>OX392539.1:36005412-36605412 GCA_947623455.1 Mimachlamys varia
TTTCATATTTACCCTGAATGATGCTTAGGTGAAGGGGAATCAATTTTGTATAAACCGTGGGTCTCTGCCCCCTGGGGCCAGAGGGGCGGGGCCCAAAAAGGGAATTTCAGCTAAGTCTTTAAAATCCTACTTCTTCTAAAGGAAATGCAGGATAGGTTTCATATTTAGCCTGAATGATGCTTAGGTGAAGGGGAATCAATTTTGTATAAACCGTGGGTCTCTGCCCCCTGGGGCCAGAGGGGCGGGTCCCAAAAAGGGAATTTCAGCTAAGTCTTTAAAATCCTACTTCTTCTAAAGGAAATGCAGGATAGGTTTCATATTTAGCCTGAATGATGCTTAGGGGAAGGGGAATCAATTTTGTATGAACCCGGGTCTGGGCCCCCTGGGGCCAGAGGGGCGGGGCCCAAAAGGGGGAAATTCAGCTAAGTCTTTAAAATCCTACTTTTTCTAAAGGAAATGCAGGATAGGTTTCATGTTTAGCCTGAATGGTGCTTAGGGGAAGGGGAATAAATTTTGTGTAAACCGTGGGTCTGGGCCCCCTGGGGCCAGAGGGGCGGGGCTCAAAAGGGGAAACTTAGTGTATTCTTTGTGAATTCTTTAAAATTTACTTCTTCTGTTGGAAATGCAGGATATATTTCATATTTACCCTGAATGATGCTTAGGTGAAGGGGAATCAATTTTGTATAAATCATGGGTCTGGGGCCAGAGGGGCGGGGCCCAAGAGGGGAATCTTGGTGTATCCTTTGTAAATTCTTTAAATTCCTACTTCTGATGATGAAAATGCAGGATAGGTTTCATATTTAGCCTGAATGATGCTTAGGGGAAGGGGAATCAATTTTGTATAAACCGTGGGTCTGGGCCCCCTGGGGCCAGAGGGGCGGGGCCCAGAATGTGAAACTTAGTGTATCCTTTGTAAACTCTTTAAAATCTTACTTCTTCTGATGGAAATGCAGGATATGTTTCATATTTAGCCTGAATGATGCTTAGGTGAAGGGGAATCAATTTTGTATAAACCGTGGGTCTCTGCCCCCTGGGGCCAGAGGGGCGGGGCCCAAAAAGGGAATTTCAGCTAAGTCTTTAAAATCCTACTTCTTCTAAAGGAAATGCAGGATAGGTTTCATATTTAGCCTGAATGATGCTTAGGGGAAGGGGAATCAATTTTGTATAAACCATGGGTCTGGGCCCCCTGGGGCCAGAGGGGCGAGGCCCAAAAGGGGGAAATTCAGCTAAGTCTTTAGAATCCTACTTTTTCTAAAGGAAATGCAGGATAGGTTTCATATTTAGCCTGAATGGTGCTTAGGGGAAGGGGAATCAATTTTGTGTAAACCGTGGGTCTGGGCCCCCTGGGGCCAGAGGGGCGAGGCCCAAAAGGGGGAAATTCAGCTAAGTCTTTAGAATCCTACTTTTTCTAAAGGAAATGCAGGATAGGTTTCATATTTAGCCTGAATGGTGCTTAGGGGAAGGGGAATCAATTTTGTGTAAACCGTGGGTCTGGGCCCCCTGGGGCCACAGGGGCGGGGCTCAAAAGGGGAAACTTAGTGTTTTCTTTGTGAATTCTTTAAAATTCTACTTCTTCTGTTGGAAATGCAGGATATATTTCATATTTACCCTGAATGATGCTTAGGTGAAGGGGAATCAATTTTGTATAAATCATGGGTCTGGGGCCAGAGGGGCGGGGCCCAAGAGGGGAAACTTGGTGTATCCTTTGTAAATTCTTTAAATTCCTACTTCTGATGATGAAAATGCAGGATATGTTTCATATTTAGCCTGAATGATGCTTAGGTGAAGGGGAATCAATTTTATATAAACCGTAGGTCTGGGCCTCCTGGGGCCAGAGAGGCAGGGCCCAAAAGGGGAAACTTAATATATTATTTAAAAACGCTACTTGCCATGAACCACTGAGCAGATTTTGACCAATCTTAGTCAGAATCATCTCCAGGGTAAAGGGATTTAATTTTGTATAAGTTGAGGTTGTCAGCCCCCTGCGTCCAGAGGGTGGGGCCCAAAAGGGGAAACTTAGTAAATGGTTATAAATCCTACTTCGTCTGAAGGAAATGCTTCATATTTAGCCTGAATGATGCTTAGGTGAAGGGGATTCAATTTTGTATAAACGGTAGGCCTGGGGCTAGAGGGGCGGGGCCCAAAAGGGCTGTCTTTATTATTGTCTTTAAAGTTGAGTCAACTGAGCTCTAATTTGAAAATAGTTCAAATACCCGATCTATAGGCAGGTATGTTATTACTGGTCTTAAGATCCAGGTGAGCGATACATGCCCTCTGGGCCTCTTGTTTATATAAACCATCCTGCATTTATCTGTCATGACAAGCCTTAGATAAAATGAAAGTCACGTTTGAATCTATTCATATTATACATATGGGTTTTCCTTGAATAAGAAACGTATGCATTACAAATATTAACATATGACATTGACATAACACCACTGGAATCCATAGCATGATAATATAGCTGATGTGTTGATTTGTCAATTTACTATTATCATGGGAGGTCAGGTGGCGCAGTGGATAGCGTGCTAGCCTTTCACCAAGGCGACCGGGGTTCGATTCCCCGGTCGGACGTGAAATGGTATAGGGTCACCTGCCCGACCACGTGGGGTTTTCCAGGGTACTCCGGTTTCATCCCACAGTAAGACCCTCCACGCGCTTCCATCCGAGTCAGCAAGAGTAATAAATATAAGTTGAATAACTTGTTTCATAATTGTTGTAAATAAATAAAGCTTGTATTTAGTTACTTGATCATATATACATGTACCTGTAAGTTCTGGCGCATCATAGAGTATGATGGGTTTCCCGTTTGGCACAGTAGCTTGGCGTGAATGCGCAATGTGATGCATATTCCAGATTTCCTTGACTTCATCCAACTCATTTTGGATGAATGGTATGAAGCAAAGTCGAAGACAGCAACTAAAAAGCAACGTTTGGCAAAATGACAAAAACAAAACCAAAATTAAAATTGATAAAAATCATAATCGTGTGTCGTTTTCGTTGTATTTTATTGACAACGATTACATTTAATTTTAATTAACGCGAACGCAATACCGTGAGAATATGGAGCAAACCATACATTATCAATATGCAACTTACATATCCGTGTCATTTCCTCTATCAAAATCTCCAAAACTCGCCAAGTCTTTAAACATGTCCATCCACCAGCTCGAAAATCTACGTCTCAACATGCTCCACCATGCTTCTATCCTCTGATAAAGCAAGCAAATTAATTTGTTTGTTGTGTTTGAACACATTTACTATGTAACTGTTAGGAGGAATAAGATAAATAATAAAAATATTTAAAATTCAATAAATTACAAGTGCAATTATAGCTGCAGCTGTAATACATACGGCTCAGCGGTTCAGGGTTTGAATTTTTTCTCCGATTATATTGCTATTGTTATAGAGTATGTTTGTTGCTCTTATGTTTCAACCCAGTTTGTGTCATGTAATCTTAAGTATATATACCTGATTAAATGTTGATTTTACAATTCTGAAACTGTCGCCAGAATTTCTAAACATAGCTTGCAGGGATCCGATAATACTGTTTTCCGTCCCGGGATCTGCTTGTAGAAGCTTTGGGCATCCTATAAAAACGAGTAATGCGTCACGATCAGCAAAGAAACATTATGAGCTTAATCAGGTTAAGACATGTTTACTCGAAGGAAAACAGAACGGAACTGGTACCGACTTTAAAGTGCTACCTTTCTGAAACACTATGTCGAAGACATCAATCATGGTATCTCGCCCAGTTACATTATACTGAGAATGGGTTAACCATTTAGCCATTGCGCTTATCCCAAATGCTAAACATTTAGCACATAACGTATAAACATAACAAACAAATCAACAATATAATCAAAAATATATCATTTTATCTCGCTTACCATTGCAATCCTCAACACAATTCAGGTAATATGTTGCTACAATGTCTGGGTTATTATTTGACGGACCAGCATTCAACCATAGTACTTTCCTTGAATATCTGTAAGTATATGAGAAAACGACATGGAAAAATATACATGAACTTATTTACGATATCCGTATTTAAGAAAGAATCATTTCAAATGTTACGTCCACGGAATAAAAACCTTATTGAAGATAGATATGATATATTTTAAAATGCCGATAATTTTATGAAAAGAATGTCTCACCCATCTATGCATCCGTGGATAGCGATACCAAAGGGTTTCAGCTTGTCATATCTGAAATATTGCAGAACAGAAATGTAAATTTAATCGCACAGCAGAGCTAAGGCAAATCAGACGTCACATCAATGAAATGTGCATAACTCGGGAAACGTATGCGCCGCGCTTTTGCTTCGACGGTATTTTAGATATGTTTGGATTTTCTTTGTTTTGGCCCTTGGTATCGCCGTTGGGTCCTGTATGGTGCAATGTAGTTCATTTTGGCCTGTTTATCTATTTATTGATTACTTATATAGGTGCAAATCACACGTGTCTTACGTTCATCTTTAAGGCCGATTCAAAAGTACAATATACAGGAACAAGGGAAACACCAGAATATGCATTATTTATAGGTATTTTTCTCTCTCGTATACGACACGAACAAGAAATGAAGAGGTGAAAAGGTCGGCACATCATTCATCTGGATGATAGCATGTTTAGATCTCACAGCAATTCCGCAGATTTTTTTTTATATAAATTCCCAATGTAACCTATAAATCAGTAGCAGTCCAAGGTATTGGAGGAAACTTGCAATTGGCCCAAAAGCATCACACTTGGTAGCCTCTCGGCTATTCAGAAGATGCTATTGAAAAATATTTTAACACTTCCTGTCAATTCTGCTAGAAAACAAAATCAAGCTATTGCGACAAAAATAGAGGTTACCCATCGACGTGCCACGTTTGATTTGGTCCTTGTGATCTGTAGATTTTTCTAGTTAATCGGTGTCTCCGCCGAGCTTTACAACCTTCGGGATCTATTTCCCTCATTAATTCCATAACAGTATCTCTACAAACAATACAAAATTCTCAATATCAATAATATCGACAAAAAATTAAAAGAATAATATTATTTGAAAGCCATCGTTTTCTTTGATTTCCGTGTACAACTTTGTAGTAACATTATCCCTGCACTTGGCATACGTGATGTAAACAGAATATGATTACAATTGCATTATTTTCAAATGAAACATGCTTGAAATAAAAAAAGTGCATATGTATATGTGTGCATTAAATTAGGGGACCCTACTCTATATTGAGATTTGTGGATGTATATCGAACTTAACTGTCGTAAACTATTTTGATTAACCAATCAAATAGCGTGTTACCACTCTAATGAATTATAAATGTCTTTAAAATTTACCGTCTGGTGTCGTATCCCTTCATTCGCAATATATCGGTCATGTTTCTGTAACCCACAGTATCTGGTCTCACATGCTGCTCATTCTTATAACAAACATGAAACAATATTGTAAAATAATATACATAAAAATAACCGGTGAATCGTGGTAATGTGTAACTAATGAATAGTGTAATTAATAGACCATTGATTGGTTTGAATTATCATACTGTATATATGCCGTTTGTTAGCACATCCCAGTGCATCGTCGTCTACAAAAGGGACTTGGTATTGGAAATATGCCATTAAAGGGTCATTATGGCGTTTAAGTCAAGATTAAGACCATCAAAACGAAATTAAATAAATGTGTATTTTTCCCAAAGTAGTTACAGTTTTTAACTTTAGGTTAAAACGCCATTTTAATCTCAGGTAAACCAAAGTTCATAATGCGACCTACATTATCACTAATTACTGCAAAGACACACACAAGTGTACAGATTTTGAGTACGGTACATTGATTTCAAGTATTTTTATATGTCAGTTTCATTATTGACCGTCAGTCATACTCATAATTTATATCTTCTTTGAAGTATTATTTTCAGAGATACAAAATAATCACATATCCGATTCATACGCCGTAATGTCCCTTTATTTTATACATTAAATTAAGCACTTGAAGTATTATGGCTCAATATTACAGTTGTTTAATTTACATAAATACGAGTATCTCTTATTTCTTCTTTAGCATGTGTTACATATATGGATCATAGACAACAATACCTCGATTGCACGTTTTATTTCTTCTCGAGAATCTCGTGGCGGTCCCTTTCTCTTCAGAAAGCCTATCCTGTGCATTCGCTTTTTGACAGCATTAGGACTGCAATATGCGGACATATATTCATGACAATAGTTATGGTACATTCTCAAGGTGAGAAGCGTGATAGTGACTAATAACAATACACATCAATGAACGTTGCATATGCATGAACCCATATCACGGTGCCCAAGTTATAAATTTCATTATATATTTAACAAGTACCATAATTACTCTGCAAAGCGCATACTGTTATAGTATGAAGTGAGGATATTTAAAAAATATCTACATACCTTATTAATTCGCCATGTTGTTTGTGTATTAGGTGAGAAATGGTCTTGTAAGATATTCTCTTTTCAGCATATTCCAATATAATTTTATTCACTAGAAATAAGAAAAGGGTCAATGCTATACGCGTGATACGATCAGCTTAGATAATAATGTATAGATTATTTCATTAACGAAAATATTGAATTGGAAAATTATCATTGTAAGTTCTATGAAACAGCTTAGGTATTAATGATTCAATATACATGCATGCTCACGTACATTCCATCGCCGTTTCCTCTTCGTGGGCTGTAATTGGAACATTTCATTACATTAAGATGGTGCCTACACTGATAACGTGAGCGGTATAAGTGGTTACTTAATTTTTAGCGCTAAAACCTTGGAAAGGTTTTAGCCGCTATAGGCATCACAATCCTCTACAGCTATGCAAATGATGTCAAAATCCACCCCCCCCCCAGTTTTTCTGCTTGATCAACCGCCAAAATATGCAATATCTGTTATCGCAGACTTGAATAACATGCAATAACGTCGTGATGTTTGCAATGTTTTGGTATCATATTTTTGAATTACAGTAATCAAATAACTGCATGTATTTTATAACATAACAAATTGAAAAACTGTGGGCGGAACCGAATATTCATTAGTAGGTCTAGTATGTAGGCCAGTTTCGTAAAGCCAGCGTCTTTAGAAGTTTCGTACTTTCTTGGGTGGAATGAATTAATCTGCTGGCCATTATTTTCTGAAAATACAATATGGCTTTACATATCTCCCTCCAAGTAAGATAATATTTGTTGTTTACGTGTAGAACATTCAGGTCTGTTGTATTTGCGCTTTAATAGGAAATCGATAAAATCTTTCGAGTTCCGAGTATCGACTAATTGTGTTAAGAGTTACGTCCCTTGATTATGTGGAAGTTGAGAGTACAAGTCACCTTACTAGCATCTGCTAGTGGGAATCCCACTTTAGTCGAGCGGTAGAGTGTCCGGCACCATCCAATACAGGCCGAAGGATCGCTAGTTCGATACCCAGCGGTCAATACAAATATTTATAAATCTTAAGTAAAATATGGAAAAGCATTTTATACTATGTAAATGATCCTTCCTTGCGTTCTAATTGTTAAATTAAATGTTCAGGTTTATTTTAACATTATTTTGGTGTTCAAGATTATTTTATATCTTAGTCAAGTAATTAATATCTCCGCAGGTTTTAGGTCGAAGTCCTGATGCTAGGTTACTTGTTTACACGTGTTTATGGAAATTTCACAGTTATCTTATTATACTAGCTATTCATCACTGCAGTCTTTGTTCTGAAGTCAGAGACTGGCAGTACATGAGTGATGACAAATACATGCTTCAGAGGTAAGGACCTAGTTATGCGACACGCACACACAGAAACGAAGTGGCTAACACACACACTCTAAACACAAACACCCAGTCAGCCATTTCATACTGTTATGCATTTATATAAGTATGAGTTTGTATATTAGGGGCTTGTAATCTGTATGTCAAATGCATTCCCTATAAACTGACATAATTCATCAAATGTTTGTATAGTATTAGCGCTTCAGTTATTTCAGTACTTTGATTGTTTAGGTAAGCGTTGTGTTCAAAACTGTGCAATTTATTCACGAATTACATGTATATTGAATGTAGGTCAATATTGGTATAATAAATGTTCAATCCAATTAAACTCGCTAGTGCACATTTCTCACTGAATTACATTTTTATGACAATATAAAACCAACGTAAAATACTTATTGCACTGATTGCAAGCCCACTCTCCTCAGTTCTAAAGTTTTATGATTACTAGTAGAGAAGTTTTTGGCATAATTTCCGTTTTGTCAATAGATACAATTGCCTTTAAATTTTCAATGTCTGTACAACGTGGATTTATACTGATTGATTGATTGACAGGTTTTGCGTCTCCGTGACTCCTCCCGTTTCCGGAAGTCGTCCCACCGACGAACGTCAGTGTTCTGGCGACGTGAGGGGGCGACCTGCATCCCCCTCAGGTGGGTGGAGCCGTCTGTAGCGGTGTGTGTTGTGTTCTCGTAGTTTTGGAAGACGACTCCTTTTGCCTAATAGTTCCTTATCCTAACTCCATTAGATTAAAAGGCGCGTCCGAATGGGATCGAAACGGATGTATGTGTGCATGATTGTATGTGTGGGAAGGGGAAGGGATTATGATCCTACAAATTTGGTTAGAATTAGGGTAATTTTGAAGTCCGTCGAAAGCCTTAAGAATAAATTTTAAACTTAACACTATCCCTAAACCCCTGGACCGGCGTTAACACGCCTACTCTTTTTCGAGAAGCCACAGAGGGATCTTTAGCGTGCAAAGGTGGACAGCCCTCACACGGGCCACCATTTTGAGTCCCGTCCGCCGGACTGTATGTTAGTTGTTATAGTAGTTAGAGATAAGTAGTAAATTTTAGTGTCGGTGCCAGTGAGGTTAGAACACGAGTTTTTTGTTGTCCATTCATGAGTTCATGAAGGATTTATACTATCAATAAAGATATTTTATAACGTTACTATATAAGGTTGTACAAAACACTTACCGTATATATCTGTACACCGAGGGCGCCTAACCTCTCTTTACATGCAGACGTATTATGACAAACACGGGAATTCCAACAAAGGAATGTGTGCGTTACGCTACACACATGTATATATTATCGTTAGCAGCAGCGACGGACACTTCATGCACGCTGGTGTGAGCGCCGATTTTTTTTTATCGGGACACATTTTTCTCCAAAAATGTGCTGGGCACATGTATATGATACGTCATGATACGTTTCTGCCGGACATATTTTTTCTCCGAAAAAAGTGCCGGGCAGATTCATATAAAGTCATGATACGTTTCTGCCGGACATATTTTTCTCCAAAAAAAGTGCCGGGCAGATTTATATAAAGTCATGATACGTTTCTGCCGGACATATTTTTCTCCAAAAAGAGTGCCTGGCAGATTTATATAAAGTCATGATACGTTTCTGCCGGACATATTTTTCTCCAAAAAAAGTGCCGGGCAGATTTATATAAAGTCATGATACGTTTCTGCCGGCCCATTTCGGCCATCGTAGGGATATATTCAGCAGCTGTCTGCGGTCACGTTTTTTCCGTAAAAAGCTGTCATTTACTGTCGTATAGAGGAAACGGGTTTTCCCGCACACTGTACATAATTGTATATACATTGTACGTAATTGAATATGTGTATATGTCTTTTTTCAATAATAGAGAAACGGGGCTATACTTTTATTGTACTACGTATACAAGTATGCAATAACGTTTATCTGGTTCAGCTGGTTACATACAGTGCACATAGTCCCAGATCATACAAGATAATGTCGGCGCGAGGCACCTTAACATTGTATACGCCCACTTATCAGGGATATCTTCAGCAGCTGTCAGCAGTCACGTTTTTTCCGTAACCGGATGTTATTTACTGTCGTATAAAAATCACAGGGAAAACGTTCTAAAGATTTACGGTTGAGAATTGAACAATGTTATCAGTTATTGATATAATTGAGGTCAATATTTGTTTATATAAACCTTACAAAGGCGCTACGGTTGCGATTCGAAGCGCTAGCTGCAGTCGGCTATTATCTATATAAAAGTGTTGAGTTATAATTGATAAATGATTGATGTTCGTTTGAACTGGCGAATTCGAACATAAATGAACCTTACAAAGGTGCTAGGGTTAAGATTGTTTTTGTGATATCCATATTTTTACCGAAAAGAAAGAGGTCATTGTAATAAAGAATGTCAAAAGAAAATAATGTTTCTGGCAGAAGAAAAATTGTGACGTACTGTTAATTGTATGTTTCAATTGAAATTACTTTATAAAGTAATTATTAACATATCGTTTCTGAAAAAAAAAAAAAAAAATAGCAACACTATGCTTTTATATCAAATTCTCCGACACTGAAGTGAATATTCTCCACGGGGTGGTCGGGCGGTGCAGTTGAATAACGCACTTGCCTTCTACCTAGGCGATCGGAGTTCGATTCCCCAATCGAACGTGAAAAAGTATGGGGTCCCTTGCCAGACAACTTAGATTACTTGTTTCATAATTGATGTAAAATAAATTAAGTTAATATTATATTATTATCTCACGTCACCAATTACGGTGTAGGGAAATTATGTGTTACATTGTATCTATTACTGATTGAATGGCGCAAATTTTTTCTCCTTTCTTATTGGCTTGATCATAACACAAGCACAAGGAGGTCAGTGAATTTGGTATCTTAATCGTTAAGCTCTCTACATACAAGAAACATTTATACCGATCTTGGTACAGTTCAATAACATGTATATGTACTTTTTAATATGTACTTTCAGATTTTATAATTTTGTTTGCTTAACTTATGATGTTGATAGACGGGTACAGTAACTGCATGGTTATGTATGAATCAGACAGGTAACTAAATGTGTTGTGTATGTATCAGACAGGGTAACTACGGGTGTTGTGTATGTATCAGACAGGGTAACTACGGGTGTTGTGTATGTATCAGATATGGTAACTACGGTTGTTGTTCATGTATCAGACAGGTAACTACGGGTCTTGTGTATGTATCAGACAGGGTAACTACGGGCGTTGTGTATGTATCAGACAGGGTAACTACGGGTGTTGTGTATGTATCAGACATGGTAACTACGGGTGTTGTTCATGTATCAGACAGGTAACTACGGGTGTTGTATATGTATCAGACAGGGTAACTACGGGTGTTGTTCATGTATCAGACATGGTAACTACGGGTGTTGTGTATGTATCAGACAGGAAACTACGGGTGTTGTATATGTATCAGACAGGGTAACAACGGGTGTTGTGTATGTATCAGACAGGTAACTACGGGCGTTGTGTATGTATCAGACAGGGTAACTACGGGTGTTGTACACTGTATATGTATCAGACAGGGTAACAACGGGTGTTGTGTATGTATCAGACAGGTAACTACGGGTGTTATGTATGTATCAGACAGTGTAACTACGTGTGTTGTGTATGTATCAGACAGGGTAAGTACGGGCGTTGTGTATGTATCAGACAGGGTAACTACGGGTGTTGTGTATGTATCAGACAGGTAGCTACGGGTGTTATGTATGTATCAGACAGTGTAACTACGGGTGTTGTGTATGTATCAGACAGGTAACTACGGGTGTTGTATATGTATCAGACAGGGTAACAACGGGTGTTGTGTATGTATCGGACTAGGTAACTACGGGCGTTGCGTATGTATCTGACAGGGTTACTACGGGTGTTGTGTATGTATCAGACAGGTAACTACAGTTGTTATGTATGTATCAGACAATGTAACTACGGGTGTTGTGTATGTATCAGACAAGGTAAGTACGGGCGTTGTGTATGTATCAGACAGGGTAACTACGGATGTTGTATATGTGTCAGACAGGGTAACAACGGGTGTTGTGTATGTATCAGACAGGTAACTACGGGTGTTATGTATGTATCAGACAGTGTAACTACGGGTGTTGTGTATGTATCAGACAGGGTAAGTACGGGCGTTGTGTATGTATCAGACAGGGTAACTACGGGTGTTGTGTATGTATCAGACAGGGTAACTACGGGTGTTATGTATGTATCAGACAGGTAACAACGGGCGTTGTGTATGTATCAGACAGGGTAACTACGGGTGTTGTGTATGTATCAGACAGGTAACTACGGGTGTTGTGTATGTATCAGACAGGTAACTACGGGTGTTGTTATGTATCAGACATGGGTAACAAAGGGTGTTGTGTATGTATCGGACTAGGTAACTACGGGTGTTATGTATGTATCAGACATGGTAAATACGGGTGTTGTGTATGTATCAGACAGGGTAACAACGGGTGTTGTGCATGTATCAGACAGGGTAACTACGGGTGTTGTATATGTATCATACAGGTAACTACGGATGTTGTGTATGTATCAGACAGGGTAACTTCGGGTGTTGTGTATGTATCAGACAGAGTAACTACGGGTGTTGTGTATGTATCAGACAGGGTAACTACGGGTGTTGTGTATGTATCAGACAGGGTAACTACGGGTGTTGTGTATGTATCAGACAGGTAACTACGGGTGTTATGTATGTATCAGACAGTGTAACTACGGGTGTTGTGTATGTATCAGACAGGTAACTACGGGTGTTGTATATGTATCAGACAGGGTAACAACGGGTGTTGTGTATGTATCGGACTAGGTAACTACGGTGTTGCGTATGTATCTGACAGGGTTACTACGGGTGTTGTGTATGTATCAGACAGGTAACTACAGTTGTTATATATGTATCAGACAATGTAACTACGGGTGTTGTGTATGTATCAGACAAGGTAAGTACGGGCGTTGTGTATGTATCAGACAGGGTAACTACGGATGTTGTATATGTGTCAGACAGGGTAACAACGGGTGTTGTGTATGTATCAGACAGGTAACTACGGGTTTTATGTATGTATCAGACAGTGTAACTACGGGTGTTGTGTATGTATCAGACAGGGTAAGTACGGGCGTTGTGTATGTATCAGACAGGGTAACTACGGGTGTTGTGTATGTATCAGACAGGGTACACTGTAACTACGGGTGTTATGTATGTATCAGACAGGTAACAACGGGCGTTGTGTATGTATCAGACAGGGTAACTACGGGTGTTGTGTATGTATCAGACAGGTAACTACGGGTGTTGTGTATGTATCAGACAGGTAACTACGGGTGTTGTTATGTATCAGACATGGGTAACAAAGGGTGTTGTGTATGTATCGGACTAGGTAACTACGGGTGTTATGTATGTATCAGACATGGTAAATACGGGTGTTGTGTATGTATCAGACAGGGTAACAACGGGTGTTGTGCATGTATCAGACAGGGTAACTACGGGTGTTGTGTATGTATAAGACAGGTAACTACGGCTGTTGTATATGTATCAGACAGGGTAACTACGGGTGTTGTGTATGTATCAGACAGGGTAACTACGGGTGTTGTGTATGTATCAGACAGGGTAACTACGGGTGTTGTATATATAACAGACAAGGTAATTACCGGTTGTATTGTATGTATCAGACAGGGTAAATACGGGTGTTGTGCATGTATCAGACAGGGTAACTACGGGTGTTGTATATGTATCAGACAGGTAACTACGGATGTTGTGTATGTATCAGACAGGGTAACTTCGAGTGTTGTGTATGTATCAGACAGAGTAACTACGGGTGTTGTGTATGTATGAGACAGGGTAACTACGGGTGTTGTGTATGTATCAGACAGGGTAACTACGGGTGTTGTATATGTATCAGACAGGGTAACTACGAGTGTTGTGTATGTATCAGACAGGTAACTACGGGTGTTGTGTATGTATCAGACAGGTAACTACGGGTGTTGTATATGTATCAGACAGGTAACTACGGGTGTTGTGTATGTATCAGACAGAGTAACTACGAGTGTTGTGTATGTATCAGACAGGGTAACTACGAGTGTTGTTTATGTATAAGACAGGGTAACTACGGGTGATGTATATGTATCAGACAGGGTAATTACCGGGTGTTGTGTATGTATCAAACAGGTAACTACGGGTGTTGTGCATGTATCAGACAGGGTAACTAAGGGTGTTGTATATGTATCAGACAAGTTACTACGGGTGTTGTGTATGTATCAGACAGGGTAACTACGGGTGTTGTGTATGTATCAGACAGGTAACTATGGGTGTTGTGTATGTATCATACAGTGTAACTACGGGTGTTGTGTATGTATCAAACAGGTTACTGCGGGTGTTATGTATGTATCAGACAGGTAACTACGGGTGTTGTTCATGTATCAGACAGGGTAACTACGGGTGTTGTGTATGTATCAGACAGGTAACTATGGGTGTTGTGTATGTATCAGACAGTGTAACTACGGGTGTTGTGTATGTATCAAACAGGTTACTGCGGGTGTTGTGTATGTATCAGACAGGTAACTACGGGTGTTGTGTATGTATCAGACAGGGTAACTAAGGGTGTTGTATATGTATCAGACAGGTAACTACGGGTGTTGTGTATGTATCAAACAGGTTACTTCGGGTGTTGTGTTTGTATCAGATAGGTTACTGCGGGTGTTGTGTTTGTATCAGACAGGTAAGTACGGGCGTTGTGTATGTATCAGACAGGGTAACTACGGATGTTGTATATGTGTCAGACAGGGTAACAACGGGTGTTGTGTATGTATCAGACAGGTAACTACGGGTGTTATGTATGTATCAGACAGTGTAACTACGGGTGTTGTGTATGTATCAGACAGGGTAAGTACGGGCGTTGTGTATGTATCAGACAGGGTAACTACGGGTGTTGTGTATGTATCAGACAGGGTAACTACGGGTGTTATGTATGTATCAGACAGGTAACAACGGGCGTTGTGTATGTATCAGACAGGGTAACTACGGGTGTTGTGTATGTATCAGACAGGTAACTACGGGTGTTGTGTATGTATCAGACAGGTAACTACGGGTGTTGTTATGTATCAGACATGGGTAACAAAGGGTGTTGTGTATGTATCGGACTAGGTAACTACGGGTGTTATGTATGTATCAGACATGGTAAATACGGGTGTTGTGTATGTATCAGACAGGGTAACAATGGGTGTTGTACATGTATCAGACAGGGTAACTACGGGTGTTGTGTATGTATAAGACAGGTAACTACGGCTGTTGTATATGTATCAGACAGGGTAACTACGGGTGTTGTGTATGTATCAGACAGGGTAACTACGGGTGTTGTGTATGTATAAGACAGGGTAACTACGGGTGTTGTATATATATCAGACAGGTAACAACGGGCGTTGTGTATGTATCAGACAGGGTAACTACGGGTGTTGTGTATGTATCAGACAGGTAACTACGGGTGTTGTGTATGTATCAGACAGGTAATTACGGGTGTTGTTATGTATCAGACATGGGTAACAAAGGGTGTTGTGTATGTATCGGACTAGGTAACTACGGGTGTTATGTATGTATCAGACATGGTAAATACGGGTGTTGTGTATGTATCAGACAGGGTAACAACGGGTGTTGTGCATGTATCAGACAGGGTAACTACGGGTGTTGTGTATGTATAAGACAGGTAACTACGGCTGTTGTATATGTATCAGACAGGGTAACTACGGGTGTTGTGTATGTATCAGACAGGGTAACTACGGGTGTTGTGTATGTATCAGACAGGGTAACTACGGGTGTTGTATATATATCAGACAAAGTAATTACCGGTTGTTGTGTATGTATCAGACAGGGTAACTACGGGTGTTGTGCATGTATCAGACAGGGTAACTACGGGTGTTGTATATGTATCAGACAGGTAACTACGGATGTTGTGTATGTATCAGACAGGGTAACTTCGGGTGTTGTGTATGTATCAGACAGAGTAACTACGGGTGTTGTGTATGTATGAGACAGGGTAACTACGGGTGTTGTGTATGTATCAGACAGGGTAACTACGGGTGTTGTATATGTATCAGACAGGGTAACTACGGGTGTTGTATATGTATCAGACAGGTAACTACGGGTGTTGTGTATGTATCAGACAGGTAACTACGGGTGTTGTATATGTATCAGACAGGTAACTACGGGTGTTGTGTATGTATCAGACAGGGTAACTACGAGTGTTGTGTATGTATCAGACAGGGTAACTACGAGTGTTGTTTATGTATAAGACAGGGTAACTACGGGTGATGTATATGTATCAGACAGGGTAATTACCGGGTGTTGTGTATGTATCAAACAGGTAACTACGGGTGTTGTGCATGTATCAGACAGGGTAACTAAGGGTGTTGTATATGTATCAGACAAGTTACTAAGGGTGTTGTGTATGTATCAGACAGGGTAACTAAGGGTGTTGTATATGTATCAGACAGGTTACTACGGGTGTTGTGTATGTATCAGACAGGGTAACTACGGGTGTTGTGTATGTATCAGACAGGTAACTATGGGTGTTGTGTATGTATCAGACAGTGTAACTACGGGTGTTGTGTATGTATCAAACAGGTTACTGCGGGTGTTATGTATGTATCAGACAGGTAACTACGGGTGTTGTTCATGTATCAGACAGGGTAACTACGGGTGTTGTGTATGTATCAGACAGGTAACTATGGGTGTTGTGTATGTATCAGACAGTGTAACTACGGGTGTTGTGTATGTATCAAACAGGTTACTGCGGGTGTTGTGTATGTATCAGACAGGTAACTACGGGTGTTGTGTATGTATCAGACAGGGTAACTAAGGGTGTTGTATATGTATCAGACAGGTAACTACGGGTGTTGTGTATGTATCAAACAGGTTACTTCGGGTGTTGTGTTTGTATCAGATAGGTTACTGCGGGTGTTGTGTTTGTATCAGACAGGTAAGTACGGGCGTTGTGTATGTATCAGACAGGGTAACTACGGATGTTGTATATGTGTCAGACAGGGTAACAACGGGTGTTGTGTATGTATCAGACAGGTAACTACGGGTGTTATGTATGTATCAGACAGTGTAACTACGGGTGTTGTGTATGTATCAGACAGGGTAAGTACGGGCGTTGTGTATGTATCAGACAGGGTAACTACGGGTGTTGTGTATGTATCAGACAGGGTAACTACGGGTGTTATGTATGTATCAGACAGGTAACAACGGGCGTTGTGTATGTATCAGACAGGGTAACTACGGGTGTTGTGTATGTATCAGACAGGTAACTACGGGTGTTGTGTATGTATCAGACAGGTAACTACGGGTGTTGTTATGTATCAGACATGGGTAACAAAGGGTGTTGTGTATGTATCGGACTAGGTAACTACGGGTGTTATGTATGTATCAGACATGGTAAATACGGGTGTTGTGTATGTATCAGACAGGGTAACAACGGGTGTTGTGCATGTATCAGACAGGGTAACTACGGGTGTTGTGTATGTATAAGACAGGTAACTACGGCTGTTGTATATGTATCAGACAGGGTAACTACGGGTGTTGTGTATGTATCAGACAGGGTAACTACGAGTGTTGTGTATGTATAAGACAGGGTAACTACGGGTGTTGTATATATATCAGACAAGGTAATTACCGGTTGTTGTGTATGTATCAGACAGGGTAACTACGGGTGTTGTACATGTATCAGACAGGGTAACTACGGGTGTTGTATATGTATCAGACAGGTAACTACGGATGTTGTGTATGTATCAGACAGGGTAACTTCGGGTGTTGTGTATGTATCAGACAGAGTAACTACGGGTGTTGTGTATGTATCAGACAGGGTAACTACGGGTGTTGTGTATGTATCAGACAGGGTAACTACGGGTGTTGTATATGTATCAGACAGGGTAACTACGGGTGTTGTATATGTATCAGACAGGTAACTACGGGTGTTGTGTATGTATCAGACAGGTAACTACGGGTGTTGTATATGTATCAGACAGGTAACTACGGGTATTGTGTATGTATCAGACAGGGTAACTACGAGTGTTGTGTATGTATCAGACAGGGTAACTACGAGTGTTGTTTATGTATAAGACAGGGTAACTACGGGTGATGTATATGTATCAGACAGGGTAATTACCGGGTGTTGTGTATGTATCAAACAGGTAACTACGGGTGTTGTGCATGTATCAGACAGGGTAACTAAGGGTGTTGTATATGTATCAGACAGGTTACTAAGGGTGTTGTGTATGTATCAGACAGGGTAACTAAGGGTGTTGTATATGTATCAGACAGGTTACTACGGGTGTTGTGTATGTATCAGACAGGGTAACTACGGGTGTTGTGTATGTATCAGACAGGTAACTATGGGTGTTGTGTATGTATAAAACAGTGTAACTACGGGTGTTGTGTATGTATCAAACAGGTTACTGCGGGTGTTATGTATGTATCAGACAGGTAACTACGGGTGTTGTTCATGTATCAGACAGGGTAACTACGGGTGTTGTGTATGTATCAGACAGGTAACTATGGGTGTTGTGTATGTATCAGACAGTGTAACTACGGGTGTTGTGTATGTATCAAACAGGTTACTGCGGGTGTTGTGTATGTATCAGACAGGTAACTACGGGTGTTGTGTATGTATCAGACAGGGTAACTAAGGGTGTTGTTTATGTATCAGACAGGTAACTACGGGTGTTGTGTATGTATCAAACAGGTTACTTCGGGTGTTGTGTTTGTATCAGAAAGGTTACTGCGGGTGTTGTGTTTGTATCAGACAGGTAACTACGGGTGTTGTGTATGTATCAGACAGGGTAACTACGGGTGTTATGTATGTATCAGACAGGTAACAACGGGCGTTGTGTATGTATCAGACAGGGTAACTACGGGTGTTGTGTATGTATCAGACAGGTAACTACGGGTGTTGTGTATGTATCAGACAGGTAACTACGGGTGTTGTTATGTATCAGACATGGGTAACAAAGGGTGTTGTGTATGTATCGGACTAGGTAACTACGGGTGTTATGTATGTATCAGACATGGTAAATACGGGTGTTGTGTATGTATCAGACAGGGTAACAACGGGTGTTGTGCATGTATCAGACAGGGTAACTACGGGTGTTGTGTATGTATAAGACAGGTAACTACGGCTGTTGTATATGTATCAGACAGGGTAACTACGGGTGTTGTGTATGTATCAGACAGGGTAACTACGAGTGTTGTGTATGTATAAGACAGGGTAACTACGGGTGTTGTATATATATCAGACAAGGTAATTACCGGTTGTTGTGTATGTATCAGACAGGGTAACTACGGGTGTTGTACATGTATCAGACAGGGTAGCTACGGGTGTTGTATATGTATCAGACAGGTAACTACGGATGTTGTGTATGTATCAGACAGGGTAACTTCGGGTGTTGTGTATGTATCAGACAGAGTAACTACGGGTGTTGTGTATGTATCAGACAGGGTAACTACGGGTGTTGTGTATGTATCAGACAGGGTAACTACGGGTGTTGTATATGTATCAGACAGGGTAACTACGGGTGTTGTATATGTATCAGACAGGTAACTACGGGTGTTGTGTATGTATCAGACAGGTAACTACGGGTGTTGTATATGTATCAGACAGGTAACTACGGGTATTGTGTATGTATCAGACAGGGTAACTACGAGTGTTGTGTATGTATCAGACAGGGTAACTACGAGTGTTGTTTATGTATAAGACAGGGTAACTACGGGTGATGTATATGTATCAGACAGGGTAATTACCGGGTGTTGTGTATGTATCAAACAGGTAACTACGGGTGTTGTGCATGTATCAGACAGGGTAACTAAGGGTGTTGTATATGTATCAGACAGGTTACTAAGGGTGTTGTGTATGTATCAGACAGGGTAACTAAGGGTGTTGTATATGTATCAGACAGGTTACTACGGGTGTTGTGTATGTATCAGACAGGGTAACTACGGGTGTTGTGTATGTATCAGACAGGTAACTATGGGTGTTGTGTATGTATAAAACAGTGTAACTACGGGTGTTGTGTATGTATCAAACAGGTTACTGCGGGTGTTATGTATGTATCAGACAGGTAACTACGGGTGTTGTTCATGTATCAGACAGGGTAACTACGGGTGTTGTGTATGTATCAGACAGGTAACTATGGGTGTTGTGTATGTATCAGACAGTGTAACTACGGGTGTTGTGTATGTATCAAACAGGTTACTGCGGGTGTTGTGTATGTATCAGACAGGTAACTACGGGTGTTGTGTATGTATCAGACAGGGTAACTAAGGGTGTTGTTTATGTATCAGACAGGTAACTACGGGTGTTGTGTATGTATCAAACAGGTTACTTCGGGTGTTGTGTTTGTATCAGAAAGGTTACTGCGGGTGTTGTGTTTGTATCAGACAGGTAACTACGGGTGTTGTGTATGTATCAGACAGGGTAACTAAGGGTGTTGTATATGTATCAGACAGGTTACTACGGGTGTTGTGTATGTATCAGACAGGGTAACTACGGGTGTTGTGTATGTATCAGACAGTGTAACTACGGGTGTTGTGTATGTATCAGACAGTGTAACTACGGGTGTTGTGTTTGTATAAGACAGGGTAACTATGGGTGTTGTATATGTATCAGACAGGTTAACTACGGGTGTTGTGTTTGTATCAGATAGGTTACTGCGGGTGTTGTGTTTGTATCAGACAGGTAACTACGGGTGTTGTGTATGTATCAGACAGGGTAACTACGAGTGTTGTGTATGTATAAGACAGGGTAACTACGGGTGTTGTATATATATCAGACAAGGTAATTACCGGTTGTTGTGTATGTATCAGACAGGGTAACTACGGGTGTTGTACATGTATCAGACAGGGTAACTACGGGTGTTGTATATGTATCAGACAGGTAACTACGGATGTTGTGTATGTATCAGACAGGGTAACTTCGGGTGTTGTGTATGTATCAGACAGAGTAACTACGGGTGTTGTGTATGTATCAGACAGGGTAACTACGGGTGTTGTGTATGTATCAGACAGGGTAACTACGGGTGTTGTATATGTATCAGACAGGGTAACTACGGGTGTTGTATATGTATCAGACAGGTAACTACGGGTGTTGTGTATGTATCAGACAGGTAACTACGGGTGTTGTATATGTATCAGACAGGTAACTACGGGTATTGTGTATGTATCAGACAGGGTAACTACGAGTGTTGTGTATGTATCAGACAGGGTAACTACGAGTGTTGTTTATGTATAAGACAGGGTAACTACGGGTGATGTATATGTATCAGACAGGGTAATTACCGGGTGTTGTGTATGTATCAAACAGGTAACTACGGGTGTTGTGCATGTATCAGACAGGGTAACTAAGGGTGTTGTATATGTATCAGACAGGTTACTAAGGGTGTTGTGTATGTATCAGACAGGGTAACTAAGGGTGTTGTATATGTATCAGACAGGTTACTACGGGTGTTGTGTATGTATCAGACAGGGTAACTACGGGTGTTGTGTATGTATCAGACAGGTAACTATGGGTGTTGTGTATGTATAAAACAGTGTAACTACGGGTGTTGTGTATGTATCAAACAGGTTACTGCGGGTGTTATGTATGTATCAGACAGGTAACTACGGGTGTTGTTCATGTATCAGACAGGGTAACTACGGATGTTGTGTATGTATCAGACAGGTAACTATGGGTGTTGTGTATGTATCAGACAGTGTAACTACGGGTGTTGTGTATGTATCAAACAGGTTACTGCGGGTGTTGTGTATGTATCAGACAGGTAACTACGGGTGTTGTGTATGTATCAGACAGGGTAACTAAGGGTGTTGTTTATGTATCAGACAGGTAACTACGGGTGTTGTGTATGTATCAAACAGGTTACTTCGGGTGTTGTGTTTGTATCAGAAAGGTTGCTGCGGGTGTTGTGTTTGTATCAGACAGGTAACTACGGGTGTTGTGTATGTATCAGACAGGGTAACTAAGGGTGTTGTATATGTATCAGACAGGTTACTACGGGTGTTGTGTATGTATCAGACAGGGTAACTACGGGTGTTGTGTATGTATCAGACAGTGTAACTACGGGTGTTGTGTATGTATCAGACAGTGTAACTACGGGTGTTGTGTTTGTATAAGACAGGGTAACTATGGGTGTTGTATATGTATCAGACAGGTTAACTACGGGTGTTGTGTTTGTATCAGATAGGTTACTGCGGGTGTTGTGTTTGTATCAGACAGGTAACTACGGGTGTTGTGTATGTATCAGACAGGGTAACTAAGGGTGTTGTATATGTATCAGACAGGTTACTACGGGTGTTGTGTATGTATCAGACAAGGTAACTACGGGTGTTGTGTATGTATCAGACAGGGTAACAACGGGTGTTGTGTATGTATCAGACAGGGTAACTACGGGTGTTGTGTATGTATCAGACAGTGTAACTACGGGTGTTGTGTTTGTATAAGATATGTTACTGCGGGTGTTGTGTTTGTATCAGACAGGGTAACTACGGGTGTTGTGTTTGTATCAGACAGGGTAACTACGGGTGTTGTGTATGTATCAGACAGGGTAACAACGGGTGTTGTGTATGTATCAGACAGGGTAACTACGGGTGTTGTGTTTGTATAAGATAGGTTACTGCGGGTGTTGTGTTTGTATCAGACAGGGTAACTACGGGTGTTGTGTTTGTATAAAACAGGGTAACTATGGGTGTTGTATATGTATCAGACAGGGTAACTACGGGTGTTGTGTATGTATCAGACAATGTAACTACGGGTGTTGTGTATGTATCAGACAATGTAACTACGGGTGTTGTATATGTATCAGACAGTGTAACTACGGGTGTTGTATATGTATCAGACAGGGTAACTACGGGTGTTGTGTATGTATCAGACAATGTAACTACGGGTGTTGTGTATGTATCAGACAATGTAACTACGGGTGTTGTATATGTATCAGACAGGTTACTACGGATGTTGTATATGTATCAGACAGGGTAACCACGGGTGTTGTGTATGTATCAGACAGTGTAACTACGGGTGTTTTGTATGTATCAGACAGGGTAACTACGGGTTTTGTGTTTGTATAAGACAGGTAACTGCGGGTGTTGTGTATGTATCAGACAGGGTAACTACGGGTGTTGTGTATGTATCAGACAGGTTACTGCGGGTGTTGTGTTTGTATAAGACAGGGTAACTATTGGTGTTGTATATGTATCAGACAGGGTAACTACGGGTGTTGTGTATGTATCAAACAGGTTACTGCGGGTGTTGTGTATGTATCAGACAGGGTCACTACGGGTGTTGTGTTTGTATAAGACAGGGTAACTATGGGTGTTGTATATGTATCAGACAAGGTAACTACGGGTGTTGTGCATGTATCAGACAGGTAACTACGGGTGTTGTTCATGTATCAGACAGGGTAACTACGGGTGTTGTGTATGTATCAGACAGGGTAACTACGGGTGTTGTGTATGTATCAGACAGGGTAAGTACGGGTGTTTTGTATGTATCAGACAGGGTAACTACGGGTGTTGTTCATTTATCAGACAGGGTAGCTACGGATATTGTGTATGAATCAGACAGGTTACTACGAAATTGTTTGTACATCGGATTTCATTGACAGTCGAGATACGATACCTTCATGTACTGTACGTAGTAACCTGTCTCATACATTGTACATACAATACCTTCGTAGTTACCAGTCCGACGTACAATATCCTAAGTTACCTTACCGGTACATACACAACTTTCGTAGTTACCTGTCGGATACATACGAAACCTCTGTATCTCGTACTACGTAGGTTATGTACATTGTATGTATCGGACAGGTAACTACGAGGAATGTATATGTATCAGACAAGTAACTACGAGGTTGCGTATGTTTCAGGCGGGTAACTACAAAGGCTGTGTATGTATCAGACGGATAACTACGAAGTTGTTTGTACCACGTGTTTCAGTTGCACCAGAGATACGAAACCTACGTAGTTACCTGTCCGATATATACACAACATTCGTAGTTACCTGTTTAATACATAAAATCTGTGTAGTTACCACTCTGATACATACACAATATTCTTAGTTACATGTACCTGTCTGATACATACACAACATATATAGTTACCCGTCCGAGTCATACATACATGATAAGCATATATAGAGAAAATGACAAAGACAACTCTTTATTTATGAATTCATTTAATTTGAAAACAAAACTTTAAAAAATAAATACATCAACCATGCTGCATCTTGACTGTGAAAGTTAATAGATTCAAAATTATCATTATCATACTCGGTACATAAACCTAAACTACAAGTTCAAGTTTGAAGTCAGTATTATAACGATCGTCCGTATTCTAGTAACTAAGATACAATTATACCGGAAATTACGTTGTTCCATGGCAGATCTGTCTGCATGTCGATCGTATACGTGTATGTCTTCTCGACCGGCGTGTTAATTTTTCTTAGTTTATAAAAATTCAAATTCCATATTTTGGCCTACTGCCGGCCACAACACAAAACTCGTCCCCAGAAGCCTCGAGCTCCCCGCTGGTCAGTCTTTGATGGGAGTGACGTCATATCTTCATCTTTTAAGAGTGTCCGACTCAGGAGATAACTGTTGTCTGTTTGCACGCATGCTTCAGCCTTTGTAACCTTTTCAGCCTTGGACTGCAAAAATATAATAAACGAAAGAAATTTGAAAAGCACCGTTAAAGTTTCCATGTATTAATTAAAAGTTCAAAGTAATTTAAATCATCTAATTTCTAACCGATTTAAAGGACTCGCACAACTTTGTTATTCAATATACGATATAACTAAGCTCTTGAGCTAATAGATTTAAATATTTGAAAGTCAATATTAATGACAATTGTCAACATTTGCAGATACATATGTACCTAACAATGCGTTACATGCGTCTGATTTCGATGACCGGAAGT
The DNA here is from genome assembly GCA_947623455.1 of Mimachlamys varia. Classification (NCBI taxonomy): domain Eukaryota; kingdom Metazoa; phylum Mollusca; class Bivalvia; order Pectinida; family Pectinidae; genus Mimachlamys; species Mimachlamys varia. The sequence goes on from OX392539.1 coordinate 36,030,146, forward strand.
TTACAAACCGAACAGATGAAGTAAGGCGGGAACATTCACTGACATTTGACCTCATATCAATCCGCCTTCACCTATTATAATTTACCAACACAAAAACTGTACGTTTTGCTGAAGTTCAATATCATTCCATGTAACATATGTATGTCAAAAATTACCTATTCCGATTACTCAGAGGCAATGTATTTAATCAAAACATGGTTTAGTTAGGGACTACAAACCTATGAAACATGCGCTCATTCGCTCATTTAGTCACGCCAATCCTGTAATTGAAACCAATCAATCTGCCCTTAACATTTTGCGGGCTTTTTTCTGCTATAAGGGAAATAACTCCTACTTACCAGTGTCAGTCCGCTGTATAGAGACTTTCGTGGGCGAAACAGTTGTAAAACTTTATACCAGCGGAACTCTTCAACAGAAAAGGTAACAAACAACACGTTAGTCGTCGGCTTTCTTTTGCAAAGATTAAAGATTTCGAATGCAAAAAATTATACAACATTATATGTCAGAACAATGAAAGAAATATTTGACACTTGTTTTTATTTTGTTTCGCGAACTTTATATAATTCTATCCGTCCGACTTTTGATTTCAATAAGACAATACAATATTTCGTACACTCACCATTTTCGTACTCTACTCTGCTTTCTCGGCCGAAAAGAAATTCAGACCATTCCGCCGAGCGAGCGTCACTCTTCTTCTTCATCTCCTGGAAGTCCCGGAAGTGCGGGTGAATGGACTCTGTAACACACAACAATTGTTCAATTAATAATTTAAACGGAACGTATAGATATAAATTCACGTGGCTTACTACAATTCACAGACACAAGGTCAGTTTTACAGATGAAGAATCGTATTTAATTACCCGAATAAACTCGGACTTAGTAATTATATGATAAACATGACTTATCAACTTCCGTCCGTGTTCTTATGAAATCTGTCTTATGTCTTATGATAACATCTTGGAATGTCTTGTGATTCGTCTTTACGTTCAGCTGTTACTGTCGAGACACGAGTACACCTGTGTATCAAATAGGAACGATTAACTTCCCAATACAATACTAGCGTCAATGGCGTGGGGTTTTTTTTTTCTCTCTTTATCAAACTGTTGTTATAAATGTAGGCTTGTCCACTTACCACTGTCAAGAGCCATTTCCACATTCCTAGTAACGGCGCCAAGAAACATCCGGGCCTCAGTCTCGTAGATATCTGTTGATGCCATAGTAAAGCAGTGTTGGTGAATCGTCAATAGAACGTAAACTAGCAGAGGAGGGTAAACAAAGCCGTCGCAAAGTATGGTTGTGAGGCACACAAGTGATGACGTCATAGACACAATAACGTCACAATGTACAACGAACACGTGATAAGACAATGAATGTATATTATGCGGATCGCAAGGCCAGGGGCTAATAACACAAAATAGACATATTTATTTGATCAGGAATTTTAGAAAAATGTTAACTTCAAAATAGCTTTACTTGATCAGACAAATTAATGTATGTTTATTATAACGGAGAAAGTGTATATTATGTTTCGATATCTTCTATATTACGCAACTATCAATAGAATGCATGAATGGATAAATGTTCTTTTCTTAAACCGAACCAACTATCATTTTCTTTGATTAAATCGGTTTATTGTCATACAAAATTAAGTACCTTGTGTTGATATTCGTTTTTGTTTGAAGCCCTTTGAAAACTGTCGGGACATCGGACCATGGGCTTGGGAGTGTACGCGCAGGTGAAGCCATTAAGTCCCGTGGGGCGGGTACACTGTTAATACATACGGGGCTATAACAATACCCCGGGGTCGGTACAGATTGCGCTACCAAAGGACCCGGGATAGGAATGTTAGTGCAAATGAGGAAAAACAATACTTAATGATGTTTTTGTACGCGCGTATCGTTTAACGAAACATGTTTCTATACCGCGGTATTAGCAAATGATTATGTCAGCCAATCGGAACTCTTCTAAACATAGCCACGCCCGTTTCTCGGCTCCTCCTCAGTCAATCTAGCTATAAATTGTGTGTGAAAATGTGTGTTTCCATATTCAGTATGACTTCTCAACTGAGCAGAAAGATGGCGACCAGAAAGAGCAAGGCTGTTGTCAAGCGTCTGAGACACGAACAGGACACCTGGCGAGACGAGGCGACAGGATTCATCCCTACGCACAAGATCTTACGTCACTTCCGACTTACCAAGGCCATGTTGGACGAGCTGGTGTTCCGAGCCTTCGACAAGAAGCGGATGGTGTACTCCAACGGTCACAACTGGATACGAGCCTCCTACGGACACAGCGTCAACATCCGGGTACCGAAGATGGGGACACCAGTTACCAACGCGGATGGCTCCACGACAGTCGTCCACGGGATCAAAGCCATAGACCTACACTCCGTCCTCGAGAACGGACTCTACAGCACGCGCTGTCCGTACGTCCACTTCACCGATTCCCCTGCTTACGTCAGAGCTGGTGCAGACATATTGGTACACATCGACGTCAGAAGGTTCATCGAGGCTGGTTTCCGCCTGTACAAGATCGGTCCCCACGTCTACGCCACAGAGTCCGCAGTCCCGCCTGACTTCATCTCGTATATCGAGTACGTCGTACTTTGATACATGATGTCACTGTACAACGGCCCTTTTTAGGGCCATCCCAAACAGCCCTTTTCAGGGCTAACAATAATCTCGAAAAGCCCCTAGAACAATCGAAATACGCATATAAATATAAGTTTAAACGAACAAGCAAACTATTTTATTTCGCATTCTTATGTATACAGATTGAAAGAGTGTAAAGAAATCTCGTTTGCAACTGAAACCCGTGGTGTAAACAGCTCCGTAGCTACCTGTCCGATACATAATTGTATAAGCAACCTCCGTATTTACCTGTCTGATACATACACAATCTTCGTAGTTAACTGTCTGATACATACACAACCGTAGTTACTTGTCTGATACGTACACAACCTCCGTAGTTACCTGTGCAACAACATCCGTAGTTACCTTACCGGTACATACATAACCATCGTAGTTACCTGTCTGATAAATACACAGTCTTCGTGGTTACCTGTCTGAAACATACAAATTCTTCGTAGTTACCTGTCTGATACATACACAACCGTAGTTACTTGTCTGATACGTACACAACCTCCGTAGTTACCTGTGCAACAACATCCGTAGTTACCTTACCGGTACATGTTTACATAACCATCGTAGTTACCTGTCTGATACATACGAAACCTCCGTTTTTTGTACTACGCAGGTTTCGTATGTACCAAACAGGTAACTACGGATACTGGGTATGTACCAGACAGGTAACTACGGATACTGGGTATGTACCAAACAGGTAACTACGGATACTGGGTATGTACCAAACAGGTAACTACGAATACTGGGTATGTACCAAACAGGTAACTACGAATACTGGGTATGTACCAAACAGGTAACTACGGATACTGGGTATGTACCAAACAGGTAACTACGGATACTGGGTATGTACCAGACAGGTAACTACGGATACTAGGCATGTACCAGACAGATACAATGTAGCTACGGAGACTGGTTATGTATCAGACAGGTAACTACGGCTTGTTATGTGTCATACAGGTAACTACGGCTGTGTATGTATCAGACAGGTACAATGTAACTACGGCCGTGTATGTATCAGACAGGTACAATGTAACTACGGCCGTGTATGTATCAGACAGGTAACTACGGCTTGGTATGTATCAGACAGGTAACTGCGGTTGTGTATGTATCAGACAGGTAACTGCAAAGGTGTTTGTACCAAGGGTTTCACTAGCAACCGAGATACGAAATATCGTACAAGGGAGATTATATACATTGTATGTATCAGACAGGTAACTTCTGATATTGTGCATGTACCGGACAGATAACCATATATTTCGTATGTATCAGTTTATCTGACAGGTACTGTAACTATGACGGTTGTGCATGTATCAGACAGACACCACGGAGGTTTCGTTTCAATCAGACAGGTAACTACGGGTGTTGTGTATGTATAAGACAGGGTAACTACGGGTGTTGTGTATGTATCAGACAGGTAACTACGGGTGTTATCCATGTATCAGACAGGGTAACTACGGGTGTTGTTCATGTATCAGACAGGGTAACTACGGATATTGTGTATGAATCAGACAGGTTACTACGAAATTGTTTGTACATCGGGTTTCATTGACAGTCGAGATACGATACCTTCATGCACTGTACGTAGTAACCTGTCTCATACATTGTACATACAATACCTTCGTAGTTACCAGTCCGACGTACAATATCCTAAGTTACCTTACCGGTACATACACAACTTTCATAGTTACCTGTCGGATACATACGAAACCTCTGTATCTCGTACTACGTAGGTTATGTACATTGTATGTATCGGACAGGTAACTACGAGGAATGTATATGTATCAGACAAGTAACTACGAGGTTGCGTATGTTTCAGGCGGGTAACTACAAAGGCTGTGTATGTATCAGACGGATAACTACGAAGTTGTTTGTACCACGTGTTTCAGTTGCACCAGAGATACGAAACCTACGTAGTTACCTGTCCGATATATACACAACATTCGTAGTTACCTGTTTAATACATAAAATCTGTGTAGTTACCACTCTGATACATACACAATATTCTTAGTTACATGTACCTGTCTGATACATACACAACATATATAGTTACCCGTCCGAGTCATACATACATGATAAGCATATATAGAGAAAATGACAAAGACAACTCTTTATTTATGAATTCATTTAATTTTAAAAAAAAAAACTTAAAAAAATAAATACATCAACCATGCTGCATCTTGACTGTGAAATGTTAATAGATTCAAAATTATCATTATCATACTCGGTACATAAACCTAAACTACAAGTTCAAGTTTGAAGTCAGTATTATAACGATCGTCCGTATTCTAGTAACTAAGATACAATTATACCGGAAATTACGTTGTTCCTTGGCAGATCTGTCTGCATGTCGATCGTATACGTGTATGTCTTCTCGACCGGCGTTTTAATTATTCTTAGTTCATAAAAATTCAGATTCCATATTTTGGCCTACTGCCGGCCACAACACAAAACTCGTCCCCAGAAGCCTCGAGCTCCCCGCTGGTCAGTCTTTGATGGGAGTGACGTCATATCTTCATCTTTTAAGAGTGTCCGACTCAGGAGATAACTGTTGTCTGTTTGCACGCATGCTTCAGCCTTTGTAACCTTTTCAGCCTTGGACTGCAAAAATATAATAAACGAAAGAAATTTGAAAAGCACCGTTAAAGTTTCCATGTATTAATTAAAAGTTCAAAGTAATTTAAATCATCTAATTTCTAACCGATTTAAAGGACTCGCACAACTTTATTATTCAATATACGATATAACTAAGCTCTTGAGCTAATAGATTTAAATATTTGAAAGTCAATATTAATGACAATTGTCAACATTTGCAGATACAGATGTACCTAACAATGCGTTACATGCGTCTGATTTCGATGACCGGAAGTTTGCAAACCGAACAGATGAAGTAAGGCGGGAACATTCACTGACATTTGACCTCATATCAATCCGCCTTCACCTATTATAATTTACCAACACAAAAACTGTACGTTTTGCTGAAGTTCAATATCATTCCATGTAACATATGTATGTCAAAAATTACCTATTCCGATTACTCAGAGGCAATGTATTTAATCAAAACATGGTTTAGTTAGGGACTACAAACCTATGAAACATGCGCTCATTCGCTCATTTAGTCACGCCAATCCTGTAATTGAAACCAATCAATCTGCCCTAAACATTTTGCGGGTTTTTTTCTGCTATAAGGGAAATAACTCCTACTTACCAGTGTCAGTCCGCTGTATAGAGACTTTCGTGGGCGAAACAGTTGTAAAACTTTATACCAGCGGAACTCTTCAACAGAAAAGGTAACAAACAACACGTTAGTCGTCGGCTTTCTTTTGCAAAGATTTAAGATTTCGAATGCAAAAAATTATACAACATTATATGTCAGAACAATGAAAGAAATATTTGACACTTGTTTTTACTTTGTTTCGCGAACTTTATATAATTCTATCCGTCCGACTTTTGATTTCAATAAGACAATACAATATTTCGTACACTCACCATTTTCGTACTCTACTCTGCTTTCTCGGCCGAAAAGAAATTCAGACCATTCCGCCGAGCGAGCGTCACTCTTCTTCATCTCCTGGAAGTCCCGGAAGTGCGGGTGAATGGACTCTGTAACACACAACAATTGTTCAATTAATAATTTAAACGGAACGTATAGATATAAATTCACGTGGCGTACTATAATTCACAGACACTAGGTCAGTTTTACAGATGAAGAATCGTATTTAATTACCCGAATAAACGCGGACTTAGTAATTCTATGATAAACATTACTTATCAACTTCCGTCCGTGTTCTTATGAAATCTGTCTTATGTCTTATGATAACATCTTGGAATGTCTTGTGATTCGTCTTTACGTTCAGCTGTTACTGTCGAGACACGAGTACACATGTGTATCAAATTGGAACGATTGACTTCCCAATACAATACTAGCGTCAATGGCGTGGGTTTTTTTTTCTCTCTTTATCAAACTGTTGTTATAAATGTAGGCTTGTCCACTTACCACTGTCAAGAGCCATTTCCACATTCCTAGTAACGGCGCCAAGAAACATCCGGGCCTCAGTCTCGTAGATATCTGTTGATGCCATAGTAAAGCAGTGTTGGTGAATCGTCAATAGAACGTAAACTAGCAGAGGAGGGTAAACAAAGCCGTCGCAAAGTATGGTTGTGAGGCACACAAGTGATGACGTCATAGACACAATAACGTCACAATGTACAACGAACACGTGATAAGACAATGAATGTATATTATGCGGATCGCAAGGCCAGGGGCTAATAACACAAAATAGACATATTTATTTGATCAGGAATTTTAGAAAAATGTTAACTTCAAAATAGCTTTACTTGATCAGACAAATTAATGTATGTTTATTATAACGGAGAAAGTGTATATTATGTTTCGATATCTTCTATATTACGCAACTATCAATAGAATGCATGAATGGATAAATGTTCTTTTCTTAAACCGAACCAACTATCATTTTCTTTGATTAAATCGGTTTATTGTCATACAAAATTAAGTACCTTGTGTTGATATTCGTTTTTGTTTGAAGCCCTTTGAAAACTGTCGGGACATCGGACCATGGGCTTGGGAGTGTACGCGCAGGTGAAGCCATTAAGTCCCGTGGGGCGGGTACACTGTTAATACATACGGGGCTATAACAATACCCCGGGGTCGGTACAGATTGCGCTACCAAAGGACCCGGGATAGGAATGTTAGTGCAAATGAGGAAAAACAATACTTAATGATGTTTTTGTACGCGCGTATCGTTTAACGAAACATGTTTCTATACCGCGGTATTAGCAAATGATTATGTCAGCCAATCGGAACTCTTCTAAACATAGCCACGCCCGTTTCTCGGCTCCTCCTCAGTCAATCTAGCTATAAATTGTGTGTGAAAATGTGTGTTTCCATATTCAGTATGACTTCTCAACTGAGCAGAAAGATGGCGACCAGAAAGAGCAAGGCTGTTGTCAAGCGTCTGAGACACGAACAGGACACCTGGCGAGACGAGGCGACAGGATTCATCCCTACGCACAAGATCTTACGTCACTTCCGACTTACCAAGGCCATGTTGGACGAGCTGGTGTTCCGAGCCTTCGACAAGAAGCGGATGGTGTACTCCAACGGTCACAACTGGATACGAGCCTCCTACGGACACAGCGTCAACATCCGGGTACCGAAGATGGGGACACCAGTTACCAACGCGGATGGCTCCACGACAGTCGTCCACGGGATCAAAGCCATAGACCTACACTCCGTCCTCGAGAACGGACTCTACAGCACGCGCTGTCCGTACGTCCACTTCACCGATTCCCCTGCTTACGTCAGAGCTGGTGCAGACATATTGGTACACATCGACGTCAGAAGGTTCATCGAGGCTGGTTTCCGCCTGTACAAGATCGGTCCCCACGTCTACGCCACAGAGTCCGCAGTCCCGCCTGACTTCATCTCGTATATCGAGTACGTCGTACTTTGATACATGATGTCACTGTACAACGGCCCTTTTTAGGGCCATCCCAAACAGCCCTTTTCAGGGCTAACAATAATCTCGAAAAGCCCCTAGAACAATCGAAATACGCATATAAATATAAGTTTAAACGAACAAGCAAACTATTTTATTTCGCATTCTTATGTATACAGATTGAAAGAGTGTAAAGAAATCTCGTTTGCAACTGAAACCCGTGGTGTAAACAGCTCCGTAGCTACCTGTCCGATACATAATTGTATAAGCAACCTCCGTATTTACCTGTCTGATACATACACAATCTTCGTAGTTAACTGTCTGATACATACACAACCGTAGTTACTTGTCTGATACGTACACAACCTCCGTAGTTACCTGTGCAACAACATCCGTAGTTACCTTACCGGTACATACATAACCATCGTAGTTACCTGTCTGATAAATACACAATCTTCGTGGTTACCTGTCTGAAACATACAAATTCTTCGTAGTTACCTGTCTGATACATACACAACCGTAGTTACTTGTCTGATACGTACACAACCTCCGTAGTTACCTGTGCAACAACATCCGTAGTTACCTTACCGGTACATGTTTACATAACCATCGTAGTTACCTGTCTGATACATACGAAACCTCCGTTTTTTGTACTACGCAGGTTTCGTATGTACCAAACAGGTAACTACGGATACTGGGTATGTACCAGACAGGTAACTACGGATACTGGGTATGTACCAAACAGGTAACTACGGATACTGGGTATGTACCAAACAGGTAACTACGAATACTGGGTATGTACCAAACAGGTAACTACGAATACTGGGTATGTACCAAACAGGTAACTACGGATACTGGGTATGTACCAAACAGGTAACTACGGATACTGGGTATGTACCAGACAGGTAACTACGGATACTAGGCATGTACCAGACAGATACAATGTAGCTACGGAGACTGGTTATGTATCAGACAGGTAACTACGGCTTGTTATGTGTCATACAGGTAACTACGGCTGTGTATGTATCAGACAGGTACAATGTAACTACGGCCGTGTATGTATCAGACAGGTACAATGTAACTACGGCCGTGTATGTATCAGACAGGTAACTACGGCTTGGTATGTATCAGACAGGTAACTGCGGTTGTGTATGTATCAGACAGGTAACTGCAAAGGTGTTTGTACCAAGGGTTTCACTAGCAACCGAGATACGAAATATCGTACAAGGGAGATTATATACATTGTATGTATCAGACAGGTAACTTCTGATATTGTGCATGTACCGGACAGATAACCATATATTTCGTATGTATCAGTTTATCTGACAGGTACTGTAACTATGACGGTTGTGCATGTATCAGACAGACACCACGGAGGTTTCGTTTCAATCAGACAGGTAACTACGGGTGTTGTGTATGTATAAGACAGGGTAACTACGGGTGTTGTGTATGTATCAGACAGGTAACTACGGGTGTTATCCATGTATCAGACAGGGTAACTACGGGTGTTGTTCATGTATCAGACAGGGTAACTACGGATATTGTGTATGAATCAGACAGGTTACTACGAAATTGTTTGTACATCGGGTTTCATTGACAGTCGAGATACGATACCTTCATGCACTGTACGTAGTAACCTGTCTCATACATTGTACATACAATACCTTCGTAGTTACCAGTCCGACGTACAATATCCTAAGTTACCTTACCGGTACATACACAACTTTCGTAGTTACCTGTCGGATACATACGAAACCTCTGTATCTCGTACTACGTAGGTTATGTACATTGTATGTATCGGACAGGTAACTACGAGGAATGTATATGTATCAGACAAGTAACTACGAGGTTGCGTATGTTTCAGGCGGGTAACTACAAAGGCTGTGTATGTATCAGACGGATAACTACGAAGTTGTTTGTACCACGTGTTTCAGTTGCACCAGAGATACGAAACCTACGTAGTTACCTGTCCGATATATACACAACATTCGTAGTTACCTGTTTAATACATAAAATCTGTGTAGTTACCACTCTGATACATACACAATATTCTTAGTTACATGTACCTGTCTGATACATACACAACATATATAGTTACCCGTCCGAGTCATACATACATGATAAGCATATATAGAGAAAATGACAAAGACAACTCTTTATTTATGAATTCATTTAATTTTAAAAAAAAAAACTTAAAAAAATAAATACATCAACCATGCTGCATCTTGACTGTGAAATGTTAATAGATTCAAAATTATCATTATCATACTCGGTACATAAACCTAAACTACAAGTTCAAGTTTGAAGTCAGTATTATAACGATCGTCCGTATTCTAGTAACTAAGATACAATTATACCGGAAATTACGTTGTTCCTTGGCAGATCTGTCTGCATGTCGATCGTATACGTGTATGTCTTCTCGACCGGCGTTTTAATTATTCTTAGTTCATAAAAATTCAGATTCCATATTTTGGCCTACTGCCGGCCACAACACAAAACTCGTCCCCAGAAGCCTCGAGCTCCCCGCTGGTCAGTCTTTGATGGGAGTGACGTCATATCTTCATCTTTTAAGAGTGTCCGACTCAGGAGATAACTGTTGTCTGTTTGCACGCATGCTTCAGCCTTTGTAACCTTTTCAGCCTTGGACTGCAAAAATATAATAAACGAAAAAAATTTGAAAAGCACCGTTAAAGTTTCCATGTATTAATTAAAAGTTCAAAGTAATTTAAATCATCTAATTTCTAACCGATTTAAAGGACTCGCACAACTTTATTATTCAATATACGATATAACTAAGCTCTTGAGCTAAGAGATTTAAATATTTGAAAGTCAATATTAATGACAATTGTCAACATTTGCAGATACAGATGTACCTAACAATGCGTTACATGCGTCTGATTTCGATGACCGGAAGTTTGCAAACCGAACAGATGAAGTAAGGCGGGAACATTCACTGACATTTGACCTCATATCAATCCGCCTTCACCTATTATAATTTACCAACACAAAAACTGTACGTTTTCCTGAAGTTCAATATCATTCCATGTAACATATGTATGTCAAAAATTACCTATTCCGATTACTCAGAGGCAATGTATTTAATCAAAACATGGTTTAGTTAGGGACTACAAACCTATGAAACATGCGCTCATTCGCTCATTTAGTCACGCCAATCCTGTAATTGAAACCAATCAATCTGTCCTTAACATTTTGCGGGCTTTTTTCTGCTATAAGGGAAATAACTCCTACTTACCAGTGTCAGTCCGCTGTATAGAGACTTTCGTGGGCGAAACAGTTGTAAAACTTTATACCAGCGGAACTCTTCAACAGAAAAGGTAATAAACAACACGTTAGTCGTCGGTTTTCTTTTACAAAGATTTAAGATTTCGAATGCAAAAAATTATACAACATTATATGTCAGAACAATGAAAGAAATATTTGACACCTGTTTTTATTTTGTTTCGCGAACTTTATATAATTCTATCCGTCCGACTTTTGATTTCAATAAGACAATACAATATTTCGTACACTCACCATTTTCGTACTCTACTCTGCTTTCTCGGCCGAAAAGAAATTCAGACCATTCCGCCGAGCGAGCGTCACTCTTCTTCATCTCCTGGAAGTCCCGGAAGTGCGGGTGAATGGACTCTGTAACACACAACAATTGTTCAATTAATAATTTAAACGGAACGTATAGATATAAATTCACGTGGCGTACTATAATTCACAGACACTAGGTCAGTTTTACAGATGAAGAATCGTATTTAATTACCCGAATAAACGCGGACTTAGTAATTCTATGATAAACATTACTTATCAACTTCCGTCCGTGTTCTTATGAAATCTGTCTTATGTCTTATGATAACATCTTGGAATGTCTTGTGATTCGTCTTTACGTTCAGCTGTTACTGTCGAGACACGAGTACACATGTGTATCAAATTGGAACGATTGACTTCCCAATACAATACTAGCGTCAATGGCGTGGGTTTTTTTTTCTCTCTTTATCAAACTGTTGTTATAAATGTAGGCTTGTCCACTTACCACTGTCAAGAGCCATTTCCACATTCCTAGTAACGGCGCCAAGAAACATCCGGGCCTCAGTCTCGTAGATATCTGTTGATGCCATAGTAAAGCAGTGTTGGTGAATCGTCAATAGAACGTAAACTAGCAGAGGAGGGTAAACAAAGCCGTCGCAAAGTATGGTTGTGAGGCACACAAGTGATGACGTCATAGACACAATAACGTCACAATGTACAACGAACACGTGATAAGACAATGAATGTATATTATGCGGATCGCAAGGCCAGGGGCTAATAACACAAAATAGACATATTTATTTGATCAGGAATTTTAGAAAAATGTTAACTTCAAAATAGCTTTACTTGATCAGACAAATTAATGTATGTTTATTATAACGGAGAAAGTGTATATTATGTTTCGATATCTTCTATATTACGCAACTATCAATAGAATGCATGAATGGATAAATGTTCTTTTCTTAAACCGAACCAACTATCATTTTCTTTGATTAAATCGGTTTATTGTCATACAAAATTAAGTACCTTGTGTTGATATTCGTTTTTGTTTGAAGCCCTTTGAAAACTGTCGGGACATCGGACCATGGGCTTGGGAGTGTACGCGCAGGTGAAGCCATTAAGTCCCGTGGGGCGGGTACACTGTTAATACATACGGGGCTATAACAATACCCCGGGGTCGGTACAGATTGCGCTACCAAAGGACCCGGGATAGGAATGTTAGTGCAAATGAGGAAAAACAATACTTAATGATGTTTTTGTACGCGCGTATCGTTTAACGAAACATGTTTCTATACCGCGGTATTAGCAAATGATTATGTCAGCCAATCGGAACTCTTCTAAACATAGCCACGCCCGTTTCTCGGCTCCTCCTCAGTCAATCTAGCTATAAATTGTGTGTGAAAATGTGTGTTTCCATATTCAGTATGACTTCTCAACTGAGCAGAAAGATGGCGACCAGAAAGAGCAAGGCTGTTGTCAAGCGTCTGAGACACGAACAGGACACCTGGCGAGACGAGGCGACAGGATTCATCCCTACGCACAAGATCTTACGTCACTTCCGACTTACCAAGGCCATGTTGGACGAGCTGGTGTTCCGAGCCTTCGACAAGAAGCGGATGGTGTACTCCAACGGTCACAACTGGATACGAGCCTCCTACGGACACAGCGTCAACATCCGGGTACCGAAGATGGGGACACCAGTTACCAACGCGGATGGCTCCACGACAGTCGTCCACGGGATCAAAGCCATAGACCTACACTCCGTCCTCGAGAACGGACTCTACAGCACGCGCTGTCCGTACGTCCACTTCACCGATTCCCCTGCTTACGTCAGAGCTGGTGCAGACATATTGGTACACATCGACGTCAGAAGGTTCATCGAGGCTGGTTTCCGCCTGTACAAGATCGGTCCCCACGTCTACGCCACAGAGTCCGCAGTCCCGCCTGACTTCATCTCGTATATCGAGTACGTCGTACTTTGATACATGATGTCACTGTACAACGGCCCTTTTTAGGGCCATCCCAAACAGCCCTTTTCAGGGCTAACAATAATCTCGAAAAGCCCCTAGAACAATCGAAATACGCATATAAATATAAGTTTAAACGAACAAGCAAACTATTTTATTTCGCATTCTTATGTATACAGATTGAAAGAGTGTAAAGAAATCTCGTTTGCAACTGAAACCCGTGGTGTAAACAGCTCCGTAGCTACCTGTCCGATACATAATTGTATAAGCAACCTCCGTATTTACCTGTCTGATACATACACAATCTTCGTAGTTAACTGTCTGATACATACACAACCGTAGTTACTTGTCTGATACGTACACAACCTCCGTAGTTACCTGTGCAACAACATCCGTAGTTACCTTACCGGTACATACATAACCATCGTAGTTACCTGTCTGATAAATACACAATCTTCGTGGTTACCTGTCTGAAACATACAAATTCTTCGTAGTTACCTGTCTGATACATACACAACCGTAGTTACTTGTCTGATACGTACACAACCTCCGTAGTTACCTGTGCAACAACATCCGTAGTTACCTTACCGGTACATGTTTACATAACCATCGTAGTTACCTGTCTGATACATACGAAACCTCCGTTTTTTGTACTACGCAGGTTTCGTATGTACCAAACAGGTAACTACGGATACTGGGTATGTACCAGACAGGTAACTACGGATACTGGGTATGTACCAAACAGGTAACTACGGATACTGGGTATGTACCAAACAGGTAACTACGAATACTGGGTATGTACCAAACAGGTAACTACGAATACTGGGTATGTACCAAACAGGTAACTACGGATACTGGGTATGTACCAAACAGGTAACTACGGATACTGGGTATGTACCAGACAGGTAACTACGGATACTAGGCATGTACCAGACAGATACAATGTAGCTACGGAGACTGGTTATGTATCAGACAGGTAACTACGGCTTGTTATGTGTCATACAGGTAACTACGGCTGTGTATGTATCAGACAGGTACAATGTAACTACGGCCGTGTATGTATCAGACAGGTACAATGTAACTACGGCCGTGTATGTATCAGACAGGTAACTACGGCTTGGTATGTATCAGACAGGTAACTGCGGTTGTGTATGTATCAGACAGGTAACTGCAAAGGTGTTTGTACCAAGGGTTTCACTAGCAACCGAGATACGAAATATCGTACAAGGGAGATTATATACATTGTATGTATCAGACAGGTAACTTCTGATATTGTGCATGTACCGGACAGATAACCATATATTTCGTATGTATCAGTTTATCTGACAGGTACTGTAACTATGACGGTTGTGCATGTATCAGACAGACACCACGGAGGTTTCGTTTCAATCAGACAGGTAACTACGGGTGTTGTGTATGTATAAGACAGGGTAACTACGGGTGTTGTGTATGTATCAGACAGGTAACTACGGGTGTTATCCATGTATCAGACAGGGTAACTACGGGTGTTGTTCATGTATCAGACAGGGTAACTACGGATATTGTGTATGAATCAGACAGGTTACTACGAAATTGTTTGTACATCGGGTTTCATTGACAGTCGAGATACGATACCTTCATGCACTGTACGTAGTAACCTGTCTCATACATTGTACATACAATACCTTCGTAGTTACCAGTCCGACGTACAATATCCTAAGTTACCTTACCGGTACATACACAACTTTCGTAGTTACCTGTCGGATACATACGAAACCTCTGTATCTCGTACTACGTAGGTTATGTACATTGTATGTATCGGACAGGTAACTACGAGGAATGTATATGTATCAGACAAGTAACTACGAGGTTGCGTATGTTTCAGGCGGGTAACTACAAAGGCTGTGTATGTATCAGACGGATAACTACGAAGTTGTTTGTACCACGTGTTTCAGTTGCACCAGAGATACGAAACCTACGTAGTTACCTGTCCGATATATACACAACATTCGTAGTTACCTGTTTAATACATAAAATCTGTGTAGTTACCACTCTGATACATACACAATATTCTTAGTTACATGTACCTGTCTGATACATACACAACATATATAGTTACCCGTCCGAGTCATACATACATGATAAGCATATATAGAGAAAATGACAAAGACAACTCTTTATTTATGAATTCATTTAATTTTAAAAAAAAAAACTTAAAAAAATAAATACATCAACCATGCTGCATCTTGACTGTGAAATGTTAATAGATTCAAAATTATCATTATCATACTCGGTACATAAACCTAAACTACAAGTTCAAGTTTGAAGTCAGTATTATAACGATCGTCCGTATTCTAGTAACTAAGATACAATTATACCGGAAATTACGTTGTTCCTTGGCAGATCTGTCTGCATGTCGATCGTATACGTGTATGTCTTCTCGACCGGCGTTTTAATTATTCTTAGTTCATAAAAATTCAGATTCCATATTTTGGCCTACTGCCGGCCACAACACAAAACTCGTCCCCAGAAGCCTCGAGCTCCCCGCTGGTCAGTCTTTGATGGGAGTGACGTCATATCTTCATCTTTTAAGAGTGTCCGACTCAGGAGATAACTGTTGTCTGTTTGCACGCATGCTTCAGCCTTTGTAACCTTTTCAGCCTTGGACTGCAAAAATATAATAAACGAAAAAAATTTGAAAAGCACCGTTAAAGTTTCCATGTATTAATTAAAAGTTCAAAGTAATTTAAATCATCTAATTTCTAACCGATTTAAAGGACTCGCACAACTTTATTATTCAATATACGATATAACTAAGCTCTTGAGCTAAGAGATTTAAATATTTGAAAGTCAATATTAATGACAATTGTCAACATTTGCAGATACAGATGTACCTAACAATGCGTTACATGCGTCTGATTTCGATGACCGGAAGTTTGCAAACCGAACAGATGAAGTAAGGCGGGAACATTCACTGACATTTGACCTCATATCAATCCGCCTTCACCTATTATAATTTACCAACACAAAAACTGTACGTTTTCCTGAAGTTCAATATCATTCCATGTAACATATGTATGTCAAAAATTACCTATTCCGATTACTCAGAGGCAATGTATTTAATCAAAACATGGTTTAGTTAGGGACTACAAACCTATGAAACATGCGCTCATTCGCTCATTTAGTCACGCCAATCCTGTAATTGAAACCAATCAATCTGTCCTTAACATTTTGCGGGCTTTTTTCTGCTATAAGGGAAATAACTCCTACTTACCAGTGTCAGTCCGCTGTATAGAGACTTTCGTGGGCGAAACAGTTGTAAAACTTTATACCAGCGGAACTCTTCAACAGAAAAGGTAATAAACAACACGTTAGTCGTCGGTTTTCTTTTACAAAGATTTAAGATTTCGAATGCAAAAAATTATACAACATTATATGTCAGAACAATGAAAGAAATATTTGACACCTGTTTTTATTTTGTTTCGCGAACTTTATATAATTCTATCCGTCCGACTTTTGATTTCAATAAGACAATACAATATTTCGTACACTCACCATTTTCGTACTCTACTCTGCTTTCTCGGCCGAAAAGAAATTCAGACCATTCCGCCGAGCGAGCGTCACTCTTCTTCTTCATCTCCTGGAAGTCCCGGAAGTGCGAGTGAATGGACTCTGTAACACACAACAATTGTTCAATTAATAATTTAAACGGAACGTATAGATATAAATTCACGTGGCGTACTATAATTCACAGACACTAGGTCAGTTTTACAGATGAAGAATCGTATTTAATTACCCGAATAAACGCGGACTTAGTAATTCTATGATAAACAATACTTATCAACTTCCGTCCGTGTTCTTATGAAATCTGTCTTATGTCTTATGATAACATCTTGGAATGTCTTTTGATTCGTCTTAACGTTCAGCTGTTACTGTCGAGACACGAGTACACATATGTATCAAATTGGAACGATTGACTTCCCAATACAATACTAGCGTCAATGGCGTGGGTTTTTTTTTTCCTCTCTTTATCAAACTGTTGTTATAAATGTAGGCTTGTCCACTTACCACTGTCAAGAGCCATTTCCACATTCCTAGTAACGGCGCCAAGAAACATCCGGGCCTCAGTCTCGTAGATATCTGTTGATGCCATAGTAAAGCAGTGTTGGTGAATCGTCAATAGAACGTAAACTAGCAGAGGAGGGTAAACAAAGCCGTCGCAAAGTATGGTTGTGAGGCACACAAGTGATGACGTCATAGACACAATAACGTCACAATGTACAACGAACACGTGATAAGACAATGAATGTATATTATGCGGATCGCAAGGCCAGGGGCTAATAACACAAAATAGACATATTTATTTGATTAGAAATTTTAGAAAAATGTTAACTTCAAAATAGCTTTACTTGATCAGACAAATTAATGTATGTTTATTATAACGGAGAAAGTGTATATTATGTTTCGATATCTTCTATATTACGCAACTATCAATAGAATGCATGAATGGATAAATGTTCTTTTCTTAAACCAAACCAACTATCATTTTCTTTGATTAAATCGGTTTATTGTCATACAAAATTAAGTACCTTGTGTTGATATTCGTTTTTGTTTGAAGCCCTTTGAAAACTGTCGGGACATCGGACCATGGGCTTGGGAGTGTACGCGCAGGTGAAGCCATTAAGCCCCGTGGGGCGGGTACACTGTTAATACATACATGTACGAGGCTATAACAATACCCCGGGTTCGGTACAGATTGCGCTACCAAAGGACCCGGGATAGGAATGTTAGTGCAAATGAGGAAAAACAATACTTAATGATGTTTTTGTACGCGCGTATCGTTTAACGAAACATGTTTCTATACCGCGGTATTAGCAAATGATTATGTCAGCCAATCGGAACTCTTCTAAACATAGCCACGCCCGTTTCTCGGCTCCTCCTCACTCAATGTAGCTATAAATTGTGTGTGAAAATGTGTGTTTCCATATTCAGTATGACTTCTCAACTGAGCAGAAAGATGGCGACCAGAAAGAGCAAGGCTGTTGTCAAGCGTCTGAGACACGAAGAGGACACCTGGCGAGACGAGGCGACAGGATTCATCCCTACGCACAAGATCTTACGTCACTTCCGACTTACCAAGGCCATGCTGGACGAGCTGGTGTTCCAAGCCTTCGCCAAGAAGCGGATGGTGTACTCCAACGGTCACAACTGGATACGAGCCTCCTACGGACACAGCGTCAACATCCGGGTACCGAAGATGGGGACACCAGTTACCAACGCGGAGGGCTCCACGACAGTCGTCCACGGGATCAAAGCCATAGACCTACACTCCGTCCTCGAGAACGGACTCTACAGCACGCGCTGTCCGTACGTCCACTTCACCGATTCCCCTGCTTACGTCAGAGCTGGTGCAGACATATTGGTACACATCGACGTCAGAAGGTTCATCGAGGCTGGTTTCCGCCTGTACAAGATCGGTCCCCACGTCTACGCCACAGAGTCCGCAGTCCCGCCTGACTTCATCTCGTATATCGAGTACGTCGTACTTTGATACATGATGTCACTGTACAACGGCCCTTTTTAGGGCCATCCCAAACAGCCCTTTTCAGGGCTAACAATAATCTCGAAAAGCCCCTAGAACAGTCGAAATACGCATATAAATATAAGTTTAAACGAACAAGCAAACTATTTTATTTCGCATTCTTATGTATACAGATTGAAAGAGTGTAAAGAAATCTCGTTTGCAACTGAAACCCGTGGTGTAAACAGCTCCGCAGCTACCTGTCCGATACATAATTGTATAAGCAACCTCCGTATTTACCTGTCTGATACATACACAATCTTCGTAGTTAACTGTCTGATACATACACAACCGTAGTTACTTGTCTGATACGTACACAACCTCCGTAGTTACCTGTGCAAAAACATCCGTAGTTACCTTACCGGTACATACATAACCATCGTAGTTACCTGTCTGATACATACACAGTCTTCGTGGTTACCTGTCTGAAACATATACATAACATTCGTAGTTACCTGTCTGTTACATACACATTCTTCGTAGTTACCTGTCTGATACATACGCAGTCTTCGTGGTTACCTGTCTGAAACATATACATAACATTCGTAGCAACAACATCCGTAGTTACCTTACCGGTACATGTATACATAACCATCGTAGTTACCTGTCTGATACATATGAAACCTCCGTTTTTCGTACTACGCAGGTTTCGTATGTACCAAACAGGTAACTACGGATACTGGGTATGTACCAGACAGGTAACTACGGATACTGGGTATGTACCAAACAGGTAACTACGGATACTGGGTATGTACCAGACAGGTAACTACGGATACTGGGTATGTACCAAACAGGTAACTACGGATACTGGGTAAGTACCAAACAGGTAACTACGAATACTGGGTATGTACCAAACAGGTAACTACGGATACTGTGTATGTACCAAACAGGTAACTACGGATACTGGGTATGTACCAAACAGGTAACTACGGATACTGGGTATGTACCAGACAAGTAACTACGGATACTAGGCATGTACCAGACAGGTACAATGTAGCTACGGAGACTGGTTATGTATCAGACAGGTAACTACGGCTTGTTATGTGTCATACAGGTAACTACGGCTGTGTATGTATCAGACAGGTACAATGTAACTACGGCCGTGTATGTATCAGACAGGTACAATGTAACTACGGCCGTGTATGTATCAGACAGGTAACTACGGCTTGGTATGTATCATACAGGTAACTGCGGTTGTGAATGTATCAGACAGGTACAATGTAAATACGGCCGTGCATGTATCAGACAGGTAACTGCGGTTGTGTATGTATCAGACAGGTAACTGCAAAGGTGTTTGTACCAAGGGTTTCACTAGCAACCGAGATACGAAATATCGTACAACGGAGATTATATACATTGTATGTATCAGACAGGTAACTTCTGATATTGTGCATGTACCGGACAGATAACCATATATTTCGTATGTATCAGTTTATCTGACAGGTACTGTAACTATGACGGTTGTGCATGTATCAGACAGACACCACAGAGGTTTCGTTTCAATCAGACAGGTAACTACGGGTGTTGGGTATGTATCAGACAGGGTAACTACGGGTGTTGTGTATGTATCAGACAAGGTAACTACGGGTGTTGTTCATGTATCAGACAGTGTAACTACGGGTGTTGTTCATGTATCAGACAGGGTAACTACGGGTGTTGTGTATGTATCAGACAGTGTAACTACGGGTGTTGTGTATGTATCAGACAGGGTAACTACGGGTGTTGTTCTTGTATCAGACAGGGTAACTACGGATATTGTGTATGAATCAGACAGGTTACTACGAAATTGTTTGTACATCGGGTTTCATTGACAGTCGAGATACGATACCTTCATGTAATGTACGTAGTAACCTG
The DNA here is from genome assembly GCA_947623455.1 of Mimachlamys varia. Taxonomy (NCBI): domain Eukaryota; kingdom Metazoa; phylum Mollusca; class Bivalvia; order Pectinida; family Pectinidae; genus Mimachlamys; species Mimachlamys varia. Next base: position 36,051,162 of record OX392539.1, read on the forward strand.
TCTCATACATTGTACATACAATACCTTCGTAGTTACCAGTCCGACGTACAATATCCTAAGTTACCTTACCGGTACATACATAACTTTCGTAGTTACCTGTCGGATACATACGAAACCTCTGTATCTCGTACTACGTAGGTTATGTACATTGTATGTATCGGACAGGTAACTACGAGGAATGTATATGTATCAGACAAGTAACTACGAGGTTGCGTATGTTTCAGGCGGGTAACTACAAAGGCTGTGTATGTATCAGACGGATAACTACGAAGTTGTTTGTACTACGTGTTTCAGTTGCACCAGAGATACGAAACCTACGTAGTTACCTGTCCGATATATACACAACATTCGTAGTTACCTGTTTAATACATAAAATCTGTGTAGTTACCACTCTGATACATACACAATATTCTTAGTTACATGTACCTGTCTGATACATACACAACATATATAGTTACCCGTCCGAGTCATACATACATGATAAGCATATATAGAGAAAATGACAAAGACAACTCTTTATTTATGAATTCATTTAATTTTAAAACAAAAACTTAAAAAAATAAATACATCAACCATGCTGCATCTTGACTGTGAAATGTTAATAGATTCAAAATTATCATTATCATACTCGGTACATAAACCTAAACTACAAGTTCAAGTTTGAAGTCAGTATTATAACGATCGTCCGTATTCTAGTAACTAAGATACAATTATACCGGAAATCACGTTGTTCCTTGGCAGATCTGTCTGCATGTCGATCGTATACGTGTATGTCTTCTCGACCGGCGTTTTAATTATTCTTAGTTCATAAAAATTCAGATTCCATATTTTGGCCTACTGCCGGCCACAACACAAAAATCGTCCCCAGAAGCCTCGAGCTCCCCGCTGGTCAGTCTTTGATGGGAGTGACGTCATATCTTCATCTTTTAAGAGTGTCCGACTCAGGAGATAACTGTTGTCTGTTTGCACGCATGCTTCAGCCTTTGTAACCTTTTCAGCCTTGGACTGCAAAAATATAATAAACGAAAAAAATTTGAAAAGCACCGTTAAAGTTTCCATGTATTAATTAAAAGTTCAAAGTAATTTAAATCATCTAATTTCTAACCGATTTAAAGGACTCGCACAACTTTATTATTCAATATACGATATAACTAAGCTCTTGAGCTAAGAGATTTAAATATTTGAAAGTCAATATTAATGACAATTGTCAACATTTGCAGATACAGATGTACCTAACAATGCGTTACATGCGTCTGATTTCGATGACCGGAAGTTTGCAAACCGAACAGATGAAGTAAGGCGGGAACATTCACTGACATTTGACCTCATATCAATCCGCCTTCACCTATTATAATTTACCAACACAAAAACTGTACGTTTTCCTGAAGTTCAATATCATTCCATGTAACATATGTATGTCAAAAATTACCTATTCCGATTACTCAGAGGCAATGTATTTAATCAAAACATGGTTTAGTTAGGGACTACAAACCTATGAAACATGCGCTCATTCGCTCATTTAGTCACGCCAATCCTGTAATTGAAACCAATCAATCTGTCCTTAACATTTTGCGGGCTTTTTTCTGCTATAAGGGAAATAACTCCTACTTACCAGTGTCAGTCCGCTGTATAGAGACTTTCGTGGGCGAAACAGTTGTAAAACTTTATACCAGCGGAACTCTTCAACAGAAAAGGTAATAAACAACACGTTAGTCGTCGGTTTTCTTTTACAAAGATTTAAGATTTCGAATGCAAAAAATTATACAACATTATATGTCAGAACAATGAAAGAAATATTTGACACCTGTTTTTATTTTGTTTCGCGAACTTTATATAATTCTATCCGTCCGACTTTTGATTTCAATAAGACAATACAATATTTCGTACACTCACCATTTTCGTACTCTACTCTGCTTTCTCGGCCGAAAAGAAATTCAGACCATTCCGCCGAGCGAGCGTCACTCTTCTTCTTCATCTCCTGGAAGTCCCGGAAGTGCGAGTGAATGGACTCTGTAACACACAACAATTGTTCAATTAATAATTTAAACGGAACGTATAGATATAAATTCACGTGGCGTACTATAATTCACAGACACTAGGTCAGTTTTACAGATGAAGAATCGTATTTAATTACCCGAATAAACGCGGACTTAGTAATTCTATGATAAACAATACTTATCAACTTCCGTCCGTGTTCTTATGAAATCTGTCTTATGTCTTATGATAACATCTTGGAATGTCTTTTGATTCGTCTTAACGTTCAGCTGTTACTGTCGAGACACGAGTACACATATGTATCAAATTGGAACGATTGACTTCCCAATACAATACTAGCGTCAATGGCGTGGGTTTTTTTTTTCCTCTCTTTATCAAACTGTTGTTATAAATGTAGGCTTGTCCACTTACCACTGTCAAGAGCCATTTCCACATTCCTAGTAACGGCGCCAAGAAACATCCGGGCCTCAGTCTCGTAGATATCTGTTGATGCCATAGTAAAGCAGTGTTGGTGAATCGTCAATAGAACGTAAACTAGCAGAGGAGGGTAAACAAAGCCGTCGCAAAGTATGGTTGTGAGGCACACAAGTGATGACGTCATAGACACAATAACGTCACAATGTACAACGAACACGTGATAAGACAATGAATGTATATTATGCGGATCGCAAGGCCAGGGGCTAATAACACAAAATAGACATATTTATTTGATTAGAAATTTTAGAAAAATGTTAACTTCAAAATAGCTTTACTTGATCAGACAAATTAATGTATGTTTATTATAACGGAGAAAGTGTATATTATGTTTCGATATCTTCTATATTACGCAACTATCAATAGAATGCATGAATGGATAAATGTTCTTTTCTTAAACCGAACCAACTATCATTTTCTTTGATTAAATCGGTTTATTGTCATACAAAATTAAGTACCTTGTGTTGATATTCGTTTTTGTTTGAAGCCCTTTGAAAACTGTCGGGACATCGGACCATGGGCTTGGGAGTGTACGCGCAGGTGAAGCCATTAAGCCCCGTGGGGCGGGTACACTGTTAATACATACATGTACGAGGCTATAACAATACCCCGGGTTCGGTACAGATTGCGCTACCAAAGGACCCGGGATAGGAATGTTAGTGCAAATGAGGAAAAACAATACTTAATGATGTTTTTGTACGCGCGTATCGTTTAACGAAACATGTTTCTATACCGCGGTATTAGCAAATGATTATGTCAGCCAATCGGAACTCTTCTAAACATAGCCACGCCCGTTTCTCGGCTCCTCCTCACTCAATGTAGCTATAAATTGTGTGTGAAAATGTGTGTTTCCATATTCAGTATGACTTCTCAACTGAGCAGAAAGATGGCGACCAGAAAGAGCAAGGCTGTTGTCAAGCGTCTGAGACACGAAGAGGACACCTGGCGAGACGAGGCGACAGGATTCATCCCTACGCACAAGATCTTACGTCACTTCCGACTTACCAAGGCCATGCTGGACGAGCTGGTGTTCCAAGCCTTCGCCAAGAAGCGGATGGTGTACTCCAACGGTCACAACTGGATACGAGCCTCCTACGGACACAGCGTCAACATCCGGGTACCGAAGATGGGGACACCAGTTACCAACGCGGAGGGCTCCACGACAGTCGTCCACGGGATCAAAGCCATAGACCTACACTCCGTCCTCGAGAACGGACTCTACAGCACGCGCTGTCCGTACGTCCACTTCACCGATTCCCCTGCTTACGTCAGAGCTGGTGCAGACATATTGGTACACATCGACGTCAGAAGGTTCATCGAGGCTGGTTTCCGCCTGTACAAGATCGGTCCCCACGTCTACGCCACAGAGTCCGCAGTCCCGCCTGACTTCATCTCGTATATCGAGTACGTCGTACTTTGATACATGATGTCACTGTACAACGGCCCTTTTTAGGGCCATCCCAAACAGCCCTTTTCAGGGCTAACAATAATCTCGAAAAGCCCCTAGAACAGTCGAAATACGCATATAAATATAAGTTTAAACGAACAAGCAAACTATTTTATTTCGCATTCTTATGTATACAGATTGAAAGAGTGTAAAGAAATCTCGTTTGCAAATGAAACCCGTGGTGTAAACAGCTCCGCAGCTACCTGTCCGATACATAATTGTATAAGCAACCTCCGTATTTACCTGTCTGATACATACACAATCTTCGTAGTTAACTGTCTGATACATACACAACCGTAGTTACTTGTCTGATACGTACACAACCTCCGTAGTTACCTGTGCAAAAACATCCGTAGTTACCTTACCGGTACATACATAACCATCGTAGTTACCTGTCTGATACATACACAGTCTTCGTGGTTACCTGTCTGAAACATATACATAACATTCGTAGTTACCTGTCTGTTACATACACATTCTTCGTAGTTACCTGTCTGATACATACGCAGTCTTCGTGGTTACCTGTCTGAAACATATACATAACATTCGTAGTTACCTGTCTGTTACATACACATTCTTCGTAGTTACCTGTCTGATACATACACAACCGTAGTTACTTGTCTGATACGTACACAACCTCCGTAGTTACCTGTGCAACAACATCCGTAGTTACCTTACCGGTACATGTATACATAACCATCGTAGTTACCTGTCTGATACATATGAAACCTCCGTTTTTCGTACTACGCAGGTTTCGTATGTACCAAACAGGTAACTACGGATACTGGGTATGTACCAGACAGGTAACTACGGATACTGGGTATGTACCAAACAGGTAACTACGGATACTGGGTATGTACCAGACAGGTAACTACGGATACTGGGTAAGTACCAAACAGGTAACTACGAATACTGGGTATGTACCAAACAGGTAACTACGGATACTGTGTATGTACCAAACAGGTAACTACGGATACTGGGTATGTACCAAACAGGTAACTACGGATACTGGGTATGTACCAGACAAGTAACTACGGATACTAGGCATGTACCAGACAGGTACAATGTAGCTACGGAGACTGGTTATGTATCAGACAGGTAACTACGGCTTGTTATGTACCAAACAGGTAACTACGGATACTGTGTATGTACCAAACAGGTAACTACGGATACTGGGTATGTACCAAACAGGTAACTACGGATACTGGGTATGTACCAGACAAGTAACTACGGATACTAGGCATGTACCAGACAGGTACAATGTAGCTACGGAGACTGGTTATGTATCAGACAGGTAACTACGGCTTGTTATGTGTCATACAGGTAACTACGGCTGTGTATGTATCAGACAGGTACAATGTAACTACGGCCGTGTATGTATCAGACAGGTACAATGTAACTACGGCCGTGTATGTATCAGACAGGTAACTACGGCTTGGTATGTATCATACAGGTAACTGCGGTTGTGAATGTATCAGACAGGTACAATGTAAATACGGCCGTGCATGTATCAGACAGGTAACTGCGGTTGTGTATGTATCAGACAGGTAACTGCAAAGGTGTTTGTACCAAGGGTTTCACTAGCAACCGAGATACGAAATATCGTACAACGGAGATTATATACATTGTATGTATCAGACAGGTAACTTCTGATATTGTGCATGTACCGGACAGATAACCATATATTTCGTATGTATCAGTTTATCTGACAGGTACTGTAACTATGACGGTTGTGCATGTATCAGACAGACACCACAGAGGTTTCGTTTCAATCAGACAGGTAACTACGGGTGTTGGGTATGTATCAGACAGGGTAACTACGGGTGTTGTGTATGTATCAGACAAGGTAACTACGGGTGTTGTTCATGTATCAGACAGTGTAACTACGGGTGTTGTTCATGTATCAGACAGGGTAACTACGGGTGTTGTGTATGTATCAGACAGTGTAACTACGGGTGTTGTGTATGTATCAGACAGGGTAACTACGGGTGTTGTTCTTGTATCAGACAGGGTAACTACGGATATTGTGTATGAATCAGACAGGTTACTACGAAATTGTTTGTACATCGGGTTTCATTGACAGTCGAGATACGATACCTTCATGTAATGTACGTAGTAACCTGTCTCATACATTGTACATACAATACCTTCGTAGTTACCAGTCCGACGTACAATATCCTAAGTTACCTTACCGGTACATACATAACTTTCGTAGTTACCTGTCGGATACATACGAAACCTCTGTATCTCGTACTACGTAGGTTATGTACATTGTATGTATCGGACAGGTAACTACGAGGAATGTATATGTATCAGACAAGTAACTACGAGGTTGCGTATGTTTCAGGCGGGTAACTACAAAGGCTGTGTATGTATCAGACGGATAACTACGAAGTTGTTTGTACTACGTGTTTCAGTTGCACCAGAGATACGAAACCTACGTAGTTACCTGTCCGATATATACACAACATTCGTAGTTACCTGTTTAATACATAAAATCTGTGTAGTTACCACTCTGATACATACACAATATTCTTAGTTACATGTACCTGTCTGATACATACACAACATATATAGTTACCCGTCCGAGTCATACATACATGATAAGCATATATAGAGAAAATGACAAAGACAACTCTTTATTTATGAATTCATTTAATTTTAAAACAAAAACTTAAAAAAATAAATACATCAACCATGCTGCATCTTGACTGTGAAATGTTAATAGATTCAAAATTATCATTATCATACTCGGTACATAAACCTAAACTACAAGTTCAAGTTTGAAGTCAGTATTATAACGATCGTCCGTATTCTAGTAACTAAGATACAATTATACCGGAAATCACGTTGTTCCTTGGCAGATCTGTCTGCATGTCGATCGTATACGTGTATGTCTTCTCGACCGGCGTTTTAATTATTCTTAGTTCATAAAAATTCAGATTCCATATTTTGGCCTACTGCCGGCCACAACACAAAAATCGTCCCCAGAAGCCTCGAGCTCCCCGCTGGTCAGTCTTTGATGGGAGTGACGTCATATCTTCATCTTTTAAGAGTGTCCGACTCAGGAGATAACTGTTGTCTGTTTGCACGCATGCTTCAGCCTTTGTAACCTTTTCAGCCTTGGACTGCAAAAATATAATAAACGAAAAAAATTTGAAAAGCACCGTTAAAGTTTCCATGTATTAATTAAAAGTTCAAAGTAATTTAAATCATCTAATTTCTAACCGATTTAAAGGACTCGCACAACTTTATTATTCAATATACGATATAACTAAGCTCTTGAGCTAAGAGATTTAAATATTTGAAAGTCAATATTAATGACAATTGTCAACATTTGCAGATACAGATGTACCTAACAATGCGTTACATGCGTCTGATTTCGATGACCGGAAGTTTGCAAACCGAACAGATGAAGTAAGGCGGGAACATTCACTGACATTTGACCTCATATCAATCCGCCTTCACCTATTATAATTTACCAACACAAAAACTGTACGTTTTCCTGAAGTTCAATATCATTCCATGTAACATATGTATGTCAAAAATTACCTATTCCGATTACTCAGAGGCAATGTATTTAATCAAAACATGGTTTAGTTAGGGACTACAAACCTATGAAACATGCGCTCATTCGCTCATTTAGTCACGCCAATCCTGTAATTGAAACCAATCAATCTGTCCTTAACATTTTGCGGGCTTTTTTCTGCTATAAGGGAAATAACTCCTACTTACCAGTGTCAGTCCGCTGTATAGAGACTTTCGTGGGCGAAACAGTTGTAAAACTTTATACCAGCGGAACTCTTCAACAGAAAAGGTAATAAACAACACGTTAGTCGTCGGTTTTCTTTTACAAAGATTTAAGATTTCGAATGCAAAAAATTATACAACATTATATGTCAGAACAATGAAAGAAATATTTGACACCTGTTTTTATTTTGTTTCGCGAACTTTATATAATTCTATCCGTCCGACTTTTGATTTCAATAAGACAATACAATATTTCGTACACTCACCATTTTCGTACTCTACTCTGCTTTCTCGGCCGAAAAGAAATTCAGACCATTCCGCCGAGCGAGCGTCACTCTTCTTCTTCATCTCCTGGAAGTCCCGGAAGTGCGAGTGAATGGACTCTGTAACACACAACAATTGTTCAATTAATAATTTAAACGGAACGTATAGATATAAATTCACGTGGCGTACTATAATTCACAGACACTAGGTCAGTTTTACAGATGAAGAATCGTATTTAATTACCCGAATAAACGCGGACTTAGTAATTCTATGATAAACAATACTTATCAACTTCCGTCCGTGTTCTTATGAAATCTGTCTTATGTCTTATGATAACATCTTGGAATGTCTTTTGATTCGTCTTAACGTTCAGCTGTTACTGTCGAGACACGAGTACACATATGTATCAAATTGGAACGATTGACTTCCCAATACAATACTAGCGTCAATGGCGTGGGTTTTTTTTTTCCTCTCTTTATCAAACTGTTGTTATAAATGTAGGCTTGTCCACTTACCACTGTCAAGAGCCATTTCCACATTCCTAGTAACGGCGCCAAGAAACATCCGGGCCTCAGTCTCGTAGATATCTGTTGATGCCATAGTAAAGCAGTGTTGGTGAATCGTCAATAGAACGTAAACTAGCAGAGGAGGGTAAACAAAGCCGTCGCAAAGTATGGTTGTGAGGCACACAAGTGATGACGTCATAGACACAATAACGTCACAATGTACAACGAACACGTGATAAGACAATGAATGTATATTATGCGGATCGCAAGGCCAGGGGCTAATAACACAAAATAGACATATTTATTTGATTAGAAATTTTAGAAAAATGTTAACTTCAAAATAGCTTTACTTGATCAGACAAATTAATGTATGTTTATTATAACGGAGAAAGTGTATATTATGTTTCGATATCTTCTATATTACGCAACTATCAATAGAATGCATGAATGGATAAATGTTCTTTTCTTAAACCGAACCAACTATCATTTTCTTTGATTAAATCGGTTTATTGTCATACAAAATTAAGTACCTTGTGTTGATATTCGTTTTTGTTTGAAGCCCTTTGAAAACTGTCGGGACATCGGACCATGGGCTTGGGAGTGTACGCGCAGGTGAAGCCATTAAGCCCCGTGGGGCGGGTACACTGTTAATACATACGGGGCTATAACAATACCCCGGGTTCGGTACAGATTGCGCTACCAAAGGACCCGGGATAGGAATGTTAGTGCAAATGAGGAAAAACAATACTTAATGATGTTTTTGTACGCGCGTATCGTTTAACGAAACATGTTTCTATACCGCGGTATTAGCAAATGATTATGTCAGCCAATCGGAACTCTTCTAAACATAGCCACGCCCGTTTCTCGGCTCCTCCTCACTCAATGTAGCTATAAATTGTGTGTGAAAATGTGTGTTTCCATATTCAGTATGACTTCTCAACTGAGCAGAAAGATGGCGACCAGAAAGAGCAAGGCTGTTGTCAAGCGTCTGAGACACGAAGAGGACACCTGGCGAGACGAGGCGACAGGATTCATCCCTACGCACAAGATCTTACGTCACTTCCGACTTACCAAGGCCATGCTGGACGAGCTGGTGTTCCAAGCCTTCGCCAAGAAGCGGATGGTGTACTCCAACGGTCACAACTGGATACGAGCCTCCTACGGACACAGCGTCAACATCCGGGTACCGAAGATGGGGACACCAGTTACCAACGCGGAGGGCTCCACGACAGTCGTCCACGGGATCAAAGCCATAGACCTACACTCCGTCCTCGAGAACGGACTCTACAGCACGCGCTGTCCGTACGTCCACTTCACCGATTCCCCTGCTTACGTCAGAGCTGGTGCAGACATATTGGTACACATCGACGTCAGAAGGTTCATCGAGGCTGGTTTCCGCCTGTACAAGATCGGTCCCCACGTCTACGCCACAGAGTCCACAGTCCCGCCTGACTTCATCTCGTATATCGAGTACGTCGTACTTTGATACATGATGTCACTGTACAACGGCCCTTTTTAGGGCCATCCCAAACAGCCCTTTTCAGGGCTAACAATAATCTCGAAAAGCCCCTAGAACAGTCGAAATACGCATATAAATATAAGTTTAAACGAACAAGCAAACTATTTTATTTCGCATTCTTATGTATACAGATTGAAAGAGTGTAAAGAAATCTCGTTTGCAACTGAAACCCGTGGTGTAAACAGCTCCGCAGCTACCTGTCCGATACATAATTGTATAAGCAACCTCCGTATTTACCTGTCTGATACATACACAATCTTCGTAGTTAACTGTCTGATACATACACAACCGTAGTTACTTGTCTGATACGTACACAACCTCCGTAGTTACCTGTGCAAAAACATCCGTAGTTACCTTACCGGTACATACATAACCATCGTAGTTACCTGTCTGATACATACACAGTCTTCGTGGTTACCTGTCTGAAACATATACATAACATTCGTAGTTACCTGTCTGTTACATACACATTCTTCGTAGTTACCTGTCTGATACATACGCAGTCTTCGTGGTTACCTGTCTGAAACATATACATAACATTCGTAGTTACCTGTCTGTTACATACACATTCTTCGTAGTTACCTGTCTGATACATACACAACCGTAGTTACTTGTCTGATACGTACACAACCTCCGTAGTTACCTGTGCAACAACATCCGTAGTTACCTTACCGGTACATGTATACATAACCAACGTAGTTACCTGTCTGATACATATGAAACCTCCGTTTTTCGTACTACGCAGGTTTCGTATGTACCAAACAGGTAACTACGGATACTGGGTATGTACCAGACAGGTAACTACGGATACTGGGTATGTACCAAACAGGTAACTACGGATACTGGGTATGTACCAGACAGGTAACTACGGATACTGGGTATGTACCAAACAGGTAACTACGGATACTGGGTAAGTACCAAACAGGTAACTACGAATACTGGGTATGTACCAAACAGGTAACTACGGATACTGTGTATGTACCAAACAGGTAACTACGGATACTGGGTATGTACCAAACAGGTAACTACGGATACTGGGTATGTACCAGACAAGTAACTACGGATACTAGGCATGTACCAGACAGGTACAATGTAGCTACGGAGACTGGTTATGTATCAGACAGGTAACTACGGCTTGTTATGTGTCATACAGGTAACTACGGCTGTGTATGTATCAGACAGGTACAATGTAACTACGGCCGTGTATGTATCAGACAGGTACAATGTAACTACGGCCGTGTATGTATCAGACAGGTAACTACGGCTTGGTATGTATCATACAGGTAACTGCGGTTGTGAATGTATCAGACAGGTACAATGTAAATACGGCCGTGCATGTATCAGACAGGTAACTGCGGTTGTGTATGTATCAGACAGGTAACTGCAAAGGTGTTTGTACCAAGGGTTTCACTAGCAACCGAGATACGAAATATCGTACAACGGAGATTATATACATTGTATGTATCAGACAGGTAACTTCTGATATTGTGCATGTACCGGACAGATAACCATATATTTCGTATGTATCAGTTTATCTGACAGGTACTGTAACTATGACGGTTGTGCATGTATCAGACAGACACCACAGAGGTTTCGTTTCAATCAGACAGGTAACTACGGGTGTTGGGTATGTATCAGACAGGGTAACTACGGGTGTTGTGTATGTATCAGACAAGGTAACTACGGGTGTTGTTCATGTATCAGACAGTGTAACTACGGGTGTTGTTCATGTATCAGACAGGGTAACTACGGGTGTTGTGTATGTATCAGACAGTGTAACTACGGGTGTTGTGTATGTATCAGACAGGGTAACTACGGGTGTTGTTCTTGTATCAGACAGGGTAACTACGGATATTGTGTATGAATCAGACAGGTTACTACGAAATTGTTTGTACATCGGGTTTCATTGACAGTCGAGATACGATACCTTCATGTAATGTACGTAGTAACCTGTCTCATACATTGTACATACAATACCTTCGTAGTTACCAGTCCGACGTACAATATCCTAAGTTACCTTACCGGTACATACATAACTTTCGTAGTTACCTGTCGGATACATACGAAACCTCTGTATCTCGTACTACGTAGGTTATGTACATTGTATGTATCGGACAGGTAACTACGAGGAATGTATATGTATCAGACAAGTAACTACGAGGTTGCGTATGTTTCAGGCGGGTAACTACAAAGGCTGTGTATGTATCAGACGGATAACTACGAAGTTGTTTGTACTACGTGTTTCAGTTGCACCAGAGATACGAAACCTACGTAGTTACCTGTCCGATATATACACAACATTCGTAGTTACCTGTTTAATACATAAAATCTGTGTAGTTACCACTCTGATACATACACAATATTCTTAGTTACATGTACCTGTCTGATACATACACAACATATATAGTTACCCGTCCGAGTCATACATACATGATAAGCATATATAGAGAAAATGACAAAGACAACTCTTTATTTATGAATTCATTTAATTTTAAAACAAAAACTTAAAAAAATAAATACATCAACCATGCTGCATCTTGACTGTGAAATGTTAATAGATTCAAAATTATCATTATCATACTCGGTACATAAACCTAAACTACAAGTTCAAGTTTGAAGTCAGTATTATAACGATCGTCCGTATTCTAATAACTAAGATACAATTATACCGGAAATCACGTTGTTCCTTGGCAGATCTGTCTGCATGTCGATCGTATACGTGTATGTCTTCTCGACCGGCGTTTTAATTATTCTTAGTTCATAAAAATTCAGATTCCATATTTTGGCCTACTGCCGGCCACAACACAAAAATCGTCCCCAGAAGCCTCGAGCTCCCCGCTGGTCAGTCTTTGATGGGAGTGACGTCATATCTTCATCTTTTAAGAGTGTCCGACTCAGGAGATAACTGTTGTCTGTTTGCACGCATGCTTCAGCCTTTGTAACCTTTTCAGCCTTGGACTGCAAAAATATAATAAACGAAAAAAATTTGAAAAGCACCGTTAAAGTTTCCATGTATTAATTAAAAGTTCAAAGTAATTTAAATCATCTAATTTCTAACCGATTTAAAGGACTCGCACAACTTTATTATTCAATATACGATATAACTAAGCTCTTGAGCTAAGAGATTTAAATATTTGAAAGTCAATATTAATGACAATTGTCAACATTTGCAGATACAGATGTACCTAACAATGCGTTACATGCGTCTGATTTCGATGACCGGAAGTTTGCAAACCGAACAGATGAAGTAAGGCGGGAACATTCACTGACATTTGACCTCATATCAATCCGCCTTCACCTATTATAATTTACCAACACAAAAACTGTACGTTTTCCTGAAGTTCAATATCATTCCATGTAACATATGTATGTCAAAAATTACCTATTCCGATTACTCAGAGGCAATGTATTTAATCAAAACATGGTTTAGTTAGGGACTACAAACCTATGAAACATGCGCTCATTCGCTCATTTAGTCACGCCAATCCTGTAATTGAAACCAATCAATCTGTCCTTAACATTTTGCGGGCTTTTTTCTGCTATAAGGGAAATAACTCCTACTTACCAGTGTCAGTCCGCTGTATAGAGACTTTCGTGGGCGAAACAGTTGTAAAACTTTATACCAGCGGAACTCTTCAACAGAAAAGGTAATAAACAACACGTTAGTCGTCGGTTTTCTTTTACAAAGATTTAAGATTTCGAATGCAAAAAATTATACAACATTATATGTCAGAACAATGAAAGAAATATTTGACACCTGTTTTTATTTTGTTTCGCGAACTTTATATAATTCTATCCGTCCGACTTTTGATTTCAATAAGACAATACAATATTTCGTACACTCACCATTTTCGTACTCTACTCTGCTTTCTCGGCCGAAAAGAAATTCAGACCATTTCGCCGAGCGAGCGTCACTCTTCTTCTTCATCTCCTGGAAGTCCCGGAAGTGCGAGTGAATGGACTCTGTAACACACAACAATTGTTCAATTAATAATTTAAACGGAACGTATAGATATAAATTCACGTGGCGTACTATAATTCACAGACACTAGGTCAGTTTTACAGATGAAGAATCGTATTTAATTACCCGAATAAACGCGGACTTAGTAATTCTATGATAAACAATACTTATCAACTTCCGTCCGTGTTCTTATGAAATCTGTCTTATGTCTTATGATAACATCTTGGAATGTCTTTTGATTCGTCTTAACGTTCAGCTGTTACTGTCGAGACACGAGTACACATATGTATCAAATTGGAACGATTGACTTCCCAATACAATACTAGCGTCAATGGCGTGGGTTTTTTTTTTCCTCTCTTTATCAAACTGTTGTTATAAATGTAGGCTTGTCCACTTACCACTGTCAAGAGCCATTTCCACATTCCTAGTAACGGCGCCAAGAAACATCCGGGCCTCAGTCTCGTAGATATCTGTTGATGCCATAGTAAAGCAGTGTTGGTGAATCGTCAATAGAACGTAAACTAGCAGAGGAGGGTAAACAAAGCCGTCGCAAAGTATGGTTGTGAGGCACACAAGTGATGACGTCATAGACACAATAACGTCACAATGTACAACGAACACGTGATAAGACAATGAATGTATATTATGCGGATCGCAAGGCCAGGGGCTAATAACACAAAATAGACATATTTATTTGATTAGAAATTTTAGAAAAATGTTAACTTCAAAATAGCTTTACTTGATCAGACAAATTAATGTATGTTTATTATAACGGAGAAAGTGTATATTATGTTTCGATATCTTCTATATTACGCAACTATCAATAGAATGCATGAATGGATAAATGTTCTTTTCTTAAACCAAACCAACTATCATTTTCTTTGATTAAATCGGTTTATTGTCATACAAAATTAAGTACCTTGTGTTGATATTCGTTTTTGTTTGAAGCCCTTTGAAAACTGTCGGGACATCGGACCATGGGCTTGGGAGTGTACGCGCAGGTGAAGCCATTAAGCCCCGTGGGGCGGGTACACTGTTAATACATACATGTACGAGGCTATAACAATACCCCGGGTTCGGTACAGATTGCGCTACCAAAGGACCCGGGATAGGAATGTTAGTGCAAATGAGGAAAAACAATACTTAATGATGTTTTTGTACGCGCGTATCGTTTAACGAAACATGTTTCTATACCGCGGTATTAGCAAATGATTATGTCAGCCAATCGGAACTCTTCTAAACATAGCCACGCCCGTTTCTCGGCTCCTCCTCACTCAATGTAGCTATAAATTGTGTGTGAAAATGTGTGTTTCCATATTCAGTATGACTTCTCAACTGAGCAGAAAGATGGCGACCAGAAAGAGCAAGGCTGTTGTCAAGCGTCTGAGACACGAAGAGGACACCTGGCGAGACGAGGCGACAGGATTCATCCCTACGCACAAGATCTTACGTCACTTCCGACTTACCAAGGCCATGCTGGACGAGCTGGTGTTCCAAGCCTTCGCCAAGAAGCGGATGGTGTACTCCAACGGTCACAACTGGATACGAGCCTCCTACGGACACAGCGTCAACATCCGGGTACCGAAGATGGGGACACCAGTTACCAACGCGGAGGGCTCCACGACAGTCGTCCACGGGATCAAAGCCATAGACCTACACTCCGTCCTCGAGAACGGACTCTACAGCACGCGCTGTCCGTACGTCCACTTCACCGATTCTCCTGCTTACGTCAGAGCTGGTGCAGACATATTGGTACACATCGACGTCAGAAGGTTCATCGAGGCTGGTTTCCGCCTGTACAAGATCGGTCCCCACGTCTACGCCACAGAGTCCGCAGTCCCGCCTGACTTCATCTCGTATATCGAGTACGTCGTACTTTGATACATGATGTCACTGTACAACGGCCCTTTTTAGGGCCATCCCAAACAGCCCTTTTCAGGGCTAACAATAATCTCGAAAAGCCCCTAGAACAGTCGAAATACGCATATAAATATAAGTTTAAACGAACAAGCAAACTATTTTATTTCGCATTCTTATGTATACAGATTGAAAGAGTGTAAAGAAATCTCGTTTGCAAATGAAACCCGTGGTGTAAACAGCTCCGCAGCTACCTGTCCGATACATAATTGTATAAGCAACCTCCGTATTTACCTGTCTGATACATACACAATCTTCGTAGTTAACTGTCTGATACATACACAACCGTAGTTACTTGTCTGATACGTACACAACCTCCGTAGTTACCTGTGCAAAAACATCCGTAGTTACCTTACCGGTACATACATAACCATCGTAGTTACCTGTCTGATACATACACAGTCTTCGTGGTTACCTGTCTGAAACATATACATAACATTCGTAGTTACCTGTCTGTTACATACACATTCTTCGTAGTTACCTGTCTGATACATACGCAGTCTTCGTGGTTACCTGTCTGAAACATATACATAACATTCGTAGTTACCTGTCTGTTACATACACATTCTTCGTAGTTACCTGTCTGATACATACACAACCGTAGTTACTTGTCTGATACGTACACAACCTCCGTAGTTACCTGTGCAACAACATCCGTAGTTACCTTACCGGTACATGTATACATAACCATCGTAGTTACCTGTCTGATACATATGAAACCTCCGTTTTTCGTACTACGCAGGTTTCGTATGTACCAAACAGGTAACTACGGATACTGGGTATGTACCAGACAGGTAACTACGGATACTGGGTATGTACCAAACAGGTAACTACGGATACTGGGTATGTACCAGACAGGTAACTACGGATACTGGGTATGTACCAAACAGGTAACTACGGATACTGGGTAAGTACCAAACAGGTAACTACGAATACTGGGTATGTACCAAACAGGTAACTACGGATACTGTGTATGTACCAAACAGGTAACTACGGATACTGGGTATGTACCAAACAGGTAACTACGGATACTGGGTATGTACCAGACAAGTAACTACGGATACTAGGCATGTACCAGACAGGTACAATGTAGCTACGGAGACTGGTTATGTATCAGACAGGTAACTACGGCTTGTTATGTGTCATACAGGTAACTACGGCTGTGTATGTATCAGACAGGTACAATGTAACTACGGCCGTGTATGTATCAGACAGGTACAATGTAACTACGGCCGTGTATGTATCAGACAGGTAACTACGGCTTGGTATGTATCATACAGGTAACTGCGGTTGTGAATGTATCAGACAGGTACAATGTAAATACGGCCGTGCATGTATCAGACAGGTAACTGCGGTTGTGTATGTATCAGACAGGTAACTGCAAAGGTGTTTGTACCAAGGGTTTCACTAGCAACCGAGATACGAAATATCGTACAACGGAGATTATATACATTGTATGTATCAGACAGGTAACTTCTGATATTGTGCATGTACCGGACAGATAACCATATATTTCGTATGTATCAGTTTATCTGACAGGTACTGTAACTATGACGGTTGTGCATGTATCAGACAGACACCACAGAGGTTTCGTTTCAATCAGACAGGTAACTACGGGTGTTGGGTATGTATCAGACAGGGTAACTACGGGTGTTGTGTATGTATCAGACAAGGTAACTACGGGTGTTGTTCATGTATCAGACAGTGTAACTACGGGTGTTGTTCATGTATCAGACAGGGTAACTACGGGTGTTGTGTATGTATCAGACAGTGTAACTACGGGTGTTGTGTATGTATCAGACAGGGTAACTACGGGTGTTGTTCTTGTATCAGACAGGGTAACTACGGATATTGTGTATGAATCAGACAGGTTACTACGAAATTGTTTGTACATCGGGTTTCATTGACAGTCGAGATACGATACCTTCATGTAATGTACGTAGTAACCTGTCTCATACATTGTACATACAATACCTTCGTAGTTACCAGTCCGACGTACAATATCCTAAGTTACCTTACCGGTACATACATAACTTTCGTAGTTACCTGTCGGATACATACGAAACCTCTGTATCTCGTACTACGTAGGTTATGTACATTGTATGTATCGGACAGGTAACTACGAGGAATGTATATGTATCAGACAAGTAACTACGAGGTTGCGTATGTTTCAGGCGGGTAACTACAAAGGCTGTGTATGTATCAGACGGATAACTACGAAGTTGTTTGTACTACGTGTTTCAGTTGCACCAGAGATACGAAACCTACGTAGTTACCTGTCCGATATATACACAACATTCGTAGTTACCTGTTTAATACATAAAATCTGTGTAGTTACCACCCTGATACATACACAATATTCTTAGTTACATGTACCTGTCTGATACATACACAACATATATAGTTACCCGTCCGAGTCATACATACATGATAAGCATATATAGAGAAAATGACAAAGACAACTCTTTATTTATGAATTCATTTAATTTTAAAACAAAAACTTAAAAAAATAAATACATCAACCATGCTGCATCTTGACTGTGAAATGTTAATAGATTCAAAATTATCATTATCATACTCGGTACATAAACCTAAACTACAAGTTCAAGTTTGAAGTCAGTATTATAACGATCGTCCGTATTCTAGTAACTAAGATACAATTATACCGGAAATCACGTTGTTCCTTGGCAGATCTGTCTGCATGTCGATCGTATACGTGTATGTCTTCTCGACCGGCGTTTTAATTATTCTTAGTTCATAAAAATTCAGATTCCATATTTTGGCCTACTGCCGGCCACAACACAAAAATCGTCCCCAGAAGCCTCGAGCTCCCCGCTGGTCAGTCTTTGATGGGAGTGACGTCATATCTTCATCTTTTAAGAGTGTCCGACTCAGGAGATAACTGTTGTCTGTTTGCACGCATGCTTCAGCCTTTGTAACCTTTTCAGCCTTGGACTGCAAAAATATAATAAACGAAAAAAATTTGAAAAGCACCGTTAAAGTTTCCATGTATTAATTAAAAGTTCAAAGTAATTTAAATCATCTAATTTCTAACCGATTTAAAGGACTCGCACAACTTTATTATTCAATATACGATATAACTAAGCTCTTGAGCTAAGAGATTTAAATATTTGAAAGTCAATATTAATGACAATTGTCAACATTTGCAGATACAGATGTACCTAACAATGCGTTACATGCGTCTGATTTCGATGACCGGAAGTTTGCAAACCGAACAGATGAAGTAAGGCGGGAACATTCACTGACATTTGACCTCATATCAATCCGCCTTCACCTATTATAATTTACCAACACAAAAACTGTACGTTTTCCTGAAGTTCAATATCATTCCATGTAACATATGTATGTCAAAAATTACCTATTCCGATTACTCAGAGGCAATGTATTTAATCAAAACATGGTTTAGTTAGGGACTACAAACCTATGAAACATGCGCTCATTCGCTCATTTAGTCACGCCAATCCTGTAATTGAAACCAATCAATCTGTCCTTAACATTTTGCGGGCTTTTTTCTGCTATAAGGGAAATAACTCCTACTTACCAGTGTCAGTCCGCTGTATAGAGACTTTCGTGGGCGAAACAGTTGTAAAACTTTATACCAGCGGAACTCTTCAACAGAAAAGGTAATAAACAACACGTTAGTCGTCGGTTTTCTTTTACAAAGATTTAAGATTTCGAATGCAAAAAATTATACAACATTATATGTCAGAACAATGAAAGAAATATTTGACACCTGTTTTTATTTTGTTTCGCGAACTTTATATAATTCTATCCGTCCGACTTTTGATTTCAATAAGACAATACAATATTTCGTACACTCACCATTTTCGTACTCTACTCTGCTTTCTCGGCCGAAAAGAAATTCAGACCATTTCGCCGAGCGAGCGTCACTCTTCTTCTTCATCTCCTGGAAGTCCCGGAAGTGCGAGTGAATGGACTCTGTAACACACAACAATTGTTCAATTAATAATTTAAACGGAACGTATAGATATAAATTCACGTGGCGTACTATAATTCACAGACACTAGGTCAGTTTTACAGATGAAGAATCGTATTTAATTACCCGAATAAACGCGGACTTAGTAATTCTATGATAAACAATACTTATCAACTTCCGTCCGTGTTCTTATGAAATCTGTCTTATGTCTTATGATAACATCTTGGAATGTCTTTTGATTCGTCTTAACGTTCAGCTGTTACTGTCGAGACACGAGTACACATATGTATCAAATTGGAACGATTGACTTCCCAATACAATACTAGCGTCAATGGCGTGGGTTTTTTTTTTCCTCTCTTTATCAAACTGTTGTTATAAATGTAGGCTTGTCCACTTACCACTGTCAAGAGCCATTTCCACATTCCTAGTAACGGCGCCAAGAAACATCCGGGCCTCAGTCTCGTAGATATCTGTTGATGCCATAGTAAAGCAGTGTTGGTGAATCGTCAATAGAACGTAAACTAGCAGAGGAGGGTAAACAAAGCCGTCGCAAAGTATGGTTGTGAGGCACACAAGTGATGACGTCATAGACACAATAACGTCACAATGTACAACGAACACGTGATAAGACAATGAATGTATATTATGCGGATCGCAAGGCCAGGGGCTAATAACACAAAATAGACATATTTATTTGATTAGAAATTTTAGAAAAATGTTAACTTCAAAATAGCTTTACTTGATCAGACAAATTAATGTATGTTTATTATAACGGAGAAAGTGTATATTATGTTTCGATATCTTCTATATTACGCAACTATCAATAGAATGCATGAATGGATAAATGTTCTTTTCTTAAACCAAACCAACTATCATTTTCTTTGATTAAATCGGTTTATTGTCATACAAAATTAAGTACCTTGTGTTGATATTCGTTTTTGTTTGAAGCCCTTTGAAAACTGTCGGGACATCGGACCATGGGCTTGGGAGTGTACGCGCAGGTGAAGCCATTAAGCCCCGTGGGGCGGGTACACTGTTAATACATACATGTACGAGGCTATAACAATACCCCGGGTTCGGTACAGATTGCGCTACCAAAGGACCCGGGATAGGAATGTTAGTGCAAATGAGGAAAAACAATACTTAATGATGTTTTTGTACGCGCGTATCGTTTAACGAAACATGTTTCTATACCGCGGTATTAGCAAATGATTATGTCAGCCAATCGGAACTCTTCTAAACATAGCCACGCCCGTTTCTCGGCTCCTCCTCACTCAATGTAGCTATAAATTGTGTGTGAAAATGTGTGTTTCCATATTCAGTATGACTTCTCAACTGAGCAGAAAGATGGCGACCAGAAAGAGCAAGGCTGTTGTCAAGCGTCTGAGACACGAAGAGGACACCTGGCGAGACGAGGCGACAGGATTCATCCCTACGCACAAGATCTTACGTCACTTCCGACTTACCAAGGCCATGCTGGACGAGCTGGTGTTCCAAGCCTTCGCCAAGAAGCGGATGGTGTACTCCAACGGTCACAACTGGATACGAGCCTCCTACGGACACAGCGTCAACATCCGGGTACCGAAGATGGGGACACCAGTTACCAACGCGGAGGGCTCCACGACAGTCGTCCACGGGATCAAAGCCATAGACCTACACTCCGTCCTCGAGAACGGACTCTACAGCACGCGCTGTCCGTACGTCCACTTCACCGATTCTCCTGCTTACGTCAGAGCTGGTGCAGACATATTGGTACACATCGACGTCAGAAGGTTCATCGAGGCTGGTTTCCGCCTGTACAAGATCGGTCCCCACGTCTACGCCACAGAGTCCGCAGTCCCGCCTGACTTCATCTCGTATATCGAGTACGTCGTACTTTGATACATGATGTCACTGTACAACGGCCCTTTTTAGGGCCATCCCAAACAGCCCTTTTCAGGGCTAACAATAATCTCGAAAAGCCCCTAGAACAGTCGAAATACGCATATAAATATAAGTTTAAACGAACAAGCAAACTATTTTATTTCGCATTCTTATGTATACAGATTGAAAGAGTGTAAAGAAATCTCGTTTGCAAATGAAACCCGTGGTGTAAACAGCTCCGCAGCTACCTGTCCGATACATAATTGTATAAGCAACCTCCGTATTTACCTGTCTGATACATACACAATCTTCGTAGTTAACTGTCTGATACATACACAACCGTAGTTACTTGTCTGATACGTACACAACCTCCGTAGTTACCTGTGCAAAAACATCCGTAGTTACCTTACCGGTACATACATAACCATCGTAGTTACCTGTCTGATACATACACAGTCTTCGTGGTTACCTGTCTGAAACATATACATAACATTCGTAGTTACCTGTCTGTTACATACACATTCTTCGTAGTTACCTGTCTGATACATACGCAGTCTTCGTGGTTACCTGTCTGAAACATATACATAACATTCGTAGTTACCTGTCTGTTACATACACATTCTTCGTAGTTACCTGTCTGATACATACACAACCGTAGTTACTTGTCTGATACGTACACAACCTCCGTAGTTACCTGTGCAACAACATCCGTAGTTACCTTACCGGTACATGTATACATAACCATCGTAGTTACCTGTCTGATACATATGAAACCTCCGTTTTTCGTACTACGCAGGTTTCGTATGTACCAAACAGGTAACTACGGATACTGGGTATGTACCAGACAGGTAACTACGGATACTGGGTATGTACCAAACAGGTAACTACGGATACTGGGTATGTACCAGACAGGTAACTACGGATACTGGGTATGTACCAAACAGGTAACTACGGATACTGGGTAAGTACCAAACAGGTAACTACGAATACTGGGTATGTACCAAACAGGTAACTACGGATACTGTGTATGTACCAAACAGGTAACTACGGATACTGGGTATGTACCAAACAGGTAACTACGGATACTGGGTATGTACCAGACAAGTAACTACGGATACTAGGCATGTACCAGACAGGTACAATGTAGCTACGGAGACTGGTTATGTATCAGACAGGTAACTACGGCTTGTTATGTGTCATACAGGTAACTACGGCTGTGTATGTATCAGACAGGTACAATGTAACTACGGCCGTGTATGTATCAGACAGGTACAATGTAACTACGGCCGTGTATGTATCAGACAGGTAACTACGGCTTGGTATGTATCATACAGGTAACTGCGGTTGTGAATGTATCAGACAGGTACAATGTAAATACGGCCGTGCATGTATCAGACAGGTAACTGCGGTTGTGTATGTATCAGACAGGTAACTGCAAAGGTGTTTGTACCAAGGGTTTCACTAGCAACCGAGATACGAAATATCGTACAACGGAGATTATATACATTGTATGTATCAGACAGGTAACTTCTGATATTGTGCATGTACCGGACAGATAACCATATATTTCGTATGTATCAGTTTATCTGACAGGTACTGTAACTATGACGGTTGTGCATGTATCAGACAGACACCACAGAGGTTTCGTTTCAATCAGACAGGTAACTACGGGTGTTGGGTATGTATCAGACAGGGTAACTACGGGTGTTGTGTATGTATCAGACAAGGTAACTACGGGTGTTGTTCATGTATCAGACAGTGTAACTACGGGTGTTGTTCATGTATCAGACAGGGTAACTACGGGTGTTGTGTATGTATCAGACAGTGTAACTACGGGTGTTGTGTATGTATCAGACAGTGTAACTACGGGTGTTGTTCTTGTATCAGACAGGGTAACTACGGATATTGTGTATGAATCAGACAGGTTACTACGAAATTGTTTGTACATCGGGTTTCATTGACAGTCGAGATACGATACCTTCATGTAATGTACGTAGTAACCTGTCTCATACATTGTACATACAATACCTTCGTAGTTACCAGTCCGACGTACAATATCCTAAGTTACCTTACCGGTACATACATAACTTTCGTAGTTACCTGTCGGATACATACGAAACCTCTGTATCTCGTACTACGTAGGTTATGTACATTGTATGTATCGGACAGGTAACTACGAGGAATGTATATGTATCAGACAAGTAACTACGAGGTTGCGTATGTTTCAGGCGGGTAACTACAAAGGCTGTGTATGTATCAGACGGATAACTACGAAGTTGTTTGTACTACGTGTTTCAGTTGCACCAGAGATACGAAACCTACGTAGTTACCTGTCCGATATATACACAACATTCGTAGTTACCTGTTTAATACATAAAATCTGTGTAGTTACCACCCTGATACATACACAATATTCTTAGTTACATGTACCTGTCTGATACATACACAACATATATAGTTACCCGTCCGAGTCATACATACATGATAAGCATATATAGAGAAAATGACAAAGACAACTCTTTATTTATGAATTCATTTAATTTTAAAACAAAAACTTAAAAAAATAAATACATCAACCATGCTGCATCTTGACTGTGAAATGTTAATAGATTCAAAATTATCATTATCATACTCGGTACATAAACCTAAACTACAAGTTCAAGTTTGAAGTCAGTATTATAACGATCGTCCGTATTCTAGTAACTAAGATACAATTATACCGGAAATCACGTTGTTCCTTGGCAGATCTGTCTGCATGTCGATCGTATACGTGTATGTCTTCTCGACCGGCGTTTTAATTATTCTTAGTTCATAAAAATTCAGATTCCATATTTTGGCCTACTGCCGGCCACAACACAAAAATCGTCCCCAGAAGCCTCGAGCTCCCCGCTGGTCAGTCTTTGATGGGAGTGACGTCATATCTTCATCTTTTAAGAGTGTCCGACTCAGGAGATAACTGTTGTCTGTTTGCACGCATGCTTCAGCCTTTGTAACCTTTTCAGCCTTGGACTGCAAAAATATAATAAACGAAAAAAATTTGAAAAGCACCGTTAAAGTTTCCATGTATTAATTAAAAGTTCAAAGTAATTTAAATCATCTAATTTCTAACCGATTTAAAGGACTCGCACAACTTTATTATTCAATATACGATATAACTAAGCTCTTGAGCTAAGAGATTTAAATATTTGAAAGTCAATATTAATGACAATTGTCAACATTTGCAGATACAGATGTACCTAACAATGCGTTACATGCGTCTGATTTCGATGACCGGAAGTTTGCAAACCGAACAGATGAAGTAAGGCGGGAACATTCACTGACATTTGACCTCATATCAATCCGCCTTCACCTATTATAATTTACCAACACAAAAACTGTACGTTTTCCTGAAGTTCAATATCATTCCATGTAACATATGTATGTCAAAAATTACCTATTCCGATTACTCAGAGGCAATGTATTTAATCAAAACATGGTTTAGTTAGGGACTACAAACCTATGAAACATGCGCTCATTCGCTCATTTAGTCACGCGAATCCTGTAATTGAAACCAATCAATCTGTCCTTAACATTTTGCGGGCTTTTTTCTGCTATAAGGGAAATAACTCCTACTTACCAGTGTCAGTCCGCTGTATAGAGACTTTCGTGGGCGAAACAGTTGTAAAACTTTATACCAGCGGAACTCTTCAACAGAAAAGGTAATAAACAACACGTTAGTCGTCGGTTTTCTTTTACAAAGATTTAAGATTTCGAATGCAAAAAATTATACAACATTATATGTCAGAACAATGAAAGAAATATTTGACACCTGTTTTTATTTTGTTTCGCGAACTTTATATAATTCTATCCGTCCGACTTTTGATTTCAATAAGACAATACAATATTTCGTACACTCACCATTTTCGTACTCTACTCTGCTTTCTCGGCCGAAAAGAAATTCAGACCATTCCGCCGAGCGAGCGTCACTCTTCTTCTTCATCTCCTGGAAGTCCCGGAAGTGCGAGTGAATGGACTCTGTAACACACAACAATTGTTCAATTAATAATTTAAACGGAACGTATAGATATAAATTCACGTGGCGTACTATAATTCACAGACACTAGGTCAGTTTTACAGATGAAGAATCGTATTTAATTACCCGAACAAACGCGGACTTAGTAATTCTATGATAAACAATACTTATCAACTTCCGTCCGTGTTCTTATGAAATCTGTCTTATGTCTTATGATAACATCTTGGAATGTCTTTTGATTCGTCTTAACGTTCAGCTGTTACTGTCGAGACACGAGTACACATGTGTATCAAATTGGAACGATTGACTTCCCAATACAATACTAGCGTCAATGGCGTGGGTTTTTTTTTCCTCTCTTTATCAAACTGTTGTTATAAATGTAGGCTTGTCCACTTACCACTGTCAAGAGCCATTTCCACATTCCTAGTAACGGCGCCAAGAAACATCCGGGCCTCAGTCTCGTAGATATCTGTTGATGCCATAGTAAAGCAGTGTTGGTGAATCGTCAATAGAACGTAAACTAGCAGAGGAGGGTAAACAAAGCCGTCGCAAAGTATGGTTGTGAGGCACACAAGTGATGACGTCATAGACACAATAACGTCACAATGTACAACGAACACGTGATAAGACAATGAATGTATATTATGCGGATCGCAAGGCCAGGGGCTAATAACACAAAATAGACATATTTATTTGATTAGAAATTTTAGAAAAATGTTAACTTCAAAATAGCTTTACTTGATCAGACAAATTAATGTATGTTTATTATAACGGAGAAAGTGTATATTATGTTTCGATATCTTCTATATTACGCAACTATCAATAGAATGCATGAATGGATAAATGTTCTTTTCTTAAACCGAACCAACTATCATTTTCTTTGATTAAATCGGTTTATTGTCATACAAAATTAAGTACCTTGTGTTGATATTCGTTTTTGTTTGAAGCCCTTTGAAAACTGTCGGGACATCGGACCATGGGCTTGGGAGTGTACGCGCAGGTGAAGCCATTAAGCCCCGTGGGGCGGGTACACTGTTAATACATACGGGGCTATAACAATACCCCGGGTTCGGTACAGATTGCGCTACCAAAGGACCCGGGATAGGAATGTTAGTGCAAATGAGGAAAAACAATACTTAATGATGTTTTTGTACGCGCGTATCGTTTAACGAAACATGTTTCTATACCGCGGTATTAGCAAATGATTATGTCAGCCAATCGGAACTCTTCTAAACATAGCCACGCCCGTTTCTCGGCTCCTCCTCACTCAATGTAGCTATAAATTGTGTGTGAAAATGTGTGTTTCCATATTCAGTATGACTTCTCAACTGAGCAGAAAGATGGCGACCAGAAAGAGCAAGGCTGTTGTCAAGCGTCTGAGACACGAAGAGGACACCTGGCGAGACGAGGCGACAGGATTCATCCCTACGCACAAGATCTTACGTCACTTCCGACTTACCAAGGCCATGCTGGACGAGCTGGTGTTCCAAGCCTTCGCCAAGAAGCGGATGGTGTACTCCAACGGTCACAACTGGATACGAGCCTCCTACGGACACAGCGTCAACATCCGGGTACCGAAGATGGGGACATCAGTTACCAACGCGGAGGGCTCCACGACAGTCGTCCACGGGATCAAAGCCATAGACCTACACTCCGTCCTCGAGAACGGACTCTACAGCACGCGCTGTCCGTACGTCCACTTCACCGATTCCCCTGCTTACGTCAGAGCTGGCGCAGACATATTGGTACACATCGACGTCAGAAGGTTCATCGAGGCTGGTTTCCGCCTGTACAAGATCGGTCCCCACGTCTACGCCACAGAGTCCGCAGTCCCGCCTGACTTCATCTCGTATATCGAGTACGTCGTACATGTACTTTGATACATGATGTCACTGTACAACGGCCCTTTTTAGGGCCATCCCAAACAGCCCTTTTCAGGGCTAACAATAATCTCGAAAAGCCCCTAGAACAGTCGAAATACGCATATAAATATAAGTTTAAACGAACAAGCAAACTATTTTATTTCGCATTCTTATGTATACAGATTGAAAGAGTGTAAAGAAATCTCGTTTGCAACTGAAACCCGTGGTGTAAACAGCTCCGCAGCTACCTGTCCGATACATAATTGTATAAGCAACCTCCGTATTTACCTGTCTGATACATACACAATCTTCGTAGTTAACTGTCTGATACATACACAACCGTAGTTACTTGTCTGATACGTACACAACCTCCGTAGTTACCTGTGCAAAAACATCCGTAGTTACCTTACCGGTACATACATAACCATCGTAGTTACCTGTCTGATACATACACAGTCTTCGTGGTTACCTGTCTGAAACATATACATAACATTCGTAGTTACCTGTCTGTTACATACACATTCTTCGTAGTTACCTGTCTGATACATACACAGTCTTCGTGGTTACCTGTCTGAAACATATACATAACATTCGTAGTTACCTGTCTGTTACATACACATTCTTCGTAGTTACCTGTCTGATACATACACAACCGTAGTTACTTGTCTGATACGTACACAACCTCCGTAGTTACCTGTGCAACAACATCCGTAGTTACCTTACCGGTACATGTATACATAACCATCGTAGTTACCTGTCTGATACATATGAAACCTCCGTTTTTCGTACTACGCAGGTGTCGTATGTACCAAACAGGTAACTACGGATACTGGGTATGTACCAGACAGGTAACTACGGATACTGGGTATGTACCAAACAGGTAACTACGGATACTGGGTATGTACCAGACAGGTAACTACGGATACTGGGTATGTACCAAACAGGTAACTACGGATACTGGGTAAGTACCAAACAGGTAACTACGAATACTGGGTATGTACCAAACAGGTAACTACGGATACTGTGTATGTACCAAACAGGTAACTACGGATACTGGGTATGTACCAAACAGGTAACTACGGATACTGGGTATGTACCAGACAAGTAACTACGGATACTAGGCATGTACCAGACAGGTACAATGTAGCTACGGAGACTGGTTATGTATCAGACAGGTAACTACGGCTTGTTATGTGTCATACAGGTAACTACGGCTGTGTATGTATCAGACAGGTACAATGTAACTACGGCCGTGTATGTATCAGACAGGTACAATGTAACTACGGCCGTGTATGTATCAGACAGGTAACTACGGCTTGGTATGTATCATACAGGTAACTGCGGTTGTGAATGTATCAGACAGGTACAATGTAAATACGGCCGTGCATGTATCAGACAGGTAACTGCGGTTGTGTATGTATCAGACAGGTAACTGCAAAGGTGTTTGTACCAAGGGTTTCACTAGCAACCCAGATACGAAATATCGTACAACGGAGATTATATACATTGTATGTATCAGACAGGTAACTTCTGATATTGTGCATGTACCGGACAGATAACCATATATTTCGTATGTATCAGTTTATCTGACAGGTACTGTAACTATGACGGTTGTGCATGTATCAGACAGACACCACAGAGGTTTCGTTTCAATCAGACAGGTAACTACGGGTGTTGGGTATGTATCAGACAGGGTAACTACGGGTGTTGTGTATGTATCAGACAAGGTAACTACGGGTGTTGTTCATGTATCAGACAGTGTAACTACGGGTGTTGTTCATGTATCAGACAGGGTAACTACGGGTGTTGTGTATGTATCAGACAGTGTAACTACGGGTGTTGTGTATGTATCAGACAGGGTAACTACGGGTGTTGTTCTTGTATCAGACAGGGTAACTACGGATATTGTGTATGAATCAGACAGGTTACTACGAAATTGTTTGTACATCGGGTTTCATTGACAGTCGAGATACGATACCTTCATGTAATGTACGTAGTAACCTGTCTCATACATTGTACATACAATACCTTCGTAGTTACCAGTCCGACGTACAATATCCTAAGTTACCTTACCGGTACATACATAACTTTCGTAGTTACCTGTCGGATACATACGAAACCTCTGTATCTCGTACTACGTAGGTTATGTACATTGTATGTATCGGACAGGTAACTACGAGGAATGTATATGTATCAGACAAGTAACTACGAGGTTGTGTATGTTTCAGGCGGGTAACTACAAAGGCTGTGTATGTATCAGACGGATAACTACGAAGTTGTTTGTACTACGTGTTTCAGTTGCACCAGAGATACGAAACCTACGTAGTTACCTGTCCGATATATACACAACATTCGTAGTTACCTGTTTAATACATAAAATCTGTGTAGTTACCACCCTGATACATACACAATATTCTTAGTTACATGTACCTGTCTGATACATACACAACATATATAGTTACCCGTCCGAGTCATACATACATGATAAGCATATATAGAGAAAATGACAAAGACAACTCTTTATTTATGAATTCATTTAATTTTAAAACAAAAACTTAAAAAAATAAATACATCAACCATGCTGCATCTTGACTGTGAAATGTTAATAGATTCAAAATTATCATTATCATACTCGGTACATAAACCTAAACTACAAGTTCAAGTTTGAAGTCAGTATTATAACGATCGTCCGTATTCTAGTAACTAAGATACAATTATACCGGAAATCACGTTGTTCCTTGGCAGATCTGTCTGCATGTCGATCGTATACGTGTATGTCTTCTCGACCGGCGTTTTAATTATTCTTAGTTCATAAAAATTCAGATTCCATATTTTGGCCTACTGCCGGCCACAACACAAAAATCGTCCCCAGAAGCCTCGAGCTCCCCGCTGGTCAGTCTTTGATGGGAGTGACGTCATATCTTCATCTTTTAAGAGTGTCCGACTCAGGAGATAACTGTTGTCTGTTTGCACGCATGCTTCAGCCTTTGTAACCTTTTCAGCCTTGGACTGCAAAAATATAATAAACGAAAAAAATTTGAAAAGCACCGTTAAAGTTTCCATGTATTAATTAAAAGTTCAAAGTAATTTAAATCATCTAATTTCTAACCGATTTAAAGGACTCGCACAACTTTATTATTCAATATACGATATAACTAAGCTCTTGAGCTAAGAGATTTAAATATTTGAAAGTCAATATTAATGACAATTGTCAACATTTGCAGATACAGATGTACCTAACAATGCGTTACATGCGTCTGATTTCGATGACCGGAAGTTTGCAAACCGAACAGATGAAGTAAGGCGGGAACATTCACTGACATTTGACCTCATATCAATCCGCCTTCACCTATTATAATTTACCAACACAAAAACTGTACGTTTTCCTGAAGTTCAATATCATTCCATGTAACATATGTATGTCAAAAATTACCTATTCCGATTACTCAGAGGCAATGTATTTAATCAAAACATGGTTTAGTTAGGGACTACAAACCTATGAAACATGCGCTCATTCGCTCATTTAGTCACGCCAATCCTGTAATTGAAACCAATCAATCTGTCCTTAACATTTTGCGGGCTTTTTTCTGCTATAAGGGAAATAACTCTACTTACCAGTGTCAGTCCGCTGTATAGAGACTTTCGTGGGCGAAACAGTTGTAAAACTTTATACCAGCGGAACTCTTCAACAGAAAAGGTAATAAACAACACGTTAGTCGTCGGTTTTCTTTTACAAAGATTTAAGATTTCGAATGCAAAAAATTATACAACATTATATGTCAGAACAATGAAAGAAATATTTGACACCTGTTTTTATTTTGTTTCGCGAACTTTATATAATTCTATCCGTCCGACTTTTGATTTCAATAAGACAATACAATATTTCGTACACTCACCATTTTCGTACTCTACTCTCCTTTCTCGGCCGAAAAGAAATTCAGACCATTCCGCCGAGCGAGCGTCACTCTTCTTCTTCATCTCCTGGAAGTCCCGGAAGTGCGAGTGAATGGACTCTGTAACACACAACAATTGTTCAATTAATAATTTAAACGGAACGTATAGATATAAATTCACGTGACGTACTATAATTCACAGACACTAGGTCAGTTTTACAGATGAAGAATCGTATTTAATTACCCGAATAAACGCGGACTTAGTAATTCTATGATAAACAATACTTATCAACTTCCGTCCGTGTTCTTATGAAATCTGTCTTATGTCTTATGATAACATCTTGGAATGTCTTTTGATTCGTCTTAACGTTCAGCTGTTACTGTCGAGACACGAGTACACATGTGTATCAAATTGGAACGATTGACTTCCCAATACAATACTAGCGTCAATGGCGTGGGTTTTTTTTCCTCTCTTTATCAAACTGTTGTTATAAATGTAGGCTTGTCCACTTACCACTGTCAAGAGCCATTTCCACATTCCTAGTAACGGCGCCAAGAAACATCCGGGCCTCAGTCTCGTAGATATCTGTTGATGCCATAGTAAAGCAGTGTTGGTGAATCGTCAATAGAACGTAAACTAGCAGAGGAGGGTAAACAAAGCCGTCGCAAAGTATGGTTGTGAGGCACACAAGTGATGACGTCATAGACACAATAACGTCACAATGTACAACGAACACGTGATAAGACAATGAATGTATATTATGCGGATCGCAAGGCCAGGGGCTAATAACACAAAATAGACATATTTATTTGATTAGAAATTTTAGAAAAATGTTAACTTCAAAATAGCTTTACTTGATCAGACAAATTAATGTATGTTTATTATAACGGAGAAAGTGTATATTATGTTTCGATATCTTCTATATTACGCAACTATCAATAGAATGCATGAATGGATAAATGTTCTTTTCTTAAACCGAACCAACTATCATTTTCTTTGATTAAATCGGTTTATTGTCATACAAAATTAAGTACCTTGTGTTGATATTCGTTTTTGTTTGAAGCCCTTTGAAAACTGTCGGGACATCGGACCATGGGCTTGGGAGTGTACGCGCAGGTGAAGCCATTAAGCCCCGTGGGGCGGGTACACTGTTAATACATACGGGGCTATAACAATACCCCGGGTTCGGTACAGATTGCGCTACCAAAGGACCCGGGATAGGAATGTTAGTGCAAATGAGGAAAAACAATACTTAATGATGTTTTTGTACGCGCGTATCGTTTAACGAAACATGTTTCTATACCGCGGTATTAGCAAATGATTATGTCAGCCAATCGGAACTCTTCTAAACATAGCCACGCCCGTTTCTCGGCTCCACCTCACTCAATGTAGCTATAAATTGTGTGTGAAAATGTGTGTTTCCATATTCAGTATGACTTCTCAACTGAGCAGAAAGATGGCGACCAGAAAGAGCAAGGCTGTTGTCAAGCGTCTGAGACACGAAGAGGACACCTGGCGAGACGAGGCGACAGGATTCATCCCTACGCACAAGATCTTACGTCACTTCCGACTTACCAAGGCCATGCTGGACGAGCTGGTGTTCCAAGCCTTCGCCAAGAAGCGGATGGTGTACTCCAACGGTCACAACTGGATACGAGCCTCCTACGGACACAGCGTCAACATCCGGGTACCGAAGATGGGGACATCAGTTACCAACGCGGAGGGCTCCACGACAGTCGTCCACGGGATCAAAGCCATAGACCTACACTCCGTCCTCGAGAACGGACTCTACAGCACGCGCTGTCCGTACGTCCACTTCACCGATTCCCCTGCTTACGTCAGAGCTGGCGCAGACATATTGGTACACATCGACGTCAGAAGGTTCATCGAGGCTGGTTTCCGCCTGTACAAGATCGGTCCCCACGTCTACGCCACAGAGTCCGCAGTCCCGCCTGACTTCATCTCGTATATCGAGTACGTCGTACATGTACTTTGATACATGATGTCACTGTACAACGGCCCTTTTTAGGGCCATCCCAAACAGCCCTTTTCAGGGCTAACAATAATCTCGAAAAGCCCCTAGAACAGTCGAAATACGCATATAAATATAAGTTTAAACGAACAAGCAAACTATTTTATTTCGCATTCTTATGTATACAGATTGAAAGAGTGTAAAGAAATCTCGTTTGCAACTGAAACCCGTGGTGTAAACAGCTCCGCAGCTACCTGTCCGATACATAATTGTATAAGCAACCTCCGTATTTACCTGTCTGATACATACACAATCTTCGTAGTTAACTGTCTGATACATACACAACCGTAGTTACTTGTCTGATACGTACACAACCTCCGTAGTTACCTGTGCAAAAACATCCGTAGTTACCTTACCGGTACATACATAACCATCGTAGTTACCTGTCTGATACATACACAGTCTTCGTGGTTACCTGTCTGAAACATATACATAACATTCGTAGTTACCTGTCTGTTACATACACATTCTTCGTAGTTACCTGTCTGATACATACACAGTCTTCGTGGTTACCTGTCTGAAACATATACATAACATTCGTAGTTACCTGTCTGTTACATACACATTCTTCGTAGTTACCTGTCTGATACATACACAACCGTAGTTACTTGTCTGATACGTACACAACCTCCGTAGTTACCTGTGCAACAACATCCGTAGTTACCTTACCGGTACATGTATACATAACCATCGTAGTTACCTGTCTGATACATATGAAACCTCCGTTTTTCGTACTACGCAGGTGTCGTATGTACCAAACAGGTAACTACGGATACTGGGTATGTACCAGACAGGTAACTACGGATACTGGGTATGTACCAAACAGGTAACTACGGATACTGGGTATGTACCAGACAGGTAACTACGGATACTGGGTATGTACCAAACAGGTAACTACGGATACTGGGTAAGTACCAAACAGGTAACTACGAATACTGGGTATGTACCAAACAGGTAACTACGGATACTGTGTATGTACCAAACAGGTAACTACGGATACTGGGTATGTACCAAACAGGTAACTACGGATACTGGGTATGTACCAGACAAGTAACTACGGATACTAGGCATGTACCAGACAGGTACAATGTAGCTACGGAGACTGGTTATGTATCAGACAGGTAACTACGGCTTGTTATGTGTCATACAGGTAACTACGGCTGTGTATGTATCAGACAGGTACAATGTAACTACGGCCGTGTATGTATCAGACAGGTACAATGTAACTACGGCCGTGTATGTATCAGACAGGTAACTACGGCTTGGTATGTATCATACAGGTAACTGCGGTTGTGAATGTATCAGACAGGTACAATGTAAATACGGCCGTGCATGTATCAGACAGGTAACTGCGGTTGTGTATGTATCAGACAGGTAACTGCAAAGGTGTTTGTACCAAGGGTTTCACTAGCAACCCAGATACGAAATATCGTACAACGGAGATTATATACATTGTATGTATCAGACAGGTAACTTCTGATATTGTGCATGTACCGGACAGATAACCATATATTTCGTATGTATCAGTTTATCTGACAGGTACTGTAACTATGACGGTTGTGCATGTATCAGACAGACACCACAGAGGTTTCGTTTCAATCAGACAGGTAACTACGGGTGTTGGGTATGTATCAGACAGGGTAACTACGGGTGTTGTGTATGTATCAGACAAGGTAACTACGGGTGTTGTTCATGTATCAGACAGTGTAACTACGGGTGTTGTTCATGTATCAGACAGGGTAACTACGGGTGTTGTGTATGTATCAGACAGTGTAACTACGGGTGTTGTGTATGTATCAGACAGGGTAACTACGGGTGTTGTTCTTGTATCAGACAGGGTAACTACGGATATTGTGTATGAATCAGACAGGTTACTACGAAATTGTTTGTACATCGGGTTTCATTGACAGTCGAGATACGATACCTTCATGTAATGTACGTAGTAACCTGTCTCATACATTGTACATACAATACCTTCGTAGTTACCAGTCCGACGTACAATATCCTAAGTTACCTTACCGGTACATACATAACTTTCGTAGTTACCTGTCGGATACATACGAAACCTCTGTATCTCGTACTACGTAGGTTATGTACATTGTATGTATCGGACAGGTAACTACGAGGAATGTATATGTATCAGACAAGTAACTACGAGGTTGCGTATGTTTCAGGCGGGTAACTACAAAGGCTGTGTATGTATCAGACGGATAACTACGAAGTTGTTTGTACTACGTGTTTCAGTTGCACCAGAGATACGAAACCTACGTAGTTACCTGTCCGATATATACACAACATTCGTAGTTACCTGTTTAATACATAAAATCTGTGTAGTTACCACCCTGATACATACACAATATTCTTAGTTACATGTACCTGTCTGATACATACACAACATATATAGTTACCCGTCCGAGTCATACATACATGATAAGCATATATAGAGAAAATGACAAAGACAACTCTTTATTTATGAATTCATTTAATTTTAAAACAAAAACTTAAAAAAATAAATACATCAACCATGCTGCATCTTGACTGTGAAATGTTAATAGATTCAAAATTATCATTATCATACTCGGTACATAAACCTAAACTACAAGTTCAAGTTTGAAGTCAGTATTATAACGATCGTCCGTATTCTAGTAACTAAGATACAATTATACCGGAAATCACGTTGTTCCTTGGCAGATCTGTCTGCATGTCGATCGTATACGTGTATGTCTTCTCGACCGGCGTTTTAATTATTCTTAGTTCATAAAAATTCAGATTCCATATTTTGGCCTACTGCCGGCCACAACACAAAAATCGTCCCCAGAAGCCTCGAGCTCCCCGCTGGTCAGTCTTTGATGGGAGTGACGTCATATCTTCATCTTTTAAGAGTGTCCGACTCAGGAGATAACTGTTGTCTGTTTGCACGCATGCTTCAGCCTTTGTAACCTTTTCAGCCTTGGACTGCAAAAATATAATAAACGAAAAAAATTTGAAAAGCACCGTTAAAGTTTCCATGTATTAATTAAAAGTTCAAAGTAATTTAAATCATCTAATTTCTAACCGATTTAAAGGACTCGCACAACTTTATTATTCAATATACGATATAACTAAGCTCTTGAGCTAAGAGATTTAAATATTTGAAAGTCAATATTAATGACAATTGTCAACATTTGCAGATACAGATGTACCTAACAATGCGTTACATGCGTCTGATTTCGATGACCGGAAGTTTGCAAACCGAACAGATGAAGTAAGGCGGGAACATTCACTGACATTTGACCTCATATCAATCCGCCTTCACCTATTATAATTTACCAACACAAAAACTGTACGTTTTCCTGAAGTTCAATATCATTCCATGTAACATATGTATGTCAAAAATTACCTATTCCGATTACTCAGAGGCAATGTATTTAATCAAAACATGGTTTAGTTAGGGACTACAAACCTATGAAACATGCGCTCATTCGCTCATTTAGTCACGCGAATCCTGTAATTGAAACCAATCAATCTGTCCTTAACATTTTGCGGGCTTTTTTCTGCTATAAGGGAAATAACTCCTACTTACCAGTGTCAGTCCGCTGTATAGAGACTTTCGTGGGCGAAACAGTTGTAAAACTTTATACCAGCGGAACTCTTCAACAGAAAAGGTAATAAACAACACGTTAGTCGTCGGTTTTCTTTTACAAAGATTTAAGATTTCGAATGCAAAAAATTATACAACATTATATGTCAGAACAATGAAAGAAATATTTGACACCTGTTTTTATTTTGTTTCGCGAACTTTATATAATTCTATCCGTCCGACTTTTGATTTCAATAAGACAATACAATATTTCGTACACTCACCATTTTCGTACTCTACTCTGCTTTCTCGGCCGAAAAGAAATTCAGACCATTCCGCCGAGCGAGCGTCACTCTTCTTCTTCATCTCCTGGAAGTCCCGGAAGTGCGAGTGAATGGACTCTGTAACACACAACAATTGTTCAATTAATAATTTAAACGGAACGTATAGATATAAATTCACGTGGCGTACTATAATTCACAGACACTAGGTCAGTTTTACAGATGAAGAATCGTATTTAATTACCCGAACAAACGCGGACTTAGTAATTCTATGATAAACAATACTTATCAACTTCCGTCCGTGTTCTTATGAAATCTGTCTTATGTCTTATGATA
Organism: Mimachlamys varia; assembly: GCA_947623455.1. Taxonomy (NCBI): domain Eukaryota; kingdom Metazoa; phylum Mollusca; class Bivalvia; order Pectinida; family Pectinidae; genus Mimachlamys; species Mimachlamys varia. Next base: position 36,088,792 of record OX392539.1, read on the forward strand.
ACATCTTGGAATGTCTTTTGATTCGTCTTAACGTTCAGCTGTTACTGTCGAGACACGAGTACACATGTGTATCAAATTGGAACGATTGACTTCCCAATACAATACTAGCGTCAATGGCGTGGGTTTTTTTTTCCCTCTCTTTATCAAACTGTTGTTATAAATGTAGGCTTGTCCACTTACCACTGTCAAGAGCCATTTCCACATTCCTAGTAACGGCGCCAAGAAACATCCGGGCCTCAGTCTCGTAGATATCTGTTGATGCCATAGTAAAGCAGTGTTGGTGAATCGTCAATAGAACGTAAACTAGCAGAGGAGGGTAAACAAAGCCGTCGCAAAGTATGGTTGTGAGGCACACAAGTGATGACGTCATAGACACAATAACGTCACAATGTACAACGAACACGTGATAAGACAATGAATGTATATTATGCGGATCGCAAGGCCAGGGGCTAATAACACAAAATAGACATATTTATTTGATTAGAAATTTTAGAAAAATGTTAACTTCAAAATAGCTTTACTTGATCAGACAAATTAATGTATGTTTATTATAACGGAGAAAGTGTATATTATGTTTCGATATCTTCTATATTACGCAACTATCAATAGAATGCATGAATGGATAAATGTTCTTTTCTTAAACCGAACCAACTATCATTTTCTTTGATTAAATCGGTTTATTGTCATACAAAATTAAGTACCTTGTGTTGATATTCGTTTTTGTTTGAAGCCCTTTGAAAACTGTCGGGACATCGGACCATGGGCTTGGGAGTGTACGCGCAGGTGAAGCCATTAAGCCCCGTGGGGCGGGTACACTGTTAATACATACGGGGCTATAACAATACCCCGGGTTCGGTACAGATTGCGCTACCAAAGGACCCGGGATAGGAATGTTAGTGCAAATGAGGAAAAACAATACTTAATGATGTTTTTGTACGCGCGTATCGTTTAACGAAACATGTTTCTATACCGCGGTATTAGCAAATGATTATGTCAGCCAATCGGAACTCTTCTAAACATAGCCACGCCCGTTTCTCGGCTCCTCCTCACTCAATGTAGCTATAAATTGTGTGTGAAAATGTGTGTTTCCATATTCAGTATGACTTCTCAACTGAGCAGAAAGATGGCGACCAGAAAGAGCAAGGCTGTTGTCAAGCGTCTGAGACACGAAGAGGACACCTGGCGAGACGAGGCGACAGGATTCATCCCTACGCACAAGATCTTACGTCACTTCCGACTTACCAAGGCCATGCTGGACGAGCTGGTGTTCCAAGCCTTCGCCAAGAAGCGGATGGTGTACTCCAACGGTCACAACTGGATACGAGCCTCCTACGGACACAGCGTCAACATCCGGGTACCGAAGATGGGGACATCAGTTACCAACGCGGAGGGCTCCACGACAGTCGTCCACGGGATCAAAGCCATAGACCTACACTCCGTCCTCGAGAACGGACTCTACAGCACGCGCTGTCCGTACGTCCACTTCACCGATTCCCCTGCTTACGTCAGAGCTGGTGCAGACATATTGGTACACATCGACGTCAGAAGGTTCATCGAGGCTGGTTTCCGCCTGTACAAGATCGGTCCCCACGTCTACGCCACAGAGTCCGCAGTCCCGCCTGACTTCATCTCGTATATCGAGTACGTCGTACTTTGATACATGATGTCACTGTACAACGGCCCTTTTTAGGGCCATCCCAAACAGCCCTTTTCAGGGCTAACAATAATCTCGAAAAGCCCCTAGAACAGTCGAAATACGCATATAAATATAAGTTTAAACGAACAAGCAAACTATTTTATTTCGCATTCTTATGTATACAGATTGAAAGAGTGTAAAGAAATCTCGTTTGCAACTGAAACCCGTGGTGTAAACAGCTCCGCAGCTACCTGTCCGATACATAATTGTATAAGCAACCTCCGTATTTACCTGTCTGATACATACACAATCTTCGTAGTTAACTGTCTGATACATACACAACCGTAGTTACTTGTCTGATACGTACACAACCTCCGTAGTTACCTGTGCAAAAACATCCGTAGTTACCTTACCGGTACATACATAACCATCGTAGTTACCTGTCTGATACATACACAGTCTTCGTGGTTACCTGTCTGAAACATATACATAACATTCGTAGTTACCTGTCTGTTACATACACATTCTTCGTAGTTACCTGTCTGATACATACACAGTCTTCGTGGTTACCTGTCTGAAACATATACATAACATTCGTAGTTACCTGTCTGTTACATACACATTCTTCGTAGTTACCTGTCTGATACATACACAACCGTAGTTACTTGTCTGATACGTACACAACCTCCGTAGTTACCTGTGCAACAACATCCGTAGTTACCTTACCGGTACATGTATACATAACCATCGTAGTTACCTGTCTGATACATATGAAACCTCCGTTTTTCGTACTACGCAGGTTTCGTATGTACCAAACAGGTAACTACGGATACTGGGTATGTACCAGACAGGTAACTACGGATACTGGGTATGTACCAAACAGGTAACTACGGATACTGGGTATGTACCAGACAGGTAACTACGGATACTGGGTATGTACCAAACAGGTAACTACGGATACTGGGTAAGTAACAAACAGGTAACTACGAATACTGGGTATGTACCAAACAGGTAACTACGGATACTGTGTATGTACCAAACAGGTAACTACGGATACTGGGTATGTACCAAACAGGTAACTACGGATACTGGGTATGTACCAGACAAGTAACTACGGATACTAGGCATGTACCAGACAGGTACAATGTAGCTACGGAGACTGGTTATGTATCAGACAGGTAACTACGGCTTGTTATGTGTCATACAGGTAACTACGGCTGTGTATGTATCAGACAGGTACAATGTAACTACGGCCGTGTATGTATCAGACAGGTACAATGTAACTACGGCCGTGTATGTATCAGACAGGTAACTACGGCTTGGTATGTATCATACAGGTAACTGCGGTTGTGAATGTATCAGACAGGTACAATGTAAATACGGCCGTGCATGTATCAGACAGGTAACTGCGGTTGTGTATGTATCAGACAGGTAACTGCAAAGGTGTTTGTACCAAGGGTTTCACTAGCAACCGAGATACGAAATATCGTACAACGGAGATTATATACATTGTATGTATCAGACAGGTAACTTCTGATATTGTGCATGTACCGGACAGATAACCATATATTTCGTATGTATCAGTTTATCTGACAGGTACTGTAACTATGACGGTTGTGCATGTATCAGACAGACACCACAGAGGTTTCGTTTCAATCAGACAGGTAACTACGGGTGTTGGGTATGTATCAGACAGGGTAACTACGGGTGTTGTGTATGTATCAGACAAGGTAACTACGGGTGTTGTTCATGTATCAGACAGTGTAACTACGGGTGTTGTTCATGTATCAGACAGGGTAACTACGGGTGTTGTGTATGTATCAGACAGTGTAACTACGGGTGTTGTGTATGTATCAGACAGGGTAACTACGGGTGTTGTTCTTGTATCAGACAGGGTAACTACGGATATTGTGTATGAATCAGACAGGTTACTACGAAATTGTTTGTACATCGGGTTTCATTGACAGTCGAGATACGATACCTTCATGTAATGTACGTAGTAACCTGTCTCATACATTGTACATACAATACCTTCGTAGTTACCAGTCCGACGTACAATATCCTAAGTTACCTTACCGGTACATACATAACTTTCGTAGTTACCTGTCGGATACATACGAAACCTCTGTATCTCGTACTACGTAGGTTATGTACATTGTATGTATCGGACAGGTAACTACGAGGAATGTATATGTATCAGACAAGTAACTACGAGGTTGCGTATGTTTCAGGCGGGTAACTACAAAGGCTGTGTATGTATCAGACGGATAACTACGAAGTTGTTTGTACTACGTGTTTCAGTTGCACCAGAGATACGAAACCTACGTAGTTACCTGTCCGATATATACACAACATTCGTAGTTACCTGTTTAATACATAAAATCTGTGTAGTTACCACCCTGATACATACACAATATTCTTAGTTACATGTACCTGTCTGATACATACACAACATATATAGTTACCCGTCCGAGTCATACATACATGATAAGCATATATAGAGAAAATGACAAAGACAACTCTTTATTTATGAATTCATTTAATTTTAAAACAAAAACTTAAAAAAATAAATACATCAACCATGCTGCATCTTGACTGTGAAATGTTAATAGATTCAAAATTATCATTATCATACTCGGTACATAAACCTAAACTACAAGTTCAAGTTTGAAGTCAGTATTATAACGATCGTCCGTATTCTAGTAACTAAGATACAATTATACCGGAAATCACGTTGTTCCTTGGCAGATCTGTCTGCATGTCGATCGTATACGTGTATGTCTTCTCGACCGGCGTTTTAATTATTCTTAGTTCATAAAAATTCAGATTCCATATTTTGGCCTACTGCCGGCCACAACACAAAAATCGTCCCCAGAAGCCTCGAGCTCCCCGCTGGTCAGTCTTTGATGGGAGTGACGTCATATCTTCATCTTTTAAGAGTGTCCGACTCAGGAGATAACTGTTGTCTGTTTGCACGCATGCTTCAGCCTTTGTAACCTTTTCAGCCTTGGACTGCAAAAATATAATAAACGAAAAAAATTTGAAAAGCACCGTTAAAGTTTCCATGTATTAATTAAAAGTTCAAAGTAATTTAAATCATCTAATTTCTAACCGATTTAAAGGACTCGCACAACTTTATTATTCAATATACGATATAACTAAGCTCTTGAGCTAAGAGATTTAAATATTTGAAAGTCAATATTAATGACAATTGTCAACATTTGCAGATACAGATGTACCTAACAATGCGTTACATGCGTCTGATTTCGATGACCGGAAGTTTGCAAACCGAACAGATGAAGTAAGGCGGGAACATTCACTGACATTTGACCTCATATCAATCCGCCTTCACCTATTATAATTTACCAACACAAAAACTGTACGTTTTCCTGAAGTTCAATATCATTCCATGTAACATATGTATGTCAAAAATTACCTATTCCGATTACTCAGAGGCAATGTATTTAATCAAAACATGGTTTAGTTAGGGACTACAAACCTATGAAACATGCGCTCATTCGCTCATTTAGTCACGCCAATCCTGTAATTGAAACCAATCAATCTGTCCTTAACATTTTGCGGGCTTTTTTCTGCTATAAGGGAAATAACTCCTACTTACCAGTGTCAGTCCGCTGTATAGAGACTTTCGTGGGCGAAACAGTTGTAAAACTTTATACCAGCGGAACTCTTCAACAGAAAAGGTAATAAACAACACGTTAGTCGTCGGTTTTCTTTTACAAAGATTTAAGATTTCGAATGCAAAAAATTATACAACATTATATGTCAGAACAATGAAAGAAATATTTGACACCTGTTTTTATTTTGTTTCGCGAACTTTATATAATTCTATCCGTCCGACTTTTGATTTCAATAAGACAATACAATATTTCGTACACTCACCATTTTCGTACTCTACTCTGCTTTCTCGGCCGAAAAGAAATTCAGACCATTCCGCCGAGCGAGCGTCACTCTTCTTCTTCATCTCCTGGAAGTCCCGGAAGTGCGAGTGAATGGACTCTGTAACACACAACAATTGTTCAATTAATAATTTAAACGGAACGTATAGATATAAATTCACGTGGCGTACTATAATTCACAGACACTAGGTCAGTTTTACAGATGAAGAATCGTATTTAATTACCCGAACAAACGCGGACTTAGTAATTCTATGATAAACAATACTTATCAACTTCCGTCCGTGTTCTTATGAAATCTGTCTTATGTCTTATGATAACATCTTGGAATGTCTTTTGATTCGTCTTAACGTTCAGCTGTTACTGTCGAGACACGAGTACACATGTGTATCAAATTGGAACGATTGACTTCCCAATACAATACTAGCGTCAATGGCGTGGGTTTTTTTTTCCCTCTCTTTATCAAACTGTTGTTATAAATGTAGGCTTGTCCACTTACCACTGTCAAGAGCCATTTCCACATTCCTAGTAACGGCGCCAAGAAACATCCGGGCCTCAGTCTCGTAGATATCTGTTGATGCCATAGTAAAGCAGTGTTGGTGAATCGTCAATAGAACGTAAACTAGCAGAGGAGGGTAAACAAAGCCGTCGCAAAGTATGGTTGTGAGGCACACAAGTGATGACGTCATAGACACAATAACGTCACAATGTACAACGAACACGTGATAAGACAATGAATGTATATTATGCGGATCGCAAGGCCAGGGGCTAATAACACAAAATAGACATATTTATTTGATTAGAAATTTTAGAAAAATGTTAACTTTAAAATAGCTTTACTTGATCAGACAAATTAATGTATGTTTATTATAACGGAGAAAGTGTATATTATGTTTCGATATCTTCTATATTACGCAACTATCAATAGAATGCATGAATGGATAAATGTTCTTTTCTTAAACCGAACCAACTATCATTTTCTTTGATTAAATCGGTTTATTGTCATACAAAATTAAGTACCTTGTGTTGATATTCGTTTTTGTTTGAAGCCCTTTGAAAACTGTCGGGACATCGGACCATGGGCTTGGGAGTGTACGCGCAGGTGAAGCCATTAAGCCCCGTGGGGCGGGTACACTGTTAATACATACGGGGCTATAACAATACCCCGGGTTCGGTACAGATTGCGCTACCAAAGGACCCGGGATAGGAATGTTAGTGCAAATGAGGAAAAACAATACTTAATGATGTTTTTGTACGCGCGTATCGTTTAACGAAACATGTTTCTATACCGCGGTATTAGCAAATGATTATGTCAGCCAATCGGAACTCTTCTAAACATAGCCACGCCCGTTTCTCGGCTCCTCCTCACTCAATGTAGCTATAAATTGTGTGTGAAAATGTGTGTTTCCATATTCAGTATGACTTCTCAACTGAGCAGAAAGATGGCGACCAGAAAGAGCAAGGCTGTTGTCAAGCGTCTGAGACACGAAGAGGACACCTGGCGAGACGAGGCGACAGGATTCATCCCTACGCACAAGATCTTACGTCACTTCCGACTTACCAAGGCCATGCTGGACGAGCTGGTGTTCCAAGCCTTCGCCAAGAAGCGGATGGTGTACTCCAACGGTCACAACTGGATACGAGCCTCCTACGGACACAGCGTCAACATCCGGGTACCGAAGATGGGGACATCAGTTACCAACGCGGAGGGCTCCACGACAGTCGTCCACGGGATCAAAGCCATAGACCTACACTCCGTCCTCGAGAACGGACTCTACAGCACGCGCTGTCCGTACGTCCACTTCACCGATTCCCCTGCTTACGTCAGAGCTGGTGCAGACATATTGGTACACATCGACGTCAGAAGGTTCATCGAGGCTGGTTTCCGCCTGTACAAGATCGGTCCCCACGTCTACGCCACAGAGTCCGCAGTCCCGCCTGACTTCATCTCGTATATCGAGTACGTCGTACTTTGATACATGATGTCACTGTACAACGGCCCTTTTTAGGGCCATCCCAAACAGCCCTTTTCAGGGCTAACAATAATCTCGAAAAGCCCCTAGAACAGTCGAAATACGCATATAAATATAAGTTTAAACGAACAAGCAAACTATTTTATTTCGCATTCTTATGTATACAGATTGAAAGAGTGTAAAGAAATCTCGTTTGCAACTGAAACCCGTGGTGTAAACAGCTCCGCAGCTACCTGTCCGATACATAATTGTATAAGCAACCTCCGTATTTACCTGTCTGATACATACACAATCTTCGTAGTTAACTGTCTGATACATACACAACCGTAGTTACTTGTCTGATACGTACACAACCTCCGTAGTTACCTGTGCAAAAACATCCGTAGTTACCTTACCGGTACATACATAACCATCGTAGTTACCTGTCTGATACATACACAGTCTTCGTGGTTACCTGTCTGAAACATATACATAACATTCGTAGTTACCTGTCTGTTACATACACATTCTTCGTAGTTACCTGTCTGATACATACACAGTCTTCGTGGTTACCTGTCTGAAACATATACATAACATTCGTAGTTACCTGTCTGTTACATACACATTCTTCGTAGTTACCTGTCTGATACATACACAACCGTAGTTACTTGTCTGATACGTACACAACCTCCGTAGTTACCTGTGCAACAACATCCGTAGTTACCTTACCGGTACATGTATACATAACCATCGTAGTTACCTGTCTGATACATATGAAACCTCCGTTTTTCGTACTACGCAGGTTTCGTATGTACCAAACAGGTAACTACGGATACTGGGTATGTACCAGACAGGTAACTACGGATACTGGGTATGTACCAAACAGGTAACTACGGATACTGGGTATGTACCAGACAGGTAACTACGGATACTGGGTATGTACCAAACAGGTAACTACGGATACTGGGTAAGTAACAAACAGGTAACTACGAATACTGGGTATGTACCAAACAGGTAACTACGGATACTGTGTATGTACCAAACAGGTAACTACGGATACTGGGTATGTACCAAACAGGTAACTACGGATACTGGGTATGTACCAGACAAGTAACTACGGATACTAGGCATGTACCAGACAGGTACAATGTAGCTACGGAGACTGGTTATGTATCAGACAGGTAACTACGGCTTGTTATGTGTCATACAGGTAACTACGGCTGTGTATGTATCAGACAGGTACAATGTAACTACGGCCGTGTATGTATCAGACAGGTACAATGTAACTACGGCCGTGTATGTATCAGACAGGTAACTACGGCTTGGTATGTATCATACAGGTAACTGCGGTTGTGAATGTATCAGACAGGTACAATGTAAATACGGCCGTGCATGTATCAGACAGGTAACTGCGGTTGTGTATGTATCAGACAGGTAACTGCAAAGGTGTTTGTACCAAGGGTTTCACTAGCAACCGAGATACGAAATATCGTACAACGGAGATTATATACATTGTATGTATCAGACAGGTAACTTCTGATATTGTGCATGTACCGGACAGATAACCATATATTTCGTATGTATCAGTTTATCTGACAGGTACTGTAACTATGACGGTTGTGCATGTATCAGACAGACACCACAGAGGTTTCGTTTCAATCAGACAGGTAACTACGGGTGTTGGGTATGTATCAGACAGGGTAACTACGGGTGTTGTGTATGTATCAGACAAGGTAACTACGGGTGTTGTTCATGTATCAGACAGTGTAACTACGGGTGTTGTTCATGTATCAGACAGGGTAACTACGGGTGTTGTGTATGTATCAGACAGTGTAACTACGGGTGTTGTGTATGTATCAGACAGGGTAACTACGGGTGTTGTTCTTGTATCAGACAGGGTAACTACGGATATTGTGTATGAATCAGACAGGTTACTACGAAATTGTTTGTACATCGGGTTTCATTGACAGTCGAGATACGATACCTTCATGTAATGTACGTAGTAACCTGTCTCATACATTGTACATACAATACCTTCGTAGTTACCAGTCCGACGTACAATATCCTAAGTTACCTTACCGGTACATACATAACTTTCGTAGTTACCTGTCGGATACATACGAAACCTCTGTATCTCGTACTACGTAGGTTATGTACATTGTATGTATCGGACAGGTAACTACGAGGAATGTATATGTATCAGACAAGTAACTACGAGGTTGCGTATGTTTCAGGCGGGTAACTACAAAGGCTGTGTATGTATCAGACGGATAACTACGAAGTTGTTTGTACTACGTGTTTCAGTTGCACCAGAGATACGAAACCTACGTAGTTACCTGTCCGATATATACACAACATTCGTAGTTACCTGTTTAATACATAAAATCTGTGTAGTTACCACCCTGATACATACACAATATTCTTAGTTACATGTACCTGTCTGATACATACACAACATATATAGTTACCCGTCCGAGTCATACATACATGATAAGCATATATAGAGAAAATGACAAAGACAACTCTTTATTTATGAATTCATTTAATTTTAAAACAAAAACTTAAAAAAATAAATACATCAACCATGCTGCATCTTGACTGTGAAATGTTAATAGATTCAAAATTATCATTATCATACTCGGTACATAAACCTAAACTACAAGTTCAAGTTTGAAGTCAGTATTATAACGATCGTCCGTATTCTAGTAACTAAGATACAATTATACCGGAAATCACGTTGTTCCTTGGCAGATCTGTCTGCATGTCGATCGTATACGTGTATGTCTTCTCGACCGGCGTTTTAATTATTCTTAGTTCATAAAAATTCAGATTCCATATTTTGGCCTACTGCCGGCCACAACACAAAAATCGTCCCCAGAAGCCTCGAGCTCCCCGCTGGTCAGTCTTTGATGGGAGTGACGTCATATCTTCATCTTTTAAGAGTGTCCGACTCAGGAGATAACTGTTGTCTGTTTGCACGCATGCTTCAGCCTTTGTAACCTTTTCAGCCTTGGACTGCAAAAATATAATAAACGAAAAAAATTTGAAAAGCACCGTTAAAGTTTCCATGTATTAATTAAAAGTTCAAAGTAATTTAAATCATCTAATTTCTAACCGATTTAAAGGACTCGCACAACTTTATTATTCAATATACGATATAACTAAGCTCTTGAGCTAAGAGATTTAAATATTTGAAAGTCAATATTAATGACAATTGTCAACATTTGCAGATACAGATGTACCTAACAATGCGTTACATGCGTCTGATTTCGATGACCGGAAGTTTGCAAACCGAACAGATGAAGTAAGGCGGGAACATTCACTGACATTTGACCTCATATAAATCCGCCTTCACCTATTATAATTTACCAACACAAAAACTGTACGTTTTGCTGAAGTTCAATATCATTCCATGTAACATATGTATGTCAAAAATTACCTATTCCGATTACTCAGAGGCAATGTATTTAATCAAAACATGGTTTAGTTAGGGACTACAAACCTATGAAACATGCGCTCATTCGCTCATTTAGTCACGCCAATCCTGTAATTGAAACCAATCAATCTGTCCTTAACATTTTGCGGGCTTTTTTCTGCTATAAGGGAAATAACTCCTACTTACCAGTGTCAGTCCGCTGTATAGAGACTTTCGTGGGCGAAACAGTTGTAAAACTTTATACCAGCGGAACTCTTCAACAGAAAAGGTAATAAACAACACGTTAGTCGTCGGTTTTCTTTTACAAAGATTTAAGATTTCGAATGCAAAAAATTATACAACATTATATGTCAGAACAATGAAAGAAATATTTGACACCTGTTTTTATTTTGTTTCGCGAACTTTATATAATTCTATCCGTCCGACTTTTGATTTCAATAAGACAATACAATATTTCGTACACTCACCATTTTCGTACTCTACTCTGCTTTCTCGGCCGAAAAGAAATTCAGACCATTCCGCCGAGCGAGCGTCACTCTTCTTCTTCATCTCCTGGAAGTCCCGGAAGTGCGAGTGAATGGACTCTGTAACACACAACAATTGTTCAATTAATAATTTAAACGGAACGTATAGATATAAATTCACGTGGCGTACTATAATTCACAGACACTAGGTCAGTTTTACAGATGAAGAATCGTATTTAATTACCCGAACAAACGCGGACTTAGTAATTCTATGATAAACAATACTTATCAACTTCCGTCCGTGTTCTTATGAAATCTGTCTTATGTCTTATGATAACATCTTGGAATGTCTTTTGATTCGTCTTAACGTTCAGCTGTTACTGTCGAGACACGAGTACACATGTGTATCAAATTGGAACGATTGACTTCCCAATACAATACTAGCGTCAATGGCGTGGGTTTTTTTTTTTCCTCTCTTTATCAAACTGTTGTTATAAATGTAGGCTTGTCCACTTACCACTGTCAAGAGCCATTTCCACATTCCTAGTAACGGCGCCAAGAAACATCCGGGCCTCAGTCTCGTAGATATCTGTTGATGCCATAGTAAAGCAGTGTTGGTGAATCGTCAATAGAACGTAAACTAGCAGAGGAGGGTAAACAAAGCCGTCGCAAAGTATGGTTGTGAGGCACACAAGTGATGACGTCATAGACACAATAACGTCACAATGTACAACGAACACGTGATAAGACAATGAATGTATATTATGCGGATCGCAAGGCCAGGGGCTAATAACACAAAATAGACATATTTATTTGATTAGAAATTTTAGAAAAATGTTAACTTCAAAATAGCTTTACTTGATCAGACAAATTAATGTATGTTTATTATAACGGAGAAAGTGTATATTATGTTTCGATATCTTCTATATTACGCAACTATCAATAGAATGCATGAATGGATAAATGTTCTTTTCTTAAACCGAACCAACTATCATTTTCTTTGATTAAATCGGTTTATTGTCATACAAAATTAAGTACCTTGTGTTGATATTCGTTTTTGTTTGAAGCCCTTTGAAAACTGTCGGGACATCGGACCATGGGCTTGGGAGTGTACGCGCAGGTGAAGCCATTAAGCCCCGTGGGGCGGGTACACTGTTAATACATACGGGGCTATAACAATACCCCGGGTTCGGTACAGATTGCGCTACCAAAGGACCCGGGATAGGAATGTTAGTGCAAATGAGGAAAAACAATACTTAATGATGTTTTTGTACGCGCGTATCGTTTAACGAAACATGTTTCTATACCGCGGTATTAGCAAATGATTATGTCAGCCAATCGGAACTCTTCTAAACATAGCCACGCCCGTTTCTCGGCTCCTCCTCACTCAATGTAGCTATAAATTGTGTGTGAAAATGTGTGTTTCCATATTCAGTATGACTTCTCAACTGAGCAGAAAGATGGCGACCAGAAAGAGCAAGGCTGTTGTCAAGCGTCTGAGACACGAAGAGGACACCTGGCGAGACGAGGCGACAGGATTCATCCCTACGCACAAGATCTTACGTCACTTCCGACTTACCAAGGCCATGCTGGACGAGCTGGTGTTCCAAGCCTTCGCCAAGAAGCGGATGGTGTACTCCAACGGTCACAACTGGATACGAGCCTCCTACGGACACAGCGTCAACATCCGGGTACCGAAGATGGGGACATCAGTTACCAACGCGGAGGGCTCCACGACAGTCGTCCACGGGATCAAAGCCATAGACCTACACTCCGTCCTCGAGAACGGACTCTACAGCACGCGCTGTCCGTACGTCCACTTCACCGATTCCCCTGCTTACGTTAGAGCTGGTGCAGACATATTGGTACACATCGACGTCAGAAGGTTCATCGAGGCTGGTTTCCGCCTGTACAAGATCGGTCCCCACGTCTACGCCACAGAGTCCGCAGTCCCGCCTGACTTCATCTCATATATCGAGTACGTCGTACTTTGATACATGATGTCACTGTACAACGGCCCTTTTTAGGGCCATCCCAAACAGCCCTTTTCAGGGCTAACAATAATCTCGAAAAGCCCCTAGAACAGTCGAAATACGCATATAAATATAAGTTTAAACGAACAAGCAAACTATTTTATTTCGCATTCTTATGTATACAGATTGAAAGAGTGTAAAGAAATCTCGTTTGCAACTGAAACCCGTGGTGTAAACAGCTCCGCAGCTACCTGTCCGATACATAATTGTATAAGCAACCTCCGTATTTACCTGTCTGATACATACACAATCTTCGTAGTTAACTGTCTGATACATACACAACCGTAGTTACTTGTCTGATACGTACACAACCTCCGTAGTTACCTGTGCAAAAACATCCGTAGTTACCTTACCGGTACATACATAACCATCGTAGTTACTTGTCTGATACGTACACAACCTCCGTAGTTACCTGTGCAACAACATCCGTAGTTACCTTACCGGTACATGTATACATAACCATCGTAGTTACCTGTCTGATACATATGAAACCTCCGTTTTTCGTACTACGCAGGTTTCGTATGTACCAAACAGGTAACTACGGATACTGGGTATGTACCAGACAGGTAACTACGGATACTGGGTATGTACCAAACAGGTAACTACGGATACTGGGTATGTACCAGACAGGTAACTACGGATACTGGGTATGTACCAAACAGGTAACTACGGATACTGGGTAAGTACCAAACAGGTAACTACGAATACTGGGTATGTACCAAACAGGTAACTACGGATACTGTGTATGTACCAAACAGGTAACTACGGATACTGGGTATGTACCAAACAGGTAACTACGGATACTGGGTATGTACCAGACAAGTAACTACGGATACTAGGCATGTACCAGACAGGTACAATGTAGCTACGGAGACTGGTTATGTATCAGACAGGTAACTACGGCTTGTTATGTGTCATACAGGTAACTACGGCTGTGTATGTATCAGACAGGTACAATGTAACTACGGCCGTGTATGTATCAGACAGGTACAATGTAACTACGGCCGTGTATGTATCAGACAGGTAACTACGGCTTGGTATGTATCATACAGGTAACTGCGGTTGTGAATGTATCAGACAGGTACAATGTAAATACGGCCGTGCATGTATCAGACAGGTAACTGCGGTTGTGTATGTATCAGACAGGTAACTGCAAAGGTGTTTGTACCAAGGGTTTCACTAGCAACCCAGATACGAAATATCGTACAACGGAGATTATATACATTGTATGTATCAGACAAGTAACTTCTGATATTGTGCATGTACCGGACAGATAACCATATATTTCGTATGTATCAGTTTATCTGACAGGTACTGTAACTATGACGGTTGTGCATGTATCAGACAGACACCACAGAGGTTTCGTTTCAATCAGACAGGTAACTACGGGTGTTGGGTATGTATCAGACAGGGTAACTACGGGTGTTGTGTATGTATCAGACAAGGTAACTACGGGTGTTGTTCATGTATCAGACAGTGTAACTACGGGTGTTGTTCATGTATCAGACAGGGTAACTACGGGTGTTGTGTATGTATCAGACAGTGTAACTACGGGTGTTGTGTATGTATCAGACAGGGTAACTACGGGTGTTGTTCTTGTATCAGACAGGGTAACTACGGATATTGTGTATGAATCAGACAGGTTACTACGAAATTGTTTGTACATCGGGTTTCATTGACAGTCGAGATACGATACCTTCATGTAATGTACGTAGTAACCTGTCTCATACATTGTACATACAATACCTTCGTAGTTACCAGTCCGACGTACAATATCCTAAGTTACCTTACCGGTACATACATAACTTTCGTAGTTACCTGTCGGATACATACGAAACCTCTGTATCTCGTACTACGTAGGTTATGTACATTGTATGTATCGGACAGGTAACTACGAGGAATGTATATGTATCAGACAAGTAACTACGAGGTTGCGTATGTTTCAGGCGGGTAACTACAAAGGCTGTGTATGTATCAGACGGATAACTACGAAGTTGTTTGTACTACGTGTTTCAGTTGCACCAGAGATACGAAACCTACGTAGTTACCTGTCCGATATATACACAACATTCGTAGTTACCTGTTTAATACATAAAATCTGTGTAGTTACCACTCTGATACATACACAATATTCTTAGTTACATGTACCTGTCTGATACATACACAACATATATAGTTACCCGTCCGAGTCATACATACATGATAAGCATATATAGAGAAAATGACAAAGACAACTCTTTATTTATGAATTCATTTAATTTTAAAACAAAAACTTAAAAAAATAAATACATCAACCATGCTGCATCTTGACTGTGAAATGTTAATAGATTCAAAATTATCATTATCATACTCGGTACATAAACCTAAACTACAAGTTCAAGTTTGAAGTCAGTATTATAACGATCGTCCGTATTCTAGTAACTAAGATACAATTATACCGGAAATCACGTTGTTCCTTGGCAGATCTGTCTGCATGTCGATCGTATACGTGTATGTCTTCTCGACCGGCGTTTTAATTATTCTTAGTTCATAAAAATTCAGATTCCATATTTTGGCCTACTGCCGGCCACAACACAAAAATCGTCCCCAGAAGCCTCGAGCTCCCCGCTGGTCAGTCTTTGATGGGAGTGACGTCATATCTTCATCTTTTAAGAGTGTCCGACTCAGGAGATAACTGTTGTCTGTTTGCACGCATGCTTCAGCCTTTGTAACCTTTTCAGCCTTGGACTGCAAAAATATAATAAACGAAAAAAATTTGAAAAGCACCGTTAAAGTTTCCATGTATTAATTAAAAGTTCAAAGTAATTTAAATCATCTAATTTCTAACCGATTTAAAGGACTCGCACAACTTTATTATTCAATATACGATATAACTAAGCTCTTGAGCTAAGAGATTTAAATATTTGAAAGTCAATATTAATGACAATTGTCAACATTTGCAGATACAGATGTACCTAACAATGCGTTACATGCGTCTGATTTCGATGACCGGAAGTTTGCAAACCGAACAGATGAAGTAAGGCGGGAACATTCACTGACATTTGACCTCATATAAATCCGCCTTCACCTATTATAATTTACCAACACAAAAACTGTACGTTTTCCTGAAGTTCAATATCATTCCATGTAACATATGTATGTCAAAAATTACCTATTCCGATTACTCAGAGGCAATGTATTTAATCAAAACATGGTTTAGTTAGGGACTACAAACCTATGAAACATGCGCTCATTCGCTCATTTAGTCACGCCAATCCTGTAATTGAAACCAATCAATCTGTCCTTAACATTTTGCGGGCTTTTTTCTGCTATAAGGGAAATAACTCCTACTTACCAGTGTCAGTCCGCTGTATAGAGACTTTCGTGGGCGAAACAGTTGTAAAACTTTATACCAGCGGAACTCTTCAACAGAAAAGGTAATAAACAACACGTTAGTCGTCGGTTTTCTTTTACAAAGATTTAAGATTTCGAATGCAAAAAATTATACAACATTATATGTCAGAACAATGAAAGAAATATTTGACACCTGTTTTTATTTTGTTTCGCGAACTTTATATAATTCTATCCGTCCGACTTTTGATTTCAATAAGACAATACAATATTTCGTACACTCACCATTTTCGTACTCTACTCTGCTTTCTCGGCCGAAAAGAAATTCAGACCATTCCGCCGAGCGAGCGTCACTCTTCTTCTTCATCTCCTGGAAGTCCCGGAAGTGCGAGTGAATGGACTCTGTAACACACAACAATTGTTCAATTAATAATTTAAACGGAACGTATAGATATAAATTCACGTGGCGTACTATAATTCACAGACACTAGGTCAGTTTTACAGATGAAGAATCGTATTTAATTACCCGAATAAACGCGGACTTAGTAATTCTATGATAAACAATACTTATCAACTTCCGTCCGTGTTCTTATGAAATCTGTCTTATGTCTTATGATAACATCTTGGAATGTCTTTTGATTCGTCTTAACGTTCAGCTGTTACTGTCGAGACACGAGTACACATGTGTGTATCAAATTGGAACGATTGACTTCCCAATACAATACTAGCGTCAATGGCGTGGGTTTTTTTCCCCTCTCTTTATCAAACTGTTGTTATAAATGTAGGCTTGTCCACTTACCACTGTCAAGAGCCATTTCCACATTCCTAGTAACGGCGCCAAGAAACATCCGGGCCTCAGTCTCGTAGATATCTGTTGATGCCATAGTAAAGCAGTGTTGGTGAATCGTCAATAGAACGTAAACTAGCAGAGGAGGGTAAACAAAGCCGTCGCAAAGTATGGTTGTGAGGCACACAAGTGATGACGTCATAGACACAATAACGTCACAATGTACAACGAACACGTGATAAGACAATGAATGTATATTATGCGGATCGCAAGGCCAGGGGCTAATAACACAAAATAGACATATTTATTTGATTAGAAATTTTAGAAAAATGTTAACTTCAAAATAGCTTTACTTGATCAGACAAATTAATGTATGTTTATTATAACGGAGAAAGTGTATATTATGTTTCGATATCTTCTATATTACGCAACTATCAATAGAATGCATGAATGGATAAATGTTCTTTTCTTAAACCGAACCAACTATCATTTTCTTTGATTAAATCGGTTTATTGTCATACAAAATTAAGTACCTTGTGTTGATATTCGTTTTTGTTTGAAGCCCTTTGAAAACTGTCGGGACATCGGACCATGGGCTTGGGAGTGTACGCGCAGGTGAAGCCATTAAGCCCCGTGGGGCGGGTACACTGTTAATACATACGGGGCTATAACAATACCCCGGGTTCGGTACAGATTGCGCTACCAAAGGACCCGGGATAGGAATGTTAGTGCAAATGAGGAAAAACAATACTTAATGATGTTTTTGTACGCGCGTATCGTTTAACGAAACATGTTTCTATACCGCGGTATTAGCAAATGATTATGTCAGCCAATCGGAACTCTTCTAAACATAGCCACGCCCGTTTCTCGGCTCCTCCTCACTCAATGTAGCTATAAATTGTGTGTGAAAATGTGTGTTTCCATATTCAGTATGACTTCTCAACTGAGCAGAAAGATGGCGACCAGAAAGAGCAAGGCTGTTGTCAAGCGTCTGAGACACGAAGAGGACACCTGGCGAGACGAGGCGACAGGATTCATCCCTACGCACAAGATCTTACGTCACTTCCGACTTACATGTACCAAGGCCATGCTGGACGAGCTGGTGTTCCAAGCCTTCGCCAAGAAGCGGATGGTGTACTCCAACGGTCACAACTGGATACGAGCCTCCTACGGACACAGCGTCAACATCCGGGTACCGAAGATGGGGACATCAGTTACCAACGCGGAGGGCTCCACGACAGTCGTCCACGGGATCAAAGCCATAGACCTACACTCCGTCCTCGAGAACGGACTCTACAGCACGCGCTGTCCGTACGTCCACTTCACCGATTCCCCTGCTTACGTCAGAGCTGGTGCAGACATATTGGTACA
Source organism: Mimachlamys varia (assembly GCA_947623455.1). NCBI lineage: Eukaryota > Metazoa > Mollusca > Bivalvia > Pectinida > Pectinidae > Mimachlamys > Mimachlamys varia. The sequence continues at coordinate 36,107,715 of OX392539.1, forward strand.
CATCGACGTCAGAAGGTTCATCGAGGCTGGTTTCCGCCTGTACAAGATCGGTCCCCACGTCTACGCCACAGAGTCCGCAGTCCCGCCTGACTTCATCTCGTATATCGAGTACGTCGTACTTTGATACATGATGTCACTGTACAACGGCCCTTTTTAGGGCCATCCCAAACAGCCCTTTTCAGGGCTAACAATAATCTCGAAAAGCCCCTAGAACAGTCGAAATACGCATATAAATATAAGTTTAAACGAACAAGCAAACTATTTTATTTCGCATTCTTATGTATACAGATTGAAAGAGTGTAAAGAAATCTCGTTTGCAACTGAAACCCGTGGTGTAAACAGCTCCGCAGCTACCTGTCCGATACATAATTGTATAAGCAACCTCCGTATTTACCTGTCTGATACATACACAATCTTCGTAGTTAACTGTCTGATACATACACAACCGTAGTTACTTGTCTGATACGTACACAACCTCCGTAGTTACCTGTGCAAAAACATCCGTAGTTACCTTACCGGTACATACATAACCATCGTAGTTACCTGTCTGATACATACACAGTCTTCGTGGTTACCTGTCTGAAACATATACATAACATTCGTAGTTACCTGTCTGTTACATACACATTCTTCGTAGTTACCTGTCTGATACATACACAGTCTTCGTGGTTACCTGTCTGAAACATATACATAACATTCGTAGTTACCTGTCTGTTACATACACATTCTTCGTAGTTACCTGTCTGATACATACACAACCGTAGTTACTTGTCTGATACGTACACAACCTCCGTAGTTACCTGTGCAACAACATCCGTAGTTACCTTACCGGTACATGTATACATAACCATCGTAGTTACCTGTCTGATACATATGAAACCTCCGTTTTTCGTACTACGCAGGTTTCGTATGTACCAAACAGGTAACTACGGATACTGGGTATGTACCAGACAGGTAACTACGGATACTGGGTATGTACCAAACAGGTAACTACGGATACTGGGTATGTACCAGACAGGTAACTACGGATACTGGGTATGTACCAAACAGGTAACTACGGATACTGGGTAAGTACCAAACAGGTAACTACGAATACTGGGTATGTACCAAACAGGTAACTACGGATACTGTGTATGTACCAAACAGGTAACTACGGATACTGGGTATGTACCAAACAGGTAACTACGGATACTGGGTATGTACCAGACAAGTAACTACGGATACTAGGCATGTACCAGACAGGTACAATGTAGCTACGGAGACTGGTTATGTATCAGACAGGTAACTACGGCTTGTTATGTGTCATACAGGTAACTACGGCTGTGTATGTATCAGACAGGTACAATGTAACTACGGCCGTGTATGTATCAGACAGGTACAATGTAACTACGGCCGTGTATGTATCAGACAGGTAACTACGGCTTGGTATGTATCATACAGGTAACTGCGGTTGTGAATGTATCAGACAGGTACAATGTAAATACGGCCGTGCGTGTATCAGACAGGTAACTGCGGTTGTGTATGTATCAGACAGGTAACTGCAAAGGTGTTTGTACCAAGGGTTTCACTAGCAACTGAGATACGAAATATCGTACAACGGAGATTATATATATTGTATGTATCAGACAGGTAACTTCTGATATTGTGCATGTACCGGACAGATAACCATATATTTCGTATGTATCAGTTTATCTGACAGGTACTGTAACTATGACGGTTGTGCATGTATCAGACAGACACCACAGAGGTTTCGTTTCAATCAGACAGGTAACTACGGGTGTTGGGTATGTATCAGACAGGGTAACTACGGGTGTTGTGTATGTATCAGACAAGGTAACTACGGGTGTTGTTCATGTATCAGACAGTGTAACTACGGGTGTTGTTCATGTATCAGACAGGGTAACTACGGGTGTTGTGTATGTATCAGACAGTGTAACTACGGGTGTTGTGTATGTATCAGACAGGGTAACTACGGGTGTTGTTCTTGTATCAGACAGGGTAACTACGGATATTGTGTATGAATCAGACAGGTTACTACGAAATTGTTTGTACATCGGGTTTCATTGACAGTCGAGATACGATACCTTCATGTAATGTACGTAGTAACCTGTCTCATACATTGTACATACAATACCTTCGTAGTTACCAGTCCGACGTACAATATCCTACGTTACCTTACCGGTACATACATAACTTTCGTAGTTACCTGTCGGATACATACGAAACCTCTGTATCTCGTACTACGTAGGTTATGTACATTGTATGTATCGGACAGGTAACTACGAGGAATGTATATGTATCAGACAAGTAACTACGAGGTTGCGTATGTTTCAGGCGGGTAACTACAAAGGCTGTGTATGTATCAGACGGATAACTACGAAGTTGTTTGTACTACGTGTTTCAGTTGCACCAGAGATACGAAACCTACGTAGTTACCTGTCCGATATATACACAACATTCGTAGTTACCTGTTTAATACATAAAATCTGTGTAGTTACCACTCTGATACATACACAATATTCTTAGTTACATGTACCTGTCTGATACATACACAACATATATAGTTACCCGTCCGAGTCATACATACATGATAAGCATATATAGAGAAAATGACAAAGACAACTCTTTATTTATGAATTCATTTAATTTTAAAACAAAAACTTAAAAAAATAAATACATCAACCATGCTGCATCTTGACTGTGAAATGTTAATAGATTCAAAATTATCATTATCATACTCGGTACATAAACCTAAACTACAAGTTCAAGTTTGAAGTCAGTATTATAACGATCGTCCGTATTCTAGTAACTAAGATACAATTATACCGGAAATCACGTTGTTCCTTGGCAGATCTGTCTGCATGTCGATCGTATACGTGTATGTCTTCTCGACCGGCGTTTTAATTATTCTTAGTTCATAAAAATTCAGATTCCATATTTTGGCCTACTGCCGGCCACAACACAAAAATCGTCCCCAGAAGCCTCGAGCTCCCCGCTGGTCAGTCTTTGATGGGAGTGACGTCATATCTTCATCTTTTAAGAGTGTCCGACTCAGGAGATAACTGTTGTCTGTTTGCACGCATGCTTCAGCCTTTGTAACCTTTTCAGCCTTGGACTGCAAAAATATAATAAACGAAAAAAATTTGAAAAGCACCGTTAAAGTTTCCATGTATTAATTAAAAGTTCAAAGTAATTTAAATCATCTAATTTCTAACCGATTTAAAGGACTCGCACAACTTTATTATTCAATATACGATATAACTAAGCTCTTGAGCTAAGAGATTTAAATATTTGAAAGTCAATATTAATGACAATTGTCAACATTTGCAGATACAGATGTACCTAACAATGCGTTACATGCGTCTGATTTCGATGACCGGAAGTTTGCAAACCGAACAGATGAAGTAAGGCGGGAACATTCACTGACATTTGACCTCATATCAATCCGCCTTCACCTATTATAATTTACCAACACAAAAACTGTACGTTTTCCTGAAGTTCAATATCATTCCATGTAACATATGTATGTCAAAAATTACCTATTCCGATTACTCAGAGGCAATGTATTTAATCAAAACATGGTTTAGTTAGGGACTACAAACCTATGAAACATGCGCTCATTCGCTCATTTAGTCACGCGAATCCTGTAATTGAAACCAATCAATCTGTCCTTAACATTTTGCGGGCTTTTTTCTGCTATAAGGGAAATAACTCCTACTTACCAGTGTCAGTCCGCTGTATAGAGACTTTCGTGGGCGAAACAGTTGTAAAACTTTATACCAGCGGAACTCTTCAACAGAAAAGGTAATAAACAACACGTTAGTCGTCGGTTTTCTTTTACAAAGATTTAAGATTTCGAATGCAAAAAATTATACAACATTATATGTCAGAACAATGAAAGAAATATTTGACACCTGTTTTTATTTTGTTTCGCGAACTTTATATAATTCTATCCGTCCGACTTTTGATTTCAATAAGACAATACAATATTTCGTACACTCACCATTTTCGTACTCTACTCTGCTTTCTCGGCCGAAAAGAAATTCAGACCATTCCGCCGAGCGAGCGTCACTCTTCTTCTTCATCTCCTGGAAGTCCCGGAAGTGCGAGTGAATGGACTCTGTAACACACAACAATTGTTCAATTAATAATTTAAACGGAACGTATAGATATAAATTCACGTGGCGTACTATAATTCACAGACACTAGGTCAGTTTTACAGATGAAGAATCGTATTTAATTACCCGAATAAACGCGGACTTAGTAATTCTATGATAAACAATACTTATCAACTTCCGTCCGTGTTCTTATGAAATCTGTCTTATGTCTTATGATAACATCTTGGAATGTCTTTTGATTCGTCTTAACGTTCAGCTGTTACTGTCGAGACACGAGTACACATGTGTGTATCAAATTGGAACGATTGACTTCCCAATACAATACTAGCGTCAATGGCGTGGGTTTTTTTTCCCTCTCTTTATCAAACTGTTGTTATAAATGTAGGCTTGTCCACTTACCACTGTCAAGAGCCATTTCCACATTCCTAGTAACGGCGCCAAGAAACATCCGGGCCTCAGTCTCGTAGATATCTGTTGATGCCATAGTAAAGCAGTGTTGGTGAATCGTCAATAGAACGTAAACTAGCAGAGGAGGGTAAACAAAGCCGTCGCAAAGTATGGTTGTGAGGCACACAAGTGATGACGTCATAGACACAATAACGTCACAATGTACAACGAACACGTGATAAGACAATGAATGTATATTATGCGGATCGCAAGGCCAGGGGCTAATAACACAAAATAGACATATTTATTTGATTAGAAATTTTAGAAAAATGTTAACTTCAAAATAGCTTTACTTGATCAGACAAATTAATGTATGTTTATTATAACGGAGAAAGTGTATATTATGTTTCGATATCTTCTATATTACGCAACTATCAATAGAATGCATGAATGGATAAATGTTCTTTTCTTAAACCGAACCAACTATCATTTTCTTTGATTAAATCGGTTTATTGTCATACAAAATTAAGTACCTTGTGTTGATATTCGTTTTTGTTTGAAGCCCTTTGAAAACTGTCGGGACATCGGACCATGGGCTTGGGAGTGTACGCGCAGGTGAAGCCATTAAGCCCCGTGGGGCGGGTACACTGTTAATACATACGGGGCTATAACAATACCCCGGGTTCGGTACAGATTGCGCTACCAAAGGACCCGGGATAGGAATGTTAGTGCAAATGAGGAAAAACAATACTTAATGATGTTTTTGTACGCGCGTATCGTTTAACGAAACATGTTTCTATACCGCGGTATTAGCAAATGATTATGTCAGCCAATCGGAACTCTTCTAAACATAGCCACGACCGTTTCTCAGCTCCTCCTCACTCAATGTAGCTATAAATTGTGTGTGAAAATGTGTGTTTCCATATTCAGTATGACTTCTCAACTGAGCAGAAAGATGGCGACCAGAAAGAGCAAGGCTGTTGTCAAGCGTCTGAGACACGAAGAGGACACCTGGCGAGACGAGGCGACAGGATTCATCCCTACGCACAAGATCTTACGTCACTTCCGACTTACCAAGGCCATGCTGGACGAGCTGGTGTTCCAAGCCTTCGCCAAGAAGCGGATGGTGTACTCCAACGGTCACAACTGGATACGAGCCTCCTACGGACACAGCGTCAACATCCGGGTACCGAAGATGGGGACATCAGTTACCAACGCGGAGGGCTCCACGACAGTCGTCCACGGGATCAAAGCCATAGACCTACACTCCGTCCTCGAGAACGGACTCTACAGCACGCGCTGTCCGTACGTCCACTTCACCGATTCCCCTGCTTACGTCAGAGCTGGTGCAGACATATTGGTACACATCGACGTCAGAAGGTTCATCGAGGCTGGTTTCCGCCTGTACAAGATCGGTCCCCACGTCTACGCCACAGAGTCCGCAGTCCCGCCTGACTTCATCTCGTATATCGAGTACGTCGTACTTTGATACATGATGTCACTGTACAACGGCCCTTTTTAGGGCCATCCCAAACAGCCCTTTTCAGGGCTAACAATAATCTCGAAAAGCCCCTAGAACAGTCGAAATACGCATATAAATATAAGTTTAAACGAACAAGCAAACTATTTTATTTCGCATTCTTATGTATACAGATTGAAAGAGTGTAAAGAAATCTCGTTTGCAACTGAAACCCGTGGTGTAAACAGCTCCGCAGCTACCTGTCCGATACATAATTGTATAAGCAACCTCCGTATTTACCTGTCTGATACATACACAATCTTCGTAGTTAACTGTCTGATACATACACAACCGTAGTTACTTGTCTGATACGTACACAACCTCCGTAGTTACCTGTGCAAAAACATCCGTAGTTACCTTACCGGTACATACATAACCATCGTAGTTACCTGTCTGATACATACACAGTCTTCGTGGTAACCTGTCTGAAACATATACATAACATTCGTAGTTACCTGTCTGTTACATACACATTCTTCGTAGTTACCTGTCTGATACATACACAGTCTTCGTGGTTACCTGTCTGAAACATATACATAACATTCGTAGTTACCTGTCTGTTACATACACATTCTTCGTAGTTACCTGTCTGATACATACACAACCATAGTTACTTGTCTGATACGTACACAACCTCCGTAGTTACCTGTGCAACAACATCCGTAGTTACCTTACCGGTACATGTATACATAACCATCGTAGTTACCTGTCTGATACATATGAAACCTCCGTTTTTCGTACTACGCAGGTTTCGTATGTACCAAACAGGTAACTACGGATACTGGGTATGTACCAGACAGGTAACTACGGATACTGGGTATGCACCAAACAGGTAACTACGGATACTGGGTATGTACCAGACAGGTAACTACGGATACTGGGTATGTACCAAACAGGTAACTACGGATACTGGGTAAGTACCAAACAGGTAACTACGAATACTGGGTATGTACCAAACAGGTAACTACGGATACTGTGTATGTACCAAACAGGTAACTACGGATACTGGGTATGTACCAAACAGGTAACTACGGATACTGGGTATGTACCAGACAAGTAACTACGGATACTAGGCATGTACCAGACAGGTACAATGTAGCTACGGAGACTGGTTATGTATCAGACAGGTAACTACGGCTTGTTATGTGTCATACAGGTAACTACGGCTGTGTATGTATCAGACAGGTACAATGTAACTACGGCCGTGTATGTATCAGACAGGTACAATGTAACTACGGCCGTGTATGTATCAGACAGGTAACTACGGCTTGGTATGTATCATACAGGTAACTGCGGTTGTGAATGTATCAGACAGGTACAATGTAAATACGGCCGTGCATGTATCAGACAGGTAACTGCGGTTGTGTATGTATCAGACAGGTAACTGCAAAGGTGTTTGTACCAAGGGTTTCACTAGCAACTGAGATACGAAATATCGTACAACGGAGATTATATATATTGTATGTATCAGACAGGTAACTTCTGATATTGTGCATGTACCGGACAGATAACCATATATTTCGTATGTATCAGTTTATCTGACAGGTACTGTAACTATGACGGTTGTGCATGTATCAGACAGACACCACAGAGGTTTCGTTTCAATCAGACAGGTAACTACGGGTGTTGGGTATGTATCAGACAGGGTAACTACGGGTGTTGTGTATGTATCAGACAAGGTAACTACGGGTGTTGTTCATGTATCAGACAGTGTAACTACGGGTGTTGTTCATGTATCAGACAGGGTAACTACGGGTGTTGTGTATGTATCAGACAGTGTAACTACGGGTGTTGTGTATGTATCAGACAGGGTAACTACGGGTGTTGTTCTTGTATCAGACAGGGTAACTACGGATATTGTGTATGAATCAGACAGGTTACTACGAAATTGTTTGTACATCGGGTTTCATTGACAGTCGAGATACGATACCTTCATGTAATGTACGTAGTAACCTGTCTCATACATTGTACATACAATACCTTCGTAGTTACCAGTCCGACGTACAATATCCTAAGTTACCTTACCGGTACATACATAACTTTCGTAGTTACCTGTCGGATACATACGAAACCTCTGTATCTCGTACTACGTAGGTTATGTACATTGTATGTATCGGACAGGTAACTACGAGGAATGTATATGTATCAGACAAGTAACTACGAGGTTGCGTATGTTTCAGGCGGGTCACTACAAAGGCTGTGTATGTATCAGACGGATAACTACGAAGTTGTTTGTACTACGTGTTTCAGTTGCACCAGAGATACGAAACCTACGTAGTTACCTGTCCGATATATACACAACATTCGTAGTTACCTGTTTAATACATAAAATCTGTGTAGTTACCACTCTGATACATACACAATATTCTTAGTTACATGTACCTGTCTGATACATACACAACATATATAGTTACCCGTCCGAGTCATACATACATGATAAGCATATATAGAGAAAATGACAAAGACAACTCTTTATTTATGAATTCATTTAATTTTAAAACAAAAACTTAAAAAAATAAATACATCAACCATGCTGCATCTTGACTGTGAAATGTTAATAGATTCAAAATTATCATTATCATACTCGGTACATAAACCTAAACTACAAGTTCAAGTTTGAAGTCAGTATTATAACGATCGTCCGTATTCTAGTAACTAAGATACAATTATACCGGAAATCACGTTGTTCCTTGGCAGATCTGTCTGCATGTCGATCGTATACGTGTATGTCTTCTCGACCGGCGTTTTAATTATTCTTAGTTCATAAAAATTCAGATTCCATATTTTGGCCTACTGCCGGCCACAACACAAAAATCGTCCCCAGAAGCCTCGAGCTCCCCGCTGGTCAGTCTTTGATGGGAGTGACGTCATATCTTCATCTTTTAAGAGTGTCCGACTCAGGAGATAACTGTTGTCTGTTTGCACGCATGCTTCAGCCTTTGTAACCTTTTCAGCCTTGGACTGCAAAAATATAATAAACGAAAAAAATTTGAAAAGCACCGTTAAAGTTTCCATGTATTAATTAAAAGTTCAAAGTAATTTAAATCATCTAATTTCTAACCGATTTAAAGGACTCGCACAACTTTATTATTCAATATACGATATAACTAAGCTCTTGAGCTAAGAGATTTAAATATTTGAAAGTCAATATTAATGACAATTGTCAACATTTGCAGATACAGATGTACCTAACAATGCGTTACATGCGTCTGATTTCGATGACCGGAAGTTTGCAAACCGAACAGATGAAGTAAGGCGGGAACATTCACTGACATTTGACCTCATATAAATCCGCCTTCACCTATTATAATTTACCAACACAAAAACTGTACGTTTTCCTGAAGTTCAATATCATTCCATGTAACATATGTATGTCAAAAATTACCTATTCCGATTACTCAGAGGCAATGTATTTAATCAAAACATGGTTTAGTTAGGGACTACAAACCTATGAAACATGCGCTCATTCGCTCATTTAGTCACGCCAATCCTGTAATTGAAACCAATCAATCTGTCCTTAACATTTTGCGGGCTTTTTTCTGCTATAAGGGAAATAACTCCTACTTACCAGTGTCAGTCCGCTGTATAGAGACTTTCGTGGGCGAAACAGTTGTAAAACTTTATACCAGCGGAACTCTTCAACAGAAAAGGTAATAAACAACACGTTAGTCGTCGGTTTTCTTTTACAAAGATTTAAGATTTCGAATGCAAAAAATTATACAACATTATATGTCAGAACAATGAAAGAAATATTTGACACCTGTTTTTATTTTGTTTCGCGAACTTTATATAATTCTATCCGTCCGACTTTTGATTTCAATAAGACAATACAATATTTCGTACACTCACCATTTTCGTACTCTACTCTGCTTTCTCGGCCGAAAAGAAATTCAGACCATTCCGCCGAGCGAGCGTCACTCTTCTTCTTCATCTCCTGGAAGTCCCGGAAGTGCGAGTGAATGGACTCTGTAACACACAACAATTGTTCAATTAATAATTTAAACGGAACGTATAGATATAAATTCACGTGGCGTACTATAATTCACAGACACTAGGTCAGTTTTACAGATGAAGAATCGTATTTAATTACCCGAATAAACGCGGACTTAGTAATTCTATGATAAACAATACTTATCAACTTCCGTCCGTGTTCTTATGAAATCTGTCTTATGTCTTATGATAACATCTTGGAATGTCTTTTGATTCGTCTTAACGTTCAGCTGTTACTGTCGAGACACGAGTACACATGTGTGTATCAAATTGGAACGATTGACTTCCCAATACAATACTAGCGTCAATGGCGTGGGGTTTTTTTTCCCTCTCTTTATCAAACTGTTGTTATAAATGTAGGCTTGTCCACTTACCACTGTCAAGAGCCATTTCCACATTCCTAGTAACGGCGCCAAGAAACATCCGGGCCTCAGTCTCGTAGATATCTGTTGATGCCATAGTAAAGCAGTGTTGGTGAATCGTCAATAGAACGTAAACTAGCAGAGGAGGGTAAACAAAGCCGTCGCAAAGTATGGTTGTGAGGCACACAAGTGATGACGTCATAGACACAATAACGTCACAATGTACAACGAACACGTGATAAGACAATGAATGTATATTATGCGGATCGCAAGGCCAGGGGCTAATAACACAAAATAGACATATTTATTTGATTAGAAATTTTAGAAAAATGTTAACTTCAAAATAGCTTTACTTGATCAGACAAATTAATGTATGTTTATTATAACGGAGAAAGTGTATATTATGTTTCGATATCTTCTATATTACGCAACTATCAATAGAATGCATGAATGGATAAATGTTCTTTTCTTAAACCGAACCAACTATCATTTTCTTTGATTAAATCGGTTTATTGTCATACAAAATTAAGTACCTTGTGTTGATATTCGTTTTTGTTTGAAGCCCTTTGAAAACTGTCGGGACATCGGACCATGGGCTTGGGAGTGTACGCGCAGGTGAAGCCATTAAGCCCCGTGGGGCGGGTACACTGTTAATACATACGGGGCTATAACAATACCCCGGGTTCGGTACAGATTGCGCTACCAAAGGACCCGGGATAGGAATGTTAGTGCAAATGAGGAAAAACAATACTTAATGATGTTTTTGTACGCGCGTATCGTTTAACGAAACATGTTTCTATACCGCGGTATTAGCAAATGATTATGTCAGCCAATCGGAACTCTTCTAAACATAGCCACGCCCGTTTCTCGGCTCCTCCTCACTCAATGTAGCTATAAATTGTGTGTGAAAATGTGTGTTTCCATATTCAGTATGACTTCTCAACTGAGCAGAAAGATGGCGACCAGAAAGAGCAAGGCTGTTGTCAAGCGTCTGAGACACGAAGAGGACACCTGGCGAGACGAGGCGACAGGATTCATCCCTACGCACAAGATCTTACGTCACTTCCGACTTACCAAGGCCATGCTGGACGAGCTGGTGTTCCAAGCCTTCGCCAAGAAGCGGATGGTGTACTCCAACGGTCACAACTGGATACGAGCCTCCTACGGACACAGCGTCAACATCCGGGTACCGAAGATGGGGACATCAGTTACCAACGCGGAGGGCTCCACGACAGTCGTCCACGGGATCAAAGCCATAGACCTACACTCCGTCCTCGAGAACGGACTCTACAGCACGCGCTGTCCGTACGTCCACTTCACCGATTCCCCTGCTTACGTCAGAGCTGGTGCAGACATATTGGTACACATCGACGTCAGAAGGTTCATCGAGGCTGGTTTCCGCCTGTACAAGATCGGTCCCCACGTCTACGCCACAGAGTCCGCAGTCCCGCCTGACTTCATCTCGTATATCGAGTACGTCGTACTTTGATACATGATGTCACTGTACAACGGCCCTTTTTAGGGCCATCCCAAACAGCCCTTTTCAGGGCTAACAATAATCTCGAAAAGCCCCTAGAACAGTCGAAATACGCATATAAATATAAGTTTAAACGAACAAGCAAACTATTTTATTTCGCATTCTTATGTATACAGATTGAAAGAGTGTAAAGAAATCTCGTTTGCAACTGAAACCCGTGGTGTAAACAGCTCCGCAGCTACCTGTCCGATACATAATTGTATAAGCAACCTCCGTATTTACCTGTCTGATACATACACAATCTTCGTAGTTAACTGTCTGATACATACACAACCGTAGTTACTTGTCTGATACGTACACAACCTCCGTAGTTACCTGTGCAAAAACATCCGTAGTTACCTTACCGGTACATACATAACCATCGTAGTTACCTGTCTGATACATACACAGTCTTCGTGGTTACCTGTCTGAAACATATACATAACATTCGTAGTTACCTGTCTGTTACATACACATTCTTCGTAGTTACCTGTCTGATACATACACAGTCTTCGTGGTTACCTGTCTGAAACATATACATAACATTCGTAGTTACCTGTCTGTTACATACACATTCTTCGTAGTTACCTGTCTGATACATACACAACCGTAGTTACTTGTCTGATACGTACACAACCTCCGTAGTTACCTGTGCAACAACATCCGTAGTTACCTTACCGGTACATGTATACATAACCATCGTAGTTACCTGTCTGATACATATGAAACCTCCGTTTTTCGTACTACGCAGGTTTCGTATGTACCAAACAGGTAACTACGGATACTGGGTATGTACCAGACAGGTAACTACGGATACTGGGTATGTACCAAACAGGTAACTACGGATACTGGGTATGTACCAGACAGGTAACTACGGATACTGGGTATGTACCAAACAGGTAACTACGGATACTGGGTAAGTACCAAACAGGTAACTACGAATACTGGGTATGTACCAAACAGGTAACTACGGATACTGTGTATGTACCAAACAGGTAACTACGGATACTGGGTATGTACCAAACAGGTAACTACGGATACTGGGTATGTACCAGACAAGTAACTACGGATACTAGGCATGTACCAGACAGGTACAATGTAGCTACGGAGACTGGTTATGTATCAGACAGGTAACTACGGCTTGTTATGTGTCATACAGGTAACTACGGCTGTGTATGTATCAGACAGGTACAATGTAACTACGGCCGTGTATGTATCAGACAGGTACAATGTAACTACGGCCGTGTATGTATCAGACAGGTAACTACGGCTTGGTATGTATCATACAGGTAACTGCGGTTGTGAATGTATCAGACAGGTACAATGTAAATACGGCCGTGCATGTATCAGACAGGTAACTGCGGTTGTGTATGTATCAGACAGGTAACTGCAAAGGTGTTTGTACCAAGGGTTTCACTAGCAACCGAGATACGAAATATCGTACAACGGAGATTATATATATTGTATGTATCAGACAGGTAACTTCTGATATTGTGCATGTACCGGACAGATAACCATATATTTCGTATGTATCAGTTTATCTGACAGGTACTGTAACTATGACGGTTGTGCATGTATCAGACAGACACCACAGAGGTTTCGTTTCAATCAGACAGGTAACTACGGGTGTTGGGTATGTATCAGACAGGGTAACTACGGGTGTTGTGTATGTATCAGACAAGGTAACTACGGGTGTTATTCATGTATCAGACAGTGTAACTACGGGTGTTGTTCATGTATCAGACAGGGTAACTACGGGTGTTGTGTATGTATCAGACAGTGTAACTACGGGTGTTGTGTATGTATCAGACAGGGTAACTACGGGTGTTGTTCTTGTATCAGACAGGGTAACTACGGATATTGTGTATGAATCAGACAGGTTACTACGAAATTGTTTGTACATCGGGTTTCATTGACAGTCGAGATACGATACCTTCATGTAATGTACGTAGTAACCTGTCTCATACATTGTACATACAATACCTTCGTAGTTACCAGTCCGACGTACAATATCCTAAGTTACCTTACCGGTACATACATATCTTTCGTAGTTACCTGTCGGATACATACGAAACCTCTGTATCTCGTACTACGTAGGTTATGTACATTGTATGTATCGGACAGGTAACTACGAGGAATATATATGTATCAGACAAGTAACTACGAGGTTGCGTATGTTTCAGGCGGGTAACTACAAAGGCTGTGTATGTATCAGACGGATAACTACGAAGTTGTTTGTACTACGTGTTTCAGTTGCACCAGAGATACGAAACCTACGTAGTTACCTGTCCGATATATACACAACATTCGTAGTTACCTGTTTAATACATAAAATCTGTGTAGTTACCACTCTGATACATACACAATATTCTTAGTTACATGTACCTGTCTGATACATACACAACATATATAGTTACCCGTCCGAGTCATACATACATGATAAGCATATATAGAGAAAATGACAAAGACAACTCTTTATTTATGAATTCATTTAATTTTAAAACAAAAACTTAAAAAAATAAATACATCAACCATGCTGCATCTTGACTGTGAAATGTTAATAGATTCAAAATTATCATTATCATACTCGGTACATAAACCTAAACTACAAGTTCAAGTTTGAAGTCAGTATTATAACGATCGTCCGTATTCTAGTAACTAAGATACAATTATACCGGAAATCACGTTGTTCCTTGGCAGATCTGTCTGCATGTCGATCGTATACGTGTATGTCTTCTCGACCGGCGTTTTAATTATTCTTAGTTCATAAAAATTCAGATTCCATATTTTGGCCTACTGCCGGCCACAACACAAAAATCGTCCCCAGAAGCCTCGAGCTCCCCGCTGGTCAGTCTTTGATGGGAGTGACGTCATATCTTCATCTTTTAAGAGTGTCCGACTCAGGAGATAACTGTTGTCTGTTTGCACGCATGCTTCAGCCTTTGTAACCTTTTCAGCCTTGGACTGCAAAAATATAATAAACGAAAAAAATTTGAAAAGCACCGTTAAAGTTTCCATGTATTAATTAAAAGTTCAAAGTAATTTAAATCATCTAATTTCTAACCGATTTAAAGGACTCGCACAACTTTATTATTCAATATACGATATAACTAAGCTCTTGAGCTAAGAGATTTAAATATTTGAAAGTCAATATTAATGACAATTGTCAACATTTGCAGATACAGATGTACCTAACAATGCGTTACATGCGTCTGATTTCGATGACCGGAAGTTTGCAAACCGAACAGATGAAGTAAGGCGGGAACATTCACTGACATTTGACCTCATATAAATCCGCCTTCACCTATTATAATTTACCAACACAAAAACTGTACGTTTTCCTGAAGTTCAATATCATTCCATGTAACATATGTATGTCAAAAATTACCTATTCCGATTACTCAGAGGCAATGTATTTAATCAAAACATGGTTTAGTTAGGGACTACAAACCTATGAAACATGCGCTCATTCGCTCATTTAGTCACGCCAATCCTGTAATTGAAACCAATCAATCTGTCCTTAACATTTTGCGGGCTTTTTTCTGCTATAAGGGAAATAACTCCTACTTACCAGTGTCAGTCCGCTGTATAGAGACTTTCGTGGGCGAAACAGTTGTAAAACTTTATACCAGCGGAACTCTTCAACAGAAAAGGTAATAAACAACACGTTAGTCGTCGGTTTTCTTTTACAAAGATTTAAGATTTCGAATGCAAAAAATTATACAACATTATATGTCAGAACAATGAAAGAAATATTTGACACCTGTTTTTATTTTGTTTCGCGAACTTTATATAATTCTAACCGTCCGACTTTTGATTTCAATAAGACAATACAATATTTCGTACACTCACCATTTTCGTACTCTACTCTGCTTTCTCGGCCGAAAAGAAATTCAGACCATTCCGCCGAGCGAGCGTCACTCTTCTTCTTCATCTCCTGGAAGTCCCCGAAGTGCGAGTGAATGGACTCTGTAACACACAACAATTGTTCAATTAATAATTTAAACGGAACGTATAGATATAAATTCACGTGACGTACTATAATTCACAGACACTAGGTCAGTTTTACAGATGAAGAATCGTATTTAATTACCCGAATAAACGCGGACTTAGTAATTCTATGATAAACAATACTTATCAACTTCCGTCCGTGTTCTTATGAAATCTGTCTTATGTCTTATGATAACATCTTGGAATGTCTTTTGATTCGTCTTAACGTTCAGCTGTTACTGTCGAGACACGAGTACACATGTGTATCAAATTGGAACGATTGACTTCCCAATACAATACTAGCGTCAATGGCGTGGGTTTTTTTTTCCTCTCTTTACCAAACTGTTGTTATAAATGTAGGCTTGTCCACTTACCACTGTCAAGAGCCATTTCCACATTCCTAGTAACGGCGCCAAGAAACATCCGGGCCTCAGTCTCGTAGATATCTGTTGATGCCATAGTAAAGCAGTGTTGGTGAATCGTCAATAGAACGTAAACTAGCAGAGGAGGGTAAACAAAGCCGTCGCAAAGTATGGTTGTGAGGCACACAAGTGATGACGTCATAGACACAATAACGTCACAATGTACAACGAACACGTGATAAGACAATGAATGTATATTATGCGGATCGCAAGGCCAGGGGCTAATAACACAAAATAGACATATTTATTTGATTAGAAATTTTAGAAAAATGTTAACTTCAAAATAGCTTTACTTGATCAGACAAATTAATGTATGTTTATTATAACGGAGAAAGTGTATATTATGTTTCGATATCTTCTATATTACGCAACTATCAATAGAATGCATGAATGGATAAATGTTCTTTTCTTAAACCGAACCAACTATCATTTTCTTTGATTAAATCGGAATATTGTCATACAAAATTAAGTACCTTGTGTTGATATTCGTTTTTGTTTGAAGCCCTTTGAAAACTGTCGGGACATCGGACCATGGGCTTGGGAGTGTACGCGCAGGTGAAGCCATTAAGCCCCGTGGGGCGGGTACACTGTTAATACATACGGGGCTATAACAATACCCCGGGTTCGGTACAGATTGCGCTACCAAAGGACCCGGGATAGGAATGTTAGTGCAAATGAGGAAAAACAATACTTAATGATGTTTTTGTACGCGCGTATCGTTTAACGAAACATGTTTCTATACCGCGGTATTAGCAAATGATTATGTCAGCCAATCGGAACTCTTCTAAACATAGCCACGCCCGTTTCTCGGCTCCTCCTCACTCAATGTAGCTATAAATTGTGTGTGAAAATGTGTGTTTCCATATTCAGTATGACTTCTCAACTGAGCAGAAAGATGGCGACCAGAAAGAGCAAGGCTGTTGTCAAGCATCTGAGACACGAAGAGGACACCTGGCGAGACGAGGCGACAGGATTCATCCCTACGCACAAGATCTTACGTCACTTCCGACTTACCAAGGCCATGCTGGACGAGCTGGTGTTCCAAGCCTTCGCCAAGAAGCGGATGGTGTACTCCAACGGTCACAACTGGATACGAGCCTCCTACGGACACAGCGTCAACATCCGGGTACCGAAGATGGGGACATCAGTTACCAACGCGGAGGGCTCCACGACAGTCGTCCACGGGATCAAAGCCATAGACCTACACTCCGTCCTCGAGAACGGACTCTACAGCACGCGCTGTCCGTACGTCCACTTCACCGATTCCCCTGCTTACGTCAGAGCTGGTGCAGACATATTGGTACACATCGACGTCAGAAGGTTCATCGAGGCTGGTTTCCGCCTGTACAAGATCGGTCCCCACGTCTACGCCACAGAGTCCGCAGTCCCGCCTGACTTCATCTCGTATATCGAGTACGTCGTACTTTGATACATGATGTCACTGTACAACGGCCCTTTTTAGGGCCATCCCAAACAGCCCTTTTCAGGGCTAACAATAATCTCGAAAAGCCCCTAGAACAGTCGAAATACGCATATAAATATAAGTTTAAACGAACAAGCAAACTATTTTATTTCGCATTCTTATGTATACAGATTGAAAGAGTGTAAAGAAATCTCGTTTGCAACTGAAACCCGTGGTGTAAACAGCTCCGCAGCTACCTGTCCGATACATAATTGTATAAGCAACCTCCGTATTTACCTGTCTGATACATACACAATCTTCGTAGTTAACTGTCTGATACATACACAACCGTAGTTACTTGTCTGATACGTACACAACCTCCGTAGTTACCTGTGCAAAAACATCCGTAGTTACCTTACCGGTACATACATAACCATCGTAGTTACCTGTCTGATACATACACAGTCTTCGTGGTTACCTGTCTGAAACATATACATAACATTCGTAGTTACCTGTCTGTTACATACACATTCTTCGTAGTTACCTGTCTGATACATACACAGTCTTCGTGGTTACCTGTCTGAAACATATACATAACATTCGTAGTTACCTGTCTGTTACATACACATTCTTCGTAGTTACCTGTCTGATACATACACAACCGTAGTTACTTGTCTGATACGTACACAACCTCCGTAGTTACCTGTGCAACAACATCCGTAGTTACCTTACCGGTACATGTATACATAACCATCGTAGTTACCTGTCTGATACATATGAAACCTCCGTTTTTCGTACTACGCAGGTTTCGTTTGTACCAAACAGGTAACTACGGATACTGGGTATGTACCAGACAGGTAACTACGGATACTGGGTATGTACCAAACAGGTAACTACGGATACTGGGTATGTACCAGACAGGTAACTACGGATACTGGGTATGTACCAAACAGGTAACTACGGATACTGTGTATGTACCAAACAGGTAACTACGGATACTGGGTATGTACCAAACAGGTAACTACGGATACTGGGTATGTACCAGACAAGTAACTACGGATACTAGGCATGTACCAGACAGGTACAATGTAGCTACGGAGACTGGTTATGTATCAGACAGGTAACTACGGCTTGTTATGTGTCATACAGGTAACTACGGCTGTGTATGTATCAGACAGGTACAATGTAACTACGGCCGTGTATGTATCAGACAGGTACAATGTAACTACGGCCGTGTATGTATCAGACAGGTAACTACGGCTTGGTATGTATCATACAGGTAACTGCGGTTGTGAATGTATCAGACAGGTACAATGTAAATACGGCCGTGCATGTATCAGACAGGTAACTGCGGTTGTGTATGTATCAGACAGGTAACTGCAAAGGTGTTTGTACCAAGGGTTTCACTAGCAACCGAGATACGAAATATCGTACAACGGAGATTATATATATTGTATGTATCAGACAGGTAACTTCTGATATTGTGCATGTACCGGACAGATAACCATATATTTCGTATGTATCAGTTTATCTGACAGGTACTGTAACTATGACGGTTGTGCATGTATCAGACAGACACCACAGAGGTTTCGTTTCAATCAGACAGGTAACTACGGGTGTTGGGTATGTATCAGACAGGGTAACTACGGGTGTTGTGTATGTATCAGACAAGGTAACTACGGGTGTTATTCATGTATCAGACAGTGTAACTACGGGTGTTGTTCATGTATCAGACAGGGTAACTACGGGTGTTGTGTATGTATCAGACAGTGTAACTACGGGTGTTGTGTATGTATCAGACAGGGTAACTACGGGTGTTGTTCTTGTATCAGACAGGGTAACTACGGATATTGTGTATGAATCAGACAGGTTACTACGAAATTGTTTGTACATCGGGTTTCATTGACAGTCGAGATACGATACCTTCATGTAATGTACGTAGTAACCTGTCTCATACATTGTACATACAATACCTTCGTAGTTACCAGTCCGACGTACAATATCCTAAGTTACCTTACCGGTACATACATAACTTTCGTAGTTACCTGTCGGATACATACGAAACCTCTGTATCTCGTACTACGTAGGTTATGTACATTGTATGTATCGGACAGGTAACTACGAGGAATATATATGTATCAGACAAGTAACTACGAGATTGCGTATGTTTCAGGCGGGTAACTACAAAGGCTGTGTATGTATCAGACGGATAACTACGAAGTTGTTTGTACTACGTGTTTCAGTTGCACCAGAGATACGAAACCTACGTAGTTACCTGTCCGATATATACACAACATTCGTAGTTACCTGTTTAATACATAAAATCTGTGTAGTTACCACTCTGATACATACACAATATTCTTAGTTACATGTACCTGTCTGATACATACACAACATATATAGTTACCCGTCCGAGTCATACATACATGATAAGCATATATAGAGAAAATGACAAAGACAACTCTTTATTTATGAATTCATTTAATTTTAAAACAAAAACTTAAAAAAATAAATACATCAACCATGCTGCATCTTGACTGTGAAATGTTAATAGATTCAAAATTATCATTATCATACTCGGTACATAAACCTAAACTACAAGTTCAAGTTTGAAGTCAGTATTATAACGATCGTCCGTATTCTAGTAACTAAGATACAATTATACCGGAAATCACGTTGTTCCTTGGCAGATCTGTCTGCATGTCGATCGTATACGTGTATGTCTTCTCGACCGGCGTTTTAATTATTCTTAGTTCATAAAAATTCAGATTCCATATTTTGGCCTACTGCCGGCCACAACACAAAAATCGTCCCCAGAAGCCTCGAGCTCCCCGCTGGTCAGTCTTTGATGGGAGTGACGTCATATCTTCATCTTTTAAGAGTGTCCGACTCAGGAGATAACTGTTGTCTGTTTGCACGCATGCTTCAGCCTTTGTAACCTTTTCAGCCTTGGACTGCAAAAATATAATAAACGAAAAAAATTTGAAAAGCACCGTTAAAGTTTCCATGTATTAATTAAAAGTTCAAAGTAATTTAAATCATCTAATTTCTAACCGATTTAAAGGACTCGCACAACTTTATTATTCAATATACGATATAACTAAGCTCTTGAGCTAAGAGATTTAAATATTTGAAAGTCAATATTAATGACAATTGTCAACATTTGCAGATACAGATGTACCTAACAATGCGTTACATGCGTCTGATTTCGATGACCGGAAGTTTGCAAACCGAACAGATGAAGTAAGGCGGGAACATTCACTGACATTTGACCTCATATAAATCCGCCTTCACCTATTATAATTTACCAACACAAAAACTGTACGTTTTCCTGAAGTTCAATATCATTCCATGTAACATATGTATGTCAAAAATTACCTATTCCGATTACTCAGAGGCAATGTATTTAATCAAAACATGGTTTAGTTAGGGACTACAAACCTATGAAACATGCGCTCATTCGCTCATTTAGTCACGCCAATCCTGTAATTGAAACCAATCAATCTGTCCTTAACATTTTGCGGGCTTTTTTCTGCTATAAGGGAAATAACTCCTACTTACCAGTGTCAGTCCGCTGTATAGAGACTTTCGTGGGCGAAACAGTTGTAAAACTTTATACCAGCGGAACTCTTCAACAGAAAAGGTAATAAACAACACGTTAGTCGTCGGTTTTCTTTTACAAAGATTTAAGATTTCGAATGCAAAAAATTATACAACATTATATGTCAGAACAATGAAAGAAATATTTGACACCTGTTTTTATTTTGTTTCGCGAACTTTATATAATTCTATCCGTCCGACTTTTGATTTCAATAAGACAATACAATATTTCGTACACTCACCATTTTCGTACTCTACTCTGCTTTCTCGGCCGAAAAGAAATTCAGACCATTCCGCCGAGCGAGCGTCACTCTTCTTCTTCATCTCCTGGAAGTCCCGGAAGTGCGAGTGAATGGACTCTGTAACACACAACAATTGTTCAATTAATAATTTAAACGGAACGTATAGATATAAATTCACGTGGCGTACTATAATTCACAGACACTAGGTCAGTTTTACAGATGAAGAATCGTATTTAATTACCCGAATAAACGCGGACTTAGTAATTCTATGATAAACAATACTTATCAACTTCCGTCCGTGTTCTTATGAAATCTGTCTTATGTCTTATGATAACATCTTGGAATGTCTTTTGATTCGTCTTAACGTTCAGCTGTTACTGTCGAGACACGAGTACACATGTGTGTATCAAATTGGAACGATTGACTTCCCAATACAATACTAGCGTCAATGGCGTGGGTTTTTTTTCCCTCTCTTTATCAAACTGTTGTTATAAATGTAGGCTTGTCCACTTACCACTGTCAAGAGCCATTTCCACATTCCTAGTAACGGCGCCAAGAAACATCCGGGCCTCAGTCTCGTAGATATCTGTTGATGCCATAGTAAAGCAGTGTTGGTGAATCGTCAATAGAACGTAAACTAGCAGAGGAGGGTAAACAAAGCCGTCGCAAAGTATGGTTGTGAGGCACACAAGTGATGACGTCATAGACACAATAACGTCACAATGTACAACGAACACGTGATAAGACAATGAATGTATATTATGCGGATCGCAAGGCCAGGGGCTAATAACACAAAATAGACATATTTATTTGATTAGAAATTTTAGAAAAATGTTAACTTCAAAATAGCTTTACTTGATCAGACAAATTAATGTATGTTTATTATAACGGAGAAAGTGTATATTATGTTTCGATATCTTCTATATTACGCAACTATCAATAGAATGCATGAATGGATAAATGTTCTTTTCTTAAACCGAACCAACTATCATTTTCTTTGATTAAATCGGTTTATTGTCATACAAAATTAAGTACCTTGTGTTGATATTCGTTTTTGTTTGAAGCCCTTTGAAAACTGTCGGGACATCGGACCATGGGCTTGGGAGTGTACGCGCAGGTGAAGCCATTAAGCCCCGTGGGGCGGGTACACTGTTAATACATACGGGGCTATAACAATACCCCGGGTTCGGTACAGATTGCGCTACCAAAGGACCCGGGATAGGAATGTTAGTGCAAATGAGGAAAAACAATACTTAATGATGTTTTTGTACGCGCGTATCGTTTAACGAAACATGTTTCTATACCGCGGTATTAGCAAATGATTATGTCAGCCAATCGGAACTCTTCTAAACATAGCCACGCCCGTTTCTCGGCTCCTCCTCACTCAATGTAGCTATAAATTGTGTGTGAAAATGTGTGTTTCCATATTCAGTATGACTTCTCAACTGAGCAGAAAGATGGCGACCAGAAAGAGCAAGGCTGTTGTCAAGCGTCTGAGACACGAAGAGGACACCTGGCGAGACGAGGCGACAGGATTCATCCCTACGCACAAGATCTTACGTCACTTCCGACTTACCAAGGCCATGCTGGACGAGCTGGTGTTCCAAGCCTTCGCCAAGAAGCGGATGGTGTACTCCAACGGTCACAACTGGATACGAGCCTCCTACGGACACAGCGTCAACATCCGGGTACCGAAGATGGGGACATCAGTTACCAACGCGGAGGGCTCCACGACAGTCGTCCACGGGATCAAAGCCATAGACCTACACTCCGTCCTCGAGAACGGACTCTACAGCACGCGCTGTCCGTACGTCCACTTCACCGATTCCCCTGCTTACGTCAGAGCTGGTGCAGACATATTGGTACACATCGACGTCAGAAGGTTCATCGAGGCTGGTTTCCGCCTGTACAAGATCGGTCCCCACGTCTACGCCACAGAGTCCGCAGTCCCGCCTGACTTCATCTCGTATATCGAGTACGTCGTACTTTGATACATGATGTCACTGTACAACGGCCCTTTTTAGGGCCATCCCAAACAGCCCTTTTCAGGGCTAACAATAATCTCGAAAAGCCCCTAGAACAGTCGAAATACGCATATAAATATAAGTTTAAACGAACAAGCAAACTATTTTATTTCGCATTCTTATGTATACAGATTGAAAGAGTGTAAAGAAATCTCGTTTGCAACTGAAACCCGTGGTGTAAACAGCTCCGCAGCTACCTGTCCGATACATAATTGTATAAGCAACCTCCGTATTTACCTGTCTGATACATACACAATCTTCGTAGTTAACTGTCTGATACATACACAACCGTAGTTACTTGTCTGATACGTACACAACCTCCGTAGTTACCTGTGCAAAAACATCCGTAGTTACCTTACCGGTACATACATAACCATCGTAGTTACCTGTCTGATACATACACAGTCTTCGTGGTAACCTGTCTGAAACATATACATAACATTCGTAGTTACCTGTCTGTTACATACACATTCTTCGTAGTTACCTGCCTGATACATACACAGTCTTCGTGGTTACCTGTCTGAAACATATACATAACATTCGTAGTTACCTGTCTGTTACATACACATTCTTCGTAGTTACCTGTCTGATACATACACAACCGTAGTTACTTGTCTGATACGTACACAACCTCCGTAGTTACCTGTGCAACAACATCCGTAGTTACCTTACCGGTACATGTATACATAACCATCGTAGTTACCTGTCTGATACATATGAAACCTCCGTTTTTCGTACTACGCAGGTTTCGTATGTACCAAACAGGTAACTACGGATACTGGGTATGTACCAGACAGGTAACTACGGATACTGGGTATGCACCAAACAGGTAACTACGGATACTGGGTATGTACCAGACAGGTAACTACGGATACTGGGTATGTACCAAACAGGTAACTACGGATACTGGGTAAGTACCAAACAGGTAACTACGAATACTGGGTATGTACCAAACAGGTAACTACGGATACTGTGTATGTACCAAACAGGTAACTACGGATACTGGGTATGTACCAAACAGGTAACTACGGATACTGGGTATGTACCAGACAAGTAACTACGGATACTAGGCATGTACCAGACAGGTACAATGTAGCTACGGAGACTGGTTATGTATCAGACAGGTAACTACGGCTTGTTATGTGTCATACAGGTAACTACGGCTGTGTATGTATCAGACAGGTACAATGTAACTACGGCCGTGTATGTATCAGACAGGTACAATGTAACTACGGCCGTGTATGTATCAGACAGGTAACTACGGCTTGGTATGTATCATACAGGTAACTGCGGTTGTGAATGTATCAGACAGGTACAATGTAAATACGGCCGTGCATGTATCAGACAGGTAACTGCGGTTGTGTATGTATCAGACAGGTAACTGCAAAGGTGTTTGTACCAAGGGTTTCACTAGCAACTGAGATACGAAATATCGTACAACGGAGATTATATATATTGTATGTATCAGACAGGTAACTTCTGATATTGTGCATGTACCGGACAGATAACCATATATTTCGTATGTATCAGTTTATCTGACAGGTACTGTAACTATGACGGTTGTGCATGTATCAGACAGACACCACAGAGGTTTCGTTTCAATCAGACAGGTAACTACGGGTGTTGGGTATGTATCAGACAGGGTAACTACGGGTGTTGTGTATGTATCAGACAAGGTAACTACGGGTGTTGTTCATGTATCAGACAGTGTAACTACGGGTGTTGTTCATGTATCAGACAGGGTAACTACGGGTGTTGTGTATGTATCAGACAGTGTAACTACGGGTGTTGTGTATGTATCAGACAGGGTAACTACGGGTGTTGTTCTTGTATCAGACAGGGTAACTACGGATATTGTGTATGAATCAGACAGGTTACTACGAAATTGTTTGTACATCGGGTTTCATTGACAGTCGAGATACGATACCTTCATGTAATGTACGTAGTAACCTGTCTCATACATTGTACATACAATACCTTCGTAGTTACCAGTCCGACGTACAATATCCTAAGTTACCTTACCGGTACATACATAACTTTCGTAGTTACCTGTCGGATACATACGAAACCTCTGTATCTCGTACTACGTAGGTTATGTACATTGTATGTATCGGACAGGTAACTACGAGGAATGTATATGTATCAGACAAGTAACTACGAGGTTGCGTATGTTTCAGGCGGGTCACTACAAAGGCTGTGTATGTATCAGACGGATAACTACGAAGTTGTTTGTACTACGTGTTTCAGTTGCACCAGAGATACGAAACCTACGTAGTTACCTGTCCGATATATACACAACATTCGTAGTTACCTGTTTAATACATAAAATCTGTGTAGTTACCACTCTGATACATACACAATATTCTTAGTTACATGTACCTGTCTGATACATACACAACATATATAGTTACCCGTCCGAGTCATACATACATGATAAGCATATATAGAGAAAATGACAAAGACAACTCTTTATTTATGAATTCATTTAATTTTAAAACAAAAACTTAAAAAAATAAATACATCAACCATGCTGCATCTTGACTGTGAAATGTTAATAGATTCAAAATTATCATTATCATACTCGGTACATAAACCTAAACTACAAGTTCAAGTTTGAAGTCAGTATTATAACGATCGTCCGTATTCTAGTAACTAAGATACAATTATACCGGAAATCACGTTGTTCCTTGGCAGATCTGTCTGCATGTCGATCGTATACGTGTATGTCTTCTCGACCGGCGTTTTAATTATTCTTAGTTCATAAAAATTCAGATTCCATATTTTGGCCTACTGCCGGCCACAACACAAAAATCGTCCCCAGAAGCCTCGAGCTCCCCGCTGGTCAGTCTTTGATGGGAGTGACGTCATATCTTCATCTTTTAAGAGTGTCCGACTCAGGAGATAACTGTTGTCTGTTTGCACGCATGCTTCAGCCTTTGTAACCTTTTCAGCCTTGGACTGCAAAAATATAATAAACGAAAAAAATTTGAAAAGCACCGTTAAAGTTTCCATGTATTAATTAAAAGTTCAAAGTAATTTAAATCATCTAATTTCTAACCGATTTAAAGGACTCGCACAACTTTATTATTCAATATACGATATAACTAAGCTCTTGAGCTAAGAGATTTAAATATTTGAAAGTCAATATTAATGACAATTGTCAACATTTGCAGATACAGATGTACCTAACAATGCGTTACATGCGTCTGATTTCGATGACCGGAAGTTTGCAAACCGAACAGATGAAGTAAGGCGGGAACATTCACTGACATTTGACCTCATATAAATCCGCCTTCACCTATTATAATTTACCAACACAAAAACTGTACGTTTTCCTGAAGTTCAATATCATTCCATGTAACATATGTATGTCAAAAATTACCTATTCCGATTACTCAGAGGCAATGTATTTAATCAAAACATGGTTTAGTTAGGGACTACAAACCTATGAAACATGCGCTCATTCGCTCATTTAGTCACGCCAATCCTGTAATTGAAACCAATCAATCTGTCCTTAACATTTTGCGGGCTTTTTTCTGCTATAAGGGAAATAACTCCTACTTACCAGTGTCAGTCCGCTGTATAGAGACTTTCGTGGGCGAAACAGTTGTAAAACTTTATACCAGCGGAACTCTTCAACAGAAAAGGTAATAAACAACACGTTAGTCGTCGGTTTTCTTTTACAAAGATTTAAGATTTCGAATGCAAAAAATTATACAACATTATATGTCAGAACAATGAAAGAAATATTTGACACCTGTTTTTATTTTGTTTCGCGAACTTTATATAATTCTATCCGTCCGACTTTTGATTTCAATAAGACAATACAATATTTCGTACACTCACCATTTTCGTACTCTACTCTGCTTTCTCGGCCGAAAAGAAATTCAGACCATTCCGCCGAGCGAGCGTCACTCTTCTTCTTCATCTCCTGGAAGTCCCGGAAGTGCGAGTGAATGGACTCTGTAACACACAACAATTGTTCAATTAATAATTTAAACGGAACGTATAGATATAAATTCACGTGGCGTACTATAATTCACAGACACTAGGTCAGTTTTACAGATGAAGAATCGTATTTAATTACCCGAATAAACGCGGACTTAGTAATTCTATGATAAACAATACTTATCAACTTCCGTCCGTGTTCTTATGAAATCTGTCTTATGTCTTATGATAACATCTTGGAATGTCTTTTGATTCGTCTTAACGTTCAGCTGTTACTGTCGAGACACGAGTACACATGTGTGTATCAAATTGGAACGATTGACTTCCCAATACAATACTAGCGTCAATGGCGTGGGTTTTTTTTCCCTCTCTTTATCAAACTGTTGTTATAAATGTAGGCTTGTCCACTTACCACTGTCAAGAGCCATTTCCACATTCCTAGTAACGGCGCCAAGAAACATCCGGGCCTCAGTCTCGTAGATATCTGTTGATGCCATAGTAAAGCAGTGTTGGTGAATCGTCAATAGAACGTAAACTAGCAGAGGAGGGTAAACAAAGCCGTCGCAAAGTATGGTTGTGAGGCACACAAGTGATGACGTCATAGACACAATAACGTCACAATGTACAACGAACACGTGATAAGACAATGAATGTATATTATGCGGATCGCAAGGCCAGGGGCTAATAACACAAAATAGACATATTTATTTGATTAGAAATTTTAGAAAAATGTTAACTTCAAAATAGCTTTACTTGATCAGACAAATTAATGTATGTTTATTATAACGGAGAAAGTGTATATTATGTTTCGATATCTTCTATATTACGCAACTATCAATAGAATGCATGAATGGATAAATGTTCTTTTCTTAAACCGAACCAACTATCATTTTCTTTGATTAAATCGGTTTATTGTCATACAAAATTAAGTACCTTGTGTTGATATTCGTTTTTGTTTGAAGCCCTTTGAAAACTGTCGGGACATCGGACCATGGGCTTGGGAGTGTACGCGCAGGTGAAGCCATTAAGCCCCGTGGGGCGGGTACACTGTTAATACATACGGGGCTATAACAATACCCCGGGTTCGGTACAGATTGCGCTACCAAAGGACCCGGGATAGGAATGTTAGTGCAAATGAGGAAAAACAATACTTAATGATGTTTTTGTACGCGCGTATCGTTTAACGAAACATGTTTCTATACCGCGGTATTAGCAAATGATTATGTCAGCCAATCGGAACTCTTCTAAACATAGCCACGCCCGTTTCTCGGCTCCTCCTCACTCAATGTAGCTATAAATTGTGTGTGAAAATGTGTGTTTCCATATTCAGTATGACTTCTCAACTGAGCAGAAAGATGGCGACCAGAAAGAGCAAGGCTGTTGTCAAGCGTCTGAGACACGAAGAGGACACCTGGCGAGACGAGGCGACAGGATTCATCCCTACGCACAAGATCTTACGTCACTTCCGACTTACCAAGGCCATGCTGGACGAGCTGGTGTTCCAAGCCTTCGCCAAGAAGCGGATGGTGTACTCCAACGGTCACAACTGGATACGAGCCTCCTACGGACACAGCGTCAACATCCGGGTACCGAAGATGGGGACATCAGTTACCAACGCGGAGGGCTCCACGACAGTCGTCCACGGGATCAAAGCCATAGACCTACACTCCGTCCTCGAGAACGGACTCTACAGCACGCGCTGTCCGTACGTCCACTTCACCGATTCCCCTGCTTACGTCAGAGCTGGTGCAGACATATTGGTACACATCGACGTCAGAAGGTTCATCGAGGCTGGTTTCCGCCTGTACAAGATCGGTCCCCACGTCTACGCCACAGAGTCCGCAGTCCCGCCTGACTTCATCTCGTATATCGAGTACGTCGTACTTTGATACATGATGTCACTGTACAACGGCCCTTTTTAGGGCCATCCCAAACAGCCCTTTTCAGGGCTAACAATAATCTCGAAAAGCCCCTAGAACAGTCGAAATACGCATATAAATATAAGTTTAAACGAACAAGCAAACTATTTTATTTCGCATTCTTATGTATACAGATTGAAAGAGTGTAAAGAAATCTCGTTTGCAACTGAAACCCGTGGTGTAAACAGCTCCGCAGCTACCTGTCCGATACATAATTGTATAAGCAACCTCCGTATTTACCTGTCTGATACATACACAATCTTCGTAGTTAACTGTCTGATACATACACAACCGTAGTTACTTGTCTGATACGTACACAACCTCCGTAGTTACCTGTGCAAAAACATCCGTAGTTACCTTACCGGTACATACATAACCATCGTAGTTACCTGTCTGATACATACACAGTCTTCGTGGTAACCTGTCTGAAACATATACATAACATTCGTAGTTACCTGTCTGTTACATACACATTCTTCGTAGTTACCTGTCTGATACATACACAGTCTTCGTGGTTACCTGTCTGAAACATATACATAACATTCGTAGTTACCTGTCTGTTACATACACATTCTTCGTAGTTACCTGTCTGATACATACACAACCGTAGTTACTTGTCTGATACGTACACAACCTCCGTAGTTACCTGTGCAACAACATCCGTAGTTACCTTACCGGTACATGTATACATAACCATCGTAGTTACCTGTCTGATACATATGAAACCTCCGTTTTTCGTACTACGCAGGTTTCGTATGTACCAAACAGGTAACTACGGATACTGGGTATGTACCAGACAGGTAACTACGGATACTGGGTATGCACCAAACAGGTAACTACGGATACTGGGTATGTACCAGACAGGTAACTACGGATACTGGGTATGTACCAAACAGGTAACTACGGATACTGGGTAAGTACCAAACAGGTAACTACGAATACTGGGTATGTACCAAACAGGTAACTACGGATACTGTGTATGTACCAAACAGGTAACTACGGATACTGGGTATGTACCAAACAGGTAACTACGGATACTGGGTATGTACCAGACAAGTAACTACGGATACTAGGCATGTACCAGACAGGTACAATGTAGCTACGGAGACTGGTTATGTATCAGACAGGTAACTACGGCTTGTTATGTGTCATACAGGTAACTACGGCTGTGTATGTATCAGACAGGTACAATGTAACTACGGCCGTGTATGTATCAGACAGGTACAATGTAACTACGGCCGTGTATGTATCAGACAGGTAACTACGGCTTGGTATGTATCATACAGGTAACTGCGGTTGTGAATGTATCAGACAGGTACAATGTAAATACGGCCGTGCATGTATCAGACAGGTAACTGCGGTTGTGTATGTATCAGACAGGTAACTGCAAAGGTGTTTGTACCAAGGGTTTCACTAGCAACTGAGATACGAAATATCGTACAACGGAGATTATATATATTGTATGTATCAGACAGGTAACTTCTGATATTGTGCATGTACCGGACAGATAACCATATATTTCGTATGTATCAGTTTATCTGACAGGTACTGTAACTATGACGGTTGTGCATGTATCAGACAGACACCACAGAGGTTTCGTTTCAATCAGACAGGTAACTACGGGTGTTGGGTATGTATCAGACAGGGTAACTACGGGTGTTGTGTATGTATCAGACAAGGTAACTACGGGTGTTGTTCATGTATCAGACAGTGTAACTACGGGTGTTGTTCATGTATCAGACAGGGTAACTACGGGTGTTGTGTATGTATCAGACAGTGTAACTACGGGTGTTGTGTATGTATCAGACAGGGTAACTACGGGTGTTGTTCTTGTATCAGACAGGGTAACTACGGATATTGTGTATGAATCAGACAGGTTACTACGAAATTGTTTGTACATCGGGTTTCATTGACAGTCGAGATACGATACCTTCATGTAATGTACGTAGTAACCTGTCTCATACATTGTACATACAATACCTTCGTAGTTACCAGTCCGACGTACAATATCCTAAGTTACCTTACCGGTACATACATAACTTTCGTAGTTACCTGTCGGATACATACGAAACCTCTGTATCTCGTACTACGTAGGTTATGTACATTGTATGTATCGGACAGGTAACTACGAGGAATGTATATGTATCAGACAAGTAACTACGAGGTTGCGTATGTTTCAGGCGGGTCACTACAAAGGCTGTGTATGTATCAGACGGATAACTACGAAGTTGTTTGTACTACGTGTTTCAGTTGCACCAGAGATACGAAACCTACGTAGTTACCTGTCCGATATATACACAACATTCGTAGTTACCTGTTTAATACATAAAATCTGTGTAGTTACCACTCTGATACATACACAATATTCTTAGTTACATGTACCTGTCTGATACATACACAACATATATAGTTACCCGTCCGAGTCATACATACATGATAAGCATATATAGAGAAAATGACAAAGACAACTCTTTATTTATGAATTCATTTAATTTTAAAACAAAAACTTAAAAAAATAAATACATCAACCATGCTGCATCTTGACTGTGAAATGTTAATAGATTCAAAATTATCATTATCATACTCGGTACATAAACCTAAACTACAAGTTCAAGTTTGAAGTCAGTATTATAACGATCGTCCGTATTCTAGTAACTAAGATACAATTATACCGGAAATCACGTTGTTCCTTGGCAGATCTGTCTGCATGTCGATCGTATACGTGTATGTCTTCTCGACCGGCGTTTTAATTATTCTTAGTTCATAAAAATTCAGATTCCATATTTTGGCCTACTGCCGGCCACAACACAAAAATCGTCCCCAGAAGCCTCGAGCTCCCCGCTGGTCAGTCTTTGATGGGAGTGACGTCATATCTTCATCTTTTAAGAGTGTCCGACTCAGGAGATAACTGTTGTCTGTTTGCACGCATGCTTCAGCCTTTGTAACCTTTTCAGCCTTGGACTGCAAAAATATAATAAACGAAAAAAATTTGAAAAGCACCGTTAAAGTTTCCATGTATTAATTAAAAGTTCAAAGTAATTTAAATCATCTAATTTCTAACCGATTTAAAGGACTCGCACAACTTTATTATTCAATATACGATATAACTAAGCTCTTGAGCTAAGAGATTTAAATATTTGAAAGTCAATATTAATGACAATTGTCAACATTTGCAGATACAGATGTACCTAACAATGCGTTACATGCGTCTGATTTCGATGACCGGAAGTTTGCAAACCGAACAGATGAAGTAAGGCGGGAACATTCACTGACATTTGACCTCATATAAATCCGCCTTCACCTATTATAATTTACCAACACAAAAACTGTACGTTTTCCTGAAGTTCAATATCATTCCATGTAACATATGTATGTCAAAAATTACCTATTCCGATTACTCAGAGGCAATGTATTTAATCAAAACATGGTTTAGTTAGGGACTACAAACCTATGAAACATGCGCTCATTCGCTCATTTAGTCACGCCAATCCTGTAATTGAAACCAATCAATCTGTCCTTAACATTTTGCGGGCTTTTTTCTGCTATAAGGGAAATAACTCCTACTTACCAGTGTCAGTCCGCTGTATAGAGACTTTCGTGGGCGAAACAGTTGTAAAACTTTATACCAGCGGAACTCTTCAACAGAAAAGGTAATAAACAACACGTTAGTCGTCGGTTTTCTTTTACAAAGATTTAAGATTTCGAATGCAAAAAATTATACAACATTATATGTCAGAACAATGAAAGAAATATTTGACACCTGTTTTTATTTTGTTTCGCGAACTTTATATAATTCTATCCGTCCGACTTTTGATTTCAATAAGACAATACAATATTTCGTACACTCACCATTTTCGTACTCTACTCTGCTTTCTCGGCCGAAAAGAAATTCAGACCATTCCGCCGAGCGAGCGTCACTCTTCTTCTTCATCTCCTGGAAGTCCCGGAAGTGCGAGTGAATGGACTCTGTAACACACAACAATTGTTCAATTAATAATTTAAACGGAACGTATAGATATAAATTCACGTGGCGTACTATAATTCAC
This sequence comes from Mimachlamys varia, assembly GCA_947623455.1. Lineage (NCBI taxonomy): Eukaryota > Metazoa > Mollusca > Bivalvia > Pectinida > Pectinidae > Mimachlamys > Mimachlamys varia. The sequence goes on from OX392539.1 coordinate 36,141,200, forward strand.
AGACACTAGGTCAGTTTTACAGATGAAGAATCGTATTTAATTACCCGAATAAACGCGGACTTAGTAATTCTATGATAAACAATACTTATCAACTTCCGTCCGTGTTCTTATGAAATCTGTCTTATGTCTTATGATAACATCTTGGAATGTCTTTTGATTCGTCTTAACGTTCAGCTGTTACTGTCGAGACACGAGTACACATGTGTGTATCAAATTGGAACGATTGACTTCCCAATACAATACTAGCGTCAATGGCGTGGGTTTTTTTTCCCTCTCTTTATCAAACTGTTGTTATAAATGTAGGCTTGTCCACTTACCACTGTCAAGAGCCATTTCCACATTCCTAGTAACGGCGCCAAGAAACATCCGGGCCTCAGTCTCGTAGATATCTGTTGATGCCATAGTAAAGCAGTGTTGGTGAATCGTCAATAGAACGTAAACTAGCAGAGGAGGGTAAACAAAGCCGTCGCAAAGTATGGTTGTGAGGCACACAAGTGATGACGTCATAGACACAATAACGTCACAATGTACAACGAACACGTGATAAGACAATGAATGTATATTATGCGGATCGCAAGGCCAGGGGCTAATAACACAAAATAGACATATTTATTTGATTAGAAATTTTAGAAAAATGTTAACTTCAAAATAGCTTTACTTGATCAGACAAATTAATGTATGTTTATTATAACGGAGAAAGTGTATATTATGTTTCGATATCTTCTATATTACGCAACTATCAATAGAATGCATGAATGGATAAATGTTCTTTTCTTAAACCGAACCAACTATCATTTTCTTTGATTAAATCGGTTTATTGTCATACAAAATTAAGTACCTTGTGTTGATATTCGTTTTTGTTTGAAGCCCTTTGAAAACTGTCGGGACATCGGACCATGGGCTTGGGAGTGTACGCGCAGGTGAAGCCATTAAGCCCCGTGGGGCGGGTACACTGTTAATACATACGGGGCTATAACAATACCCCGGGTTCGGTACAGATTGCGCTACCAAAGGACCCGGGATAGGAATGTTAGTGCAAATGAGGAAAAACAATACTTAATGATGTTTTTGTACGCGCGTATCGTTTAACGAAACATGTTTCTATACCGCGGTATTAGCAAATGATTATGTCAGCCAATCGGAACTCTTCTAAACATAGCCACGCCCGTTTCTCGGCTCCTCCTCACTCAATGTAGCTATAAATTGTGTGTGAAAATGTGTGTTTCCATATTCAGTATGACTTCTCAACTGAGCAGAAAGATGGCGACCAGAAAGAGCAAGGCTGTTGTCAAGCGTCTGAGACACGAAGAGGACACCTGGCGAGACGAGGCGACAGGATTCATCCCTACGCACAAGATCTTACGTCACTTCCGACTTACCAAGGCCATGCTGGACGAGCTGGTGTTCCAAGCCTTCGCCAAGAAGCGGATGGTGTACTCCAACGGTCACAACTGGATACGAGCCTCCTACGGACACAGCGTCAACATCCGGGTACCGAAGATGGGGACATCAGTTACCAACGCGGAGGGCTCCACGACAGTCGTCCACGGGATCAAAGCCATAGACCTACACTCCGTCCTCGAGAACGGACTCTACAGCACGCGCTGTCCGTACGTCCACTTCACCGATTCCCCTGCTTACGTCAGAGCTGGTGCAGACATATTGGTACACATCGACGTCAGAAGGTTCATCGAGGCTGGTTTCCGCCTGTACAAGATCGGTCCCCACGTCTACGCCACAGAGTCCGCAGTCCCGCCTGACTTCATCTCGTATATCGAGTACGTCGTACTTTGATACATGATGTCACTGTACAACGGCCCTTTTTAGGGCCATCCCAAACAGCCCTTTTCAGGGCTAACAATAATCTCGAAAAGCCCCTAGAACAGTCGAAATACGCATATAAATATAAGTTTAAACGAACAAGCAAACTATTTTATTTCGCATTCTTATGTATACAGATTGAAAGAGTGTAAAGAAATCTCGTTTGCAACTGAAACCCGTGGTGTAAACAGCTCCGCAGCTACCTGTCCGATACATAATTGTATAAGCAACCTCCGTATTTACCTGTCTGATACATACACAATCTTCGTAGTTAACTGTCTGATACATACACAACCGTAGTTACTTGTCTGATACGTACACAACCTCCGTAGTTACCTGTGCAAAAACATCCGTAGTTACCTTACCGGTACATACATAACCATCGTAGTTACCTGTCTGATACATACACAGTCTTCGTGGTAACCTGTCTGAAACATATACATAACATTCGTAGTTACCTGTCTGTTACATACACATTCTTCGTAGTTACCTGCCTGATACATACACAGTCTTCGTGGTTACCTGTCTGAAACATATACATAACATTCGTAGTTACCTGTCTGTTACATACACATTCTTCGTAGTTACCTGTCTGATACATACACAACCGTAGTTACTTGTCTGATACGTACACAACCTCCGTAGTTACCTGTGCAACAACATCCGTAGTTACCTTACCGGTACATGTATACATAACCATCGTAGTTACCTGTCTGATACATATGAAACCTCCGTTTTTCGTACTACGCAGGTTTCGTATGTACCAAACAGGTAACTACGGATACTGGGTATGTACCAGACAGGTAACTACGGATACTGGGTATGCACCAAACAGGTAACTACGGATACTGGGTATGTACCAGACAGGTAACTACGGATACTGGGTATGTACCAAACAGGTAACTACGGATACTGGGTAAGTACCAAACAGGTAACTACGAATACTGGGTATGTACCAAACAGGTAACTACGGATACTGTGTATGTACCAAACAGGTAACTACGGATACTGGGTATGTACCAAACAGGTAACTACGGATACTGGGTATGTACCAGACAAGTAACTACGGATACTAGGCATGTACCAGACAGGTACAATGTAGCTACGGAGACTGGTTATGTATCAGACAGGTAACTACGGCTTGTTATGTGTCATACAGGTAACTACGGCTGTGTATGTATCAGACAGGTACAATGTAACTACGGCCGTGTATGTATCAGACAGGTACAATGTAACTACGGCCGTGTATGTATCAGACAGGTAACTACGGCTTGGTATGTATCATACAGGTAACTGCGGTTGTGAATGTATCAGACAGGTACAATGTAAATACGGCCGTGCATGTATCAGACAGGTAACTGCGGTTGTGTATGTATCAGACAGGTAACTGCAAAGGTGTTTGTACCAAGGGTTTCACTAGCAACTGAGATACGAAATATCGTACAACGGAGATTATATATATTGTATGTATCAGACAGGTAACTTCTGATATTGTGCATGTACCGGACAGATAACCATATATTTCGTATGTATCAGTTTATCTGACAGGTACTGTAACTATGACGGTTGTGCATGTATCAGACAGACACCACAGAGGTTTCGTTTCAATCAGACAGGTAACTACGGGTGTTGGGTATGTATCAGACAGGGTAACTACGGGTGTTGTGTATGTATCAGACAAGGTAACTACGGGTGTTGTTCATGTATCAGACAGTGTAACTACGGGTGTTGTTCATGTATCAGACAGGGTAACTACGGGTGTTGTGTATGTATCAGACAGTGTAACTACGGGTGTTGTGTATGTATCAGACAGGGTAACTACGGGTGTTGTTCTTGTATCAGACAGGGTAACTACGGATATTGTGTATGAATCAGACAGGTTACTACGAAATTGTTTGTACATCGGGTTTCATTGACAGTCGAGATACGATACCTTCATGTAATGTACGTAGTAACCTGTCTCATACATTGTACATACAATACCTTCGTAGTTACCAGTCCGACGTACAATATCCTAAGTTACCTTACCGGTACATACATAACTTTCGTAGTTACCTGTCGGATACATACGAAACCTCTGTATCTCGTACTACGTAGGTTATGTACATTGTATGTATCGGACAGGTAACTACGAGGAATGTATATGTATCAGACAAGTAACTACGAGGTTGCGTATGTTTCAGGCGGGTCACTACAAAGGCTGTGTATGTATCAGACGGATAACTACGAAGTTGTTTGTACTACGTGTTTCAGTTGCACCAGAGATACGAAACCTACGTAGTTACCTGTCCGATATATACACAACATTCGTAGTTACCTGTTTAATACATAAAATCTGTGTAGTTACCACTCTGATACATACACAATATTCTTAGTTACATGTACCTGTCTGATACATACACAACATATATAGTTACCCGTCCGAGTCATACATACATGATAAGCATATATAGAGAAAATGACAAAGACAACTCTTTATTTATGAATTCATTTAATTTTAAAACAAAAACTTAAAAAAATAAATACATCAACCATGCTGCATCTTGACTGTGAAATGTTAATAGATTCAAAATTATCATTATCATACTCGGTACATAAACCTAAACTACAAGTTCAAGTTTGAAGTCAGTATTATAACGATCGTCCGTATTCTAGTAACTAAGATACAATTATACCGGAAATCACGTTGTTCCTTGGCAGATCTGTCTGCATGTCGATCGTATACGTGTATGTCTTCTCGACCGGCGTTTTAATTATTCTTAGTTCATAAAAATTCAGATTCCATATTTTGGCCTACTGCCGGCCACAACACAAAAATCGTCCCCAGAAGCCTCGAGCTCCCCGCTGGTCAGTCTTTGATGGGAGTGACGTCATATCTTCATCTTTTAAGAGTGTCCGACTCAGGAGATAACTGTTGTCTGTTTGCACGCATGCTTCAGCCTTTGTAACCTTTTCAGCCTTGGACTGCAAAAATATAATAAACGAAAAAAATTTGAAAAGCACCGTTAAAGTTTCCATGTATTAATTAAAAGTTCAAAGTAATTTAAATCATCTAATTTCTAACCGATTTAAAGGACTCGCACAACTTTATTATTCAATATACGATATAACTAAGCTCTTGAGCTAAGAGATTTAAATATTTGAAAGTCAATATTAATGACAATTGTCAACATTTGCAGATACAGATGTACCTAACAATGCGTTACATGCGTCTGATTTCGATGACCGGAAGTTTGCAAACCGAACAGATGAAGTAAGGCGGGAACATTCACTGACATTTGACCTCATATAAATCCGCCTTCACCTATTATAATTTACCAACACAAAAACTGTACGTTTTCCTGAAGTTCAATATCATTCCATGTAACATATGTATGTCAAAAATTACCTATTCCGATTACTCAGAGGCAATGTATTTAATCAAAACATGGTTTAGTTAGGGACTACAAACCTATGAAACATGCGCTCATTCGCTCATTTAGTCACGCCAATCCTGTAATTGAAACCAATCAATCTGTCCTTAACATTTTGCGGGCTTTTTTCTGCTATAAGGGAAATAACTCCTACTTACCAGTGTCAGTCCGCTGTATAGAGACTTTCGTGGGCGAAACAGTTGTAAAACTTTATACCAGCGGAACTCTTCAACAGAAAAGGTAATAAACAACACGTTAGTCGTCGGTTTTCTTTTACAAAGATTTAAGATTTCGAATGCAAAAAATTATACAACATTATATGTCAGAACAATGAAAGAAATATTTGACACCTGTTTTTATTTTGTTTCGCGAACTTTATATAATTCTATCCGTCCGACTTTTGATTTCAATAAGACAATACAATATTTCGTACACTCACCATTTTCGTACTCTACTCTGCTTTCTCGGCCGAAAAGAAATTCAGACCATTCCGCCGAGCGAGCGTCACTCTTCTTCTTCATCTCCTGGAAGTCCCGGAAGTGCGAGTGAATGGACTCTGTAACACACAACAATTGTTCAATTAATAATTTAAACGGAACGTATAGATATAAATTCACGTGGCGTACTATAATTCACAGACACTAGGTCAGTTTTACAGATGAAGAATCGTATTTAATTACCCGAATAAACGCGGACTTAGTAATTCTATGATAAACAATACTTATCAACTTCCGTCCGTGTTCTTATGAAATCTGTCTTATGTCTTATGATAACATCTTGGAATGTCTTTTGATTCGTCTTAACGTTCAGCTGTTACTGTCGAGACACGAGTACACATGTGTGTATCAAATTGGAACGATTGACTTCCCAATACAATACTAGCGTCAATGGCGTGGGTTTTTTTTCCCTCTCTTTATCAAACTGTTGTTATAAATGTAGGCTTGTCCACTTACCACTGTCAAGAGCCATTTCCACATTCCTAGTAACGGCGCCAAGAAACATCCGGGCCTCAGTCTCGTAGATATCTGTTGATGCCATAGTAAAGCAGTGTTGGTGAATCGTCAATAGAACGTAAACTAGCAGAGGAGGTAAACAAAGCCGTCGCAAAGTATGGTTGTGAGGCACACAAGTGATGACGTCATAGACACAATAACGTCACAATGTACAACGAACACGTGATAAGACAATGAATGTATATTATGCGGATCGCAAGGCCAGGGGCTAATAACACAAAATAGACATATTTATTTGATTAGAAATTTTAGAAAAATGTTAACTTCAAAATAGCTTTACTTGATCAGACAAATTAATGTATGTTTATTATAACGGAGAAAGTGTATATTATGTTTCGATATCTTCTATATTACGCAACTATCAATAGAATGCATGAATGGATAAATGTTCTTTTCTTAAACCGAACCAACTATCATTTTCTTTGATTAAATCGGTTTATTGTCATACAAAATTAAGTACCTTGTGTTGATATTCGTTTTTGTTTGAAGCCCTTTGAAAACTGTCGGGACATCGGACCATGGGCTTGGGAGTGTACGCGCAGGTGAAGCCATTAAGCCCCGTGGGGCGGGTACACTGTTAATACATACGGGGCTATAACAATACCCCGGGTTCGGTACAGATTGCGCTACCAAAGGACCCGGGATAGGAATGTTAGTGCAAATGAGGAAAAACAATACTTAATGATGTTTTTGTACGCGCGTATCGTTTAACGAAACATGTTTCTATACCGCGGTATTAGCAAATGATTATGTCAGCCAATCGGAACTCTTCTAAACATAGCCACGCCCGTTTCTCGGCTCCTCCTCAGTCAATCTAGCTATAAATTGTGTGTGAAAATGTGTGTTTCCATATTCAGTATGACTTCTCAACTGAGCAGAAAGATGGCGACCAGAAAGAGCAAGGCTGTTGTCAAGCGTCTGAGACACGAAGAGGACACCTGGCGAGACGAGGCGACAGGATTCATCCCTACGCACAAGATCTTACGTCACTTCCGACTTACCAAGGCCATGCTGGACGAGCTGGTGTTCCAAGCCTTCGCCAAGAAGCGGATGGTGTACTCCAACGGTCACAACTGGATACGAGCCTCCTACGGACACAGCGTCAACATCCGGGTACCGAAGATGGGGACACCAGTTACCAACGCGGATGGCTCCACGACAGTCGTCCACGGGATCAAAGCCATAGACCTACACTCCGTCCTCGAGAACGGACTCTACAGCACGCGCTGTCCGTACGTCCACTTCACCGATTCCCCTGCTTACGTCAGAGCTGGTTCAGACATATTGGTACACATCGACGTCAGAAGGTTCATCGAGGCTGGTTTCCGCCTGTACAAGATCGGTCCCCACGTCTACGCCACAGAGTCCGCAGTCCCGCCTGACTTCATCTCGTATATCGAGTACGTCGTACTTTGATACATGATGTCACTGTACAACGGCCCTTTTTAGGGCCATCCCAAACAGCCCTTTTCAGGGCTAACAATAATCTCGAAAAGCCCCTAGAACAATCGAAATACGCATATAAATATAAGTTTAAACGAACAAGCAAACTATTTTATTTCGCATTCTTATGTATACAGATTGAAAGAGTGTAAAGAAATCTCGTTTGCAACTGAAACCCGTGGTGTAAACAGCTCCGTAGCTACCTGTCCGATACATAATTGTATAAGCAACCTCCGTATTTACCTGTCTGATACATACACAATCTTCGTAGTTAACTGTCTGATACATACACAACCGTAGTTACTTGTCTGATACGTACACAACCTCCGTAGTTACCTGTGCAAAAACATCCGTAGTTACCTTACCGGTACATACATAACCATCGTAGTTACCTGTCTGATACATACACAGTCTTCGTGGTTACCTGTCTGAAACATATACATAACATTCGTAGTTACCTGTCTGTTACATACACATTCTTCGTAATTACCTGTCTGATACATACACAGTCTTCGTGGTTACCTGTCTGAAACATATACATAACATTCGTAGTTACCTGTCTGTTACATACACATTCTTCGTAGTTACCTGTCTGATACATACACAACCGTAGTTACTTGTCTGATACGTACACAACATCCGTAGTTACCTGTGCAACAACATCCGTAGTTACCTTACCGGTACATGTATACATAACCATCGTAGTTACCTGTCTGATACATATGAAACCTCCGTTTTTCGTACTACGCAGGTTTCGTATGTACCAAACAGGTAACTACGGATACTGGGTATGTACCAGACAGGTAACTACGGATACTGGGTATGTACCAAACAGGTAACTACGGATACTGGGTATGTACCAGACAGGTAACTACGGATACTGGGTATGTACCAAACAGGTAACTACGGATACTGGGTAAGTACCAAACAGGTAACAACGAATACTGGGTATGTACCAAACAGGTAACTACGGATACTGTGTATGTACCAAACAGGTAACTACGGATACTGGGTATGTACCAAACAGGTAACTACGGATACTGGGTATGTACCAGACAAGTAACTACGGATACTAGGCATGTACCAGACAGGTACAATGTAGCTACGGAGACTGGTTATGTATCAGACAGGTAACTACGGCTTGTTATGTGTCATACAGGTAACTACGGCTGTGTATGTATCAGACAGGTACAATGTAACTACGGCCGTGTATGTATCAGACAGGTACAATGTAACTACGGCTGTGTATGTATCAGACAGGTAACTACGGCTTGGTATGTATCATACAGGTAACTGCGGTTGTGAATGTATCCGACAGGTACAATGTAAATACGGCCGTGCATGTATCAGACAGGTAACTGCGGTTGTGTATGTATCAGACAGGTAACTGCAAAGGTGTTTGTACCAAGGGTTTCACTAGCAACCGAGATACGAAATATCGTACAACGGAGATTATATACATTGTATGTATCAGACAGGTAACTTCTGATATTGTGCATGTACCGGACAGATAACCATATATTTCGTATGTATCAGTTTATCTGACAGGTACTGTAACTATGACGGTTGTGCATGTATCAGACAGACACCACAGAGGTTTCGTTTCAATCAGACAGGTAACTACGGGTGTTGGGTATGTATCAGACAGGGTAACTACGGGTGTTGTGTATGTATCAGACAAGGTAACTACGGGTGTTGTTCATGTATCAGACAGTGTAACTACGGGTGTTGTTCATGTATCAGACAGGGTAACTACGGGTGTTGTGTATGTATCAGACAGGGTAACTACGGGTGTTGTTCTTGTATCAGACAGGGTAACTACGGGTGTTGTGTATGTATCAGACAGTGTAACTACGGGTGTTGTGTATGTATCAGACAGTGTAACTACGGGTGTTGTGTATGTATCAGACAGGGTAACTACGGGTGTTGTTCTTGTATCAGACAGGGTAACTACGGATATTGTGTATGAATCAGACAGGTTACTACGAAATTGTTTGTACATCGGGTTTCATTGACAGTCGAGATACGATACCTTCATGTACTGTACGTAGTAACCTGTCTCATACATTGTACATACAATACCTTCGTAGTTACCAGTCCGACGTACAATATCCTAAGTTACCTTACCGGTACATACACAACTTTCGTAGTTACCTGTCGGATACATACGAAACCTCTGTATCTCGTACTACGTAGGTTATGTACATTGTATGTATCGGACAGGTAACTACGAGGAATGTATATGTATCAGACAAGTAACTACGAGGTTGCGTATGTTTCAGGCGGGTAACTACAAAGGCTGTGTATGTATCAGACGGATAACTACGAAGTTGTTTGTACTACGTGTTTCAGTTGCACCAGAGATACGAAACCTACGTAGTTACCTGTCCGATATATACACAACATTCGTAGTTACCTGTTTAATACATAAAATCTGTGTTGTTACCACTCTGATACATACACAATATTCTTAGTTACATGTACCTGTCTGATACATACACAACATATATAGTTACCCGTCCGAGTCATACATACATGATAAGCATATATAGAGAAAATGACAAAGACAACTCTTTATTTATGAATTCATTTAATTTTAAAACAAAAACTTAAAAAAATAAATACATCAACCATGCTGCATCTTGACTGTGAAATGTTAATAGATTCAAAATTATCATTATCATACTCGGTACATAAACCTAAACTACAAGTTCAAGTTTGAAGTCAGTATTATAACGATCGTCCGTATTCTAGTAACTAAGATACAATTATACCGGAAATCACGTTGTTCCTTGGCAGATCTGTCTGCATGTCGATCGTATACGTGTATGTCTTCTCGACCGGTGTTTTAATTATTCTTAGTTCATAAAAATTCAGATTCCATATTTTGGCCTACTGCCGGCCACAACACAAAAATCGTCCCCAGAAGCCTCGAGCTCCCCGCTGGTCAGTCTTTGATGGGAGTGACGTCATATCTTCATCTTTTAAGAGTGTCCGACTCAGGAGATAACTGTTGTCTGTTTGCACGCATGCTTCAGCCTTTGTAACCTTTTCAGCCTTGGACTGTAAAAATATAATAAACGAAAAAAATTTGAAAAGCACCGTTAAAGTTTCCATGTATTAATTAAAAGTTCAAAGTAATTTAAATCATCTAATTTCTAACCGATTTAAAGGACTCGCACAACTTTATTATTCAATATACGATATAACTAAGCTCTTGAGCTAAGAGATTTAAATATTTGAAAGTCAATATTAATGACAATTGTCAACATTTGCAGATACAGATGTACCTAACAATGCGTTACATGCGTCTGATTTCGATGACCGGAAGTTTGCAAACCGAACAGATGAAGTAAGGCGGGAACATTCACTGACATTTGACCTCATATCAATCCGCCTTCACCTATTATAATTTACCAACACAAAAACTGTACGTTTTCCTGAAGTTCAATATCATTCCATGTAACATATGTATGTCAAAAATTACCTATTCCGATTACTCAGAGGCAATGTATTTAATCAAAACATGGTTTAGTTAGGGACTACAAACCTATGAAACATGCGCTCATTCGCTCATTTAGCCACGCGAATCCTGTAATTGAAACCAATCAATCTGTCCTTAACATTTTGCGGGCTTTTTTCTGCTATAAGGGAAATAACTCCTACTTACCAGTGTCAGTCCGCTGTATAGAGACTTTCGTGGGCGAAACAGTTGTAAAACTTTATACCAGCGGAACTCTTCAACAGAAAAGGTAATAAACAACACGTTAGTCGTCGGTTTTCTTTTACAAAGATTTAAGATTTCGAATGCAAAAAATTATACAACATTATATGTCAGAACAATGAAAGAAATATTTGACACTTGTTTTTATTTTGTTTCGCGAACTTTATATAATTCTATCCGTCCGACTTTTGATTTCAATAAGACAATACAATATTTCGTACACTCACCATTTTCGTACTCTACTCTGCTTTCTCGGCCGAAAAGAAATTCAGACCATTCCGCCGAGCGAGCGTCACTCTTCTTCTTCATCTCCTGGAAGTCCCGGAAGTGCGGGTGAATGGACTCTGTAACACACAACAATTGTTCAATTAATAATTTAAACGGAACGTATAGATATAAATTCACGTGGCGTACTATAATTCACAGACACTAGGTCAGTTTTACAGATGAAGAATCGTATTTAATTACCCGAATAAACGCGGACTTAGTAATTCTATGATAAACAATACTTATCAACTTCCGTCCGTGTTCTTATGAAATCTGTCTTATGTCTTATGATAACATCTTGGAATGTCTTTTGATTCGTCTTAACGTTCAGCTGTTACTGTCGAGACACGAGTACACATGTGTATCAAATTGGAACGATTGACTTCCCAATACAATACTAGCGTCAATGGCGTGGGTTTTTTTTTCTCTCTTTATCAAACTGTTGTTATAAATGTAGGCTTGTCCACTTACCACTGTCAAGAGCCATTTCCACATTCCTAGTAACGGCGCCAAGAAACATCCGGGCCTCAGTCTCGTAGATATCTGTTGATGCCATAGTAAAGCAGTGTTGGTGAATCGTCAATAGAACGTAAACTAGCAGAGGAGGGTAAACAAAGCCGTCGCAAAGTATGGTTGTGAGGCACACAAGTGATGACGTCATAGACACAATAACGTCACAATGTAAAACGAACACGTGATAAGACAATGAATGTATATTATGCGGATCGCAAGGCCAGGGGCTAATAACACAAAATAGAAATATATTTATTTGATTAGAAATTTTAGAAAAATGTTAACTTCAAAATAGCTTTACTTGATCAGACAAATTAATGTATGTTTATTATAACGGAGAAAATGTATATTATGTTTCGATATCTTCTATATTACGCAACTATCAATAGAATGCATGAATGGATAAATGTTCTTTTCTTAAACCGAACCAACTATCATTTTCTTTGATTAAATCGGTTTATTGTCATACAAAATTAAGTACCTTGTGTTGATATTCGTTTTTGTTTGAAGCCCTTTGAAAACTGTCGGGACATCGGACCATGGGCTTGGGAGTGTACGCGCAGGTGAAGCCATTAAGCCCCGTGGGGCGGGTACACTGTTAATACATACGGGGCTATAACAATACCCCGGGGTCGGTACAGATTGCGCTACCAAAGGACCCGGGATAGGAATGTTAGTGCAAATGAGGAAAAACAATACTTAATGATGTTTTTGTACGCGCGTATCGTTTAACCCCCGGAACATGTTTCTATACCGCGGTATTAGCAAATGATTATGTCAGCCAATCGGAACTCTTCTAAACATAGCCACGCCCGTTTCTCGGCTCCTCCTCAGTCAATCTAGCTATAAATTGTGTGTGAAAATGTGTGTTTCCATATTCAGTATGACTTCTCAACTGAGCAGAAAGATGGCGACCAGAAAGAGCAAGGCTGTTGTCAAGCGTCTGAGACACGAAGAGGACACCTGGCGAGACGAGGCGACAGGATTCATCCCTACGCACAAGATCTTACGTCACTTCCGACTTACCAAGGCCATGCTGGACGAGCTGGTGTTCCAAGCCTTCGCCAAGAAGCGGATGGTGTACTCCAACGGTCACAACTGGATACGAGCCTCCTACGGACACAGCGTCAACATCCGGGTACCGAAGATGGGGACACCAGTTACCAACGCGGAGGGCTCCACGACAGTCGTCCACGGGATCAAAGCCATAGACCTACACTCCGTCCTCGAGAACGGACTCTACAGCACGCGCTGTCCGTACGTCCACTTCACCGATTCCCCTGCTTACGTCAGAGCTGGTGCAGACATATTGGTACACATCGACGTCAGAAGGTTCATCGAGGCTGGTTTCCGCCTGTACAAGATCGGTCCCCACGTCTACGCCACAGAGTCCGCAGTCCCGCCTGACTTCATCTCGTATATCGAGTACGTCGTACTTTGATACATGATGTCACTGTACAACGGCCCTTTTTAGGGCCATCCCAAACAGCCCTTTTCAGGGCTAACAATAATCTCGAAAAGCCCCTAGAACAATCGAAATACGCATATAAATATAAGTTTAAACGAACAAGCAAACTATTTTATTTCGCATTCTTATGTATACAGATTGAAAGAGTGTAAAGAAATCTCGTTTGCAACTGAATCCCGTGGTGTAAACAGCTCCGTAGCTACCTGTCCGATACATAATTGTATAAGCAACCTCCGTATTTACCTGTCTGATACCACGGGCGCTCGAATCTGGACCCCGCCCCCTTTACTCGCCAAATACTGTTGATATTATAAGAGTATTTGGCGAGTAAAGGGGGCGGGGTCCAGATTCGAGCGCCCGTGCTGATACATACACAATCTTCGTAGTTAACTGTCTGATACATACACAACCGTAGTTACTTGTCTGATACGTACACAACCTCCGTAGTTACCTGTGCAAAAACATCCGTAGTTACCTTACCGGTACATACATAACCATCGTAGTTACCTGTCTGATACATACACAGTCTTCGTGGTTACCTGTCTGAAACATATACATAACATTCGTAGTTACCTGTCTGTTACATACACATTCTTCGTAGTTACCTGTCTGATACATACACAACCGTAGTTACTTGTCTGATACGTACACAACCTCCGTAGTTACCTGTGCAACAACATCCGTAGTTACCTTACCGGTACATGTATACATAACCATCGTAGTTACCTGTCTGATACATACGAAACCTCCGTTTTTCGTACTACGCAGGTTTCGTATGTACCAAACAGGTAACTACGGATACTGGGTATGTACCAGACAGGTAACTACGGATACTGGGTATGTACCAAACAGGTAACTACGGATACTGGGTATGTACCAGACAAGTAACTACGGATACTAGGCATGTACCAGACAGGTACAAAGTAGCTACGGAGACTGGTTATGTATCAGACAGGTAACTACGGCTTGTTATGTGTCATACAGGTAACTACGGCTGTGTATGTATCAGACAGGTACAATGTAACTACGGTCGTGTATGTATCAGACAGGTACAATGTAACTACGGCCGTGTATGTATCAGACAGGTACAATGTAACTACGGCCGTGTATGTATCAGACAGGTTACTACGGCTTGGTATGTATCATACAGGTAACTGCGGTTGTGTATGTATCAGACAGGTACAATGTAACTACGGCCGTGTATGTATCAGACAGGTAACTGCGGTTGTGTATGTATCAGACAGGTAACTGCAAAGGTGTTTGTACCAAGGGTTTCACTAGCAACCGAGATACGAAATATCGTACAACGGAGATTATATACATTGTATGTATCAGACAGGTAACTTCTGATATTGTGCATGTACCGGACAGATAACCATATATTTCGTATGTATCAGTTTATCTGACAGGTACTGTAACTATGACGGTTGTGCATGTATCAGACAGACACCACAGAGGTTTCGTTTCAATCAGACAGGTAACTACGGGTGTTGTTCATGTATCAGACAGGGTAACTACGGGTGTTGTTCATGTATCAGACAGGGTAACTACGGGTGTTGTGTATGTATCAGACAGTGTAACTATGGGTGTTGTGTATGTATCAGACAGGTAACTACGGGTGTTATTCATGTATCAGACAGTGTAACTACGGGTGTTGTGTATGTATCAGACAGGGTAACTACGGGTGTTATTCATGTATCAGACAGGGTAACTACGGGTGTTGTTCATGTATCAGACAGGGTAACTACGGATATTGTGTATGAATCAGACAGGTTACTACGAATTTGTTTGTACATCGGGTTTCATTGACAGTCGAGATACGATACCTTCTTGTAATGTACGTAGTAACCTGTCCCATACATTGTACATACAATACCTTCGTAGTTACCAGTCCGACGTACAATATCCTAAGTTACCTTACCGGTACATACACAACTTTCGTAGTTACCTGTCGGATACATACGAAACCTCTGTATCTCGTACTACGTAGGTTATGTACATTGTATGTATCGGACAGGTAACTACGAGGAATGTATATGTATCAGACAAGTAACTACGAGGTTGCGTATGTTTCAGGCGGGTAACTACAAAGGCTGTGTATGTATCAGACGGATAACTACGAAGTTGTTTGTACCACGTGTTTCAGTTGCACCAGAGATACGAAACCTACGTAGTTACCTGTCCGATATATACACAACATTCGTAGTTACCTGTTTAATACATAAAATCTGTGTAGTTACCACTCTGATACATACACAATATTCTTAGTTACATGTACCTGTCTGATACATACACAACATATATAGTTACCCGTCCGAGTCATACATACATGATAAGCATATATAGAGAAAATGACAAAGACAACTCTTTATTTATGAATTCATTTAATTTTAAAACAAAAACTTAAAAAAAATAAATACATCAACCATGCTGCATCTTGACTGTGAAATGTTAATAGATTCAAAATTCTCATTATCATACTCGGTACATAAACCTAAACTACAAGTTCAAGTTTGAAGTCAGTATTATAACGATCGTCCGTATTCTAGTAACTAAGATACAATTATACCGGAAATTACGTTGTTCCTTGGCAGATCTGTCTGCATGTCGATCGTATACGTGTATGTCTTCTCGACCGGCGTTTTAATTATTCTTAGTTCATAAAAATTCAGATTCCATATTTTGGCCTACTGCCGGCCACAACACAAAACTCGTCCCCAGAAGCCTCGAGCTCCCCGCTGGTCAGTCTTTGATGGGAGTGACGTCATATCTTCATGTTTTAAGAGTGTCCGACTCAGGAGATAACTGTTGTCTGTTTGCACGCATGCTTCAGCCTTTGTAACCTTTTCAGCCTTGGACTGCAAAAATATAATAAACGAAAGAAATTTGAAAAGCACCGTTAAAGTTTCCATGTATTAATTAAAAGTTCAAAGTTATTTAAATCATCTAATTTCTAACCGATTTAAAGGACTCGCACAACTTTATTATTCAATATACGATATAACTAAGCTCTTGAGCTAATAGATTTAAATATTTGAAAGTCAATATTAATGACAATTGTCAACATTTGCAGATACATATGTACCTAACAATGCGTTACATGCGTCTGATTTCGATGACCGGAAGTTTGCAAACCGAACAGATGAAGTAAGGCGGGAACATTCACTGACATTTGACCTCATATCAATCCGCCTTCACCTATTATAATTTACCAACACAAAAACTGTACGTTTTGCTGAAGTTCAATATCATTCCATGTAAAATATGTATGTCAAAAATTACCTATTCCGATTACTCAGAGGCAATGTATTTAATCAGAACACGGTTTAGTTAGGGACTACAAACCTATGAAACATGCGCTCATTCGCTCATTTAGTCACGCCAATCCTGTAATTGAAACCAATCAATCTGCCCTTAACATTTTGCGGGCTTTTTTCTGCTATAAGGGAAATAACTCCTACTTACCAGTGTCAGTCCGCTGTATAGAGACTTTCGTGGGCGAAATAGTTGTAAAACTTTATACCAGCGGAACTCTTCAACAGAAAAGGTAATAAACAACACGTTAGTCGTCGGTTTTCTTTTACAAAGATTAAAGATTTCGAATGCAAAAAATTATACAACATTATATGTCAGAACAATGAAAGAAATATTTGACACTTGTTTTTATTTTGTTTCGCGAACTTTATATAATTCTATCCGTCCGACTTTTGATTTCAATAAGACAATACAATATTTCGTACACTCACCATTTTCGTACTCTACTCTGCTTTCTCGGCCGAAAAGAAATTCAGACCATTCCGCCGAGCGAGCGTCACTCTTCTTCTTCATCTCCTGGAAGTCCCGGAAGTGCGGGTGAATGGACTCTGTAACACACAACAATTGTTCAATTAATAATTTAAACGGAACGTATAGATATAAATTCACGTGGCGTACTATAATTCACAGACACTAGGTCAGTTTTACAGATGAAGAATCGTATTTAATTACCCGAATAAACGCGGACTTAGTAATTCTATGATAAACATTACTTATCAACTTCCGTCCGTGTTCTTATGAAATCTGTCTTATGTCTTATGATAACATCTTGGAATGTCTTGTGATTCGTCTTAACGTTCAGCTGTTACTGTCGAGACACGAGTACACATGTGTATCAAATTGGAACGATTGACTTCCCAATACAATACTAGCGTCAATGGCGTGGGTTTTTTTTCTCTCTTTATCAAACTGTTGTTATAAATGTAGGCTTGTCCACTTACCACTGTCAAGAGCCATTTCCACATTCCTAGTAACGGCGCCAAGAAACATCCGGGCCTCAGTCTCGTAGATATCTGTTGATGCCATAGTAAAGCAGTGTTGGTGAATCGTCAATAGAACGTAAACTAGCAGAGGAGGGTAAACAAAGCCGTCGCAAAGTATGGTTGTGAGGCACACAAGTGATGACGTCATAGACACAATAACGTCACAATGTACAACGAACACGTGATAAGACAATGAATGTATATTATGCGGATCGCAAGGCCAGGGGCTAATAACACAAACTAGACATATTTATTTGATTAGAAATTTTAGAAAAATGTTAACTTCAAAATAGCTTTACTTGATCAGACAAATTAATGTATGTTTATTATAACGGAGAAAGTGTATATTATGTTTCGATATCTTCTATATTACGTAACTATCAATAGAATGCATGAATGGATAAATGTTCTTTTCTTAAACCGAACCAACTATCATTTTCTTTGATTAAATCGGTTTATTGTCATACAAAATTAAGTACCTTGTGTTGATATTCGTTTTTGTTTGAAGCCCTTTGAAAACTGTCGGGACATCGGACCATGGGCTTGGGAGTGTACGCGCAGGTGAAGCCATTAAGCCCCGTGGGGCGGGTACACTGTTAATACATACGGGGCTATAACAATACCCCGGGGTCGGTACAGATTGCGCTACCAAAGGACCCGGGATAGGAATGTTAGTGCAAATGAGGAAAAACAATACTTAATGATGTTTTTGTACGCGCGTATCGTTTAACGAAACATGTTTCTATACCGCGGTATTAGCAAATGATTATGTCAGCCAATCGGAACTCTTCTAAACATAGCCACGCCCGTTTCTCGGCTCCTCCTCAGTCAATCTAGCTATAAATTGTGTGTGAAAATGTGTGTTTCCATATTCAGTATGACTTCTCAACTGAGCAGAAAGATGGCGACCAGAAAGAGCAAGGCTGTTGTCAAGCGTCTGAGACACGAAGAGGACACCTGGCGAGACGAGGCGACAGGATTCATCCCTACGCACAAGATCTTACGTCACTTCCGACTTACCAAGGCCATGCTGGACGAGCTGGTGTTCCGAGCCTTCGACAAGAAGCGGATGGTGTACTCCAACGGTCACAACTGGATACGAGCCTCCTACGGACACAGCGTCAACATCCGGGTACCGAAGATGGGGACACCAGTTACCAACGCGGAGGGCTCCACGACAGTCGTCCACGGGATCAAAGCCATAGACCTACACTCCGTCCTCGAGAACGGACTCTACAGCACGCGCTGTCCGTACGTCCACTTCACCGATTCCCCTGCTTACGTCAGAGCTGGTGCAGACATATTGGTACACATCGACGTCAGAAGGTTCATCGAGGCTGGTTTCCGCCTGTACAAGATCGGTCCCCACGTCTACGCCACAGAATCCGCAGTCCCGCCTGACTTCATCTCGTATATCGAGTACGTCGTACTTTGATACATGATGTCACTGTACAACGGCCCTTTTTAGGGCCATCCCAAACAGCCCTTTTCAGGGCTAACAATAATCTCGAAAAGCCCCTAGAACAATCGAAATACGCATATAAATATAAGTTTAAACGAACAAGCAAACTATTTTATTTCGCATTCTTATGTATACAGATTGAAAGAGTGTAAAGAAATCTCGTTTGCAACTGAAACCCGTGGTGTAAACAGCTCCGTAGCTACCTGTCCGATACATAATTGTATAAGCAACCTCCGTATTTACCTGTCTGATACATACACAATCTTCGTAGTTAACTGTCTGATACATACACAACCGTAGTTACTTGTCTGATACGTACACAACCTCCGTAGTTACCTGTGCAACAACATCCGTAGTTACCTTACCGGTACATACATAACCATCGTAGTTACCTGTCTGATACATACACAATCTTCGTGGTTACCTGTCTGAAACATATACATAACATTCGTAGTTACCTGTCTGTTACATACACATTGTTCGTAGTTACCTGTCTGATACATACACAACCGTAGTTACTTGTCTGATACGTACACAACCTCCGTAGTTACCTGTGCAACAACATCCGTAGTTACCTTACCGGTACATGTATACATAACCATCGTAGTTACCTGTCTGATACATACGAAACCTCCGTTTTTCGTACTACGCAGGTTTCGTATGTACCAAACAGGTAACTACGGATACTGGGTATGTACCAGACAGGTAACTACGGATACTGGGTATGTACCAAACAGGTAACTACGGATACTGGGTATGTACCAAACAGGTAACTACGAATACTGGGTATGTACCAAACAGGTAACTAAGGATACTGGGTATGTACCAAACAGGTAACTACGGATACTGGGTATGTACCAAACAGGTAACTATGGATACTGGGTATGTACCAGACAAGTAACTACGGATACTAGGCATGTACCAGACAGGTACAATGTAGCTACGGAGACTGGTTATGTATCAGACAGGTAACTACGGCTTGTTATGTGTCATACAGGTAACTACGGCTGTGTATGTATCAGACAGGTACAATGTAACTACGGCCGTGTATGTATCAGACAGGTACAATGTAACTACGGCCGTGTATGTATCAGACAGGTAACTACGGCTTGGTATGTATCATACAGGAAACTACGGTTGTGTATGTATCAGACAGGTACAATGTAACTACGGCCGTGTATGTATCAGACAGGTAACTGCGGTTGTGTATGTATCAGACAGGTAACTGCAAAGGTGTTTGTACCAAGGGTTTCACTAGCAACCGAGATACGAAATATCGTACAACGAAGATTATATACATTATATGTATCAGACAGGTAACTTCTGATATTGTGCATGTACCGGACAGATAACCATATATTTCGTATGTATCAGTTTATCTGACAGGTACTGTAACTATGACGGTTGTGCATGTATCAGACAGACACCACAGAGGTTTCGTTTCAATCAGACAGGTAACTACGGGTGTTGGGTATGTATCAGACAGGGTAACTACGGGTGTTGTGTATGTATCAGACAAGGTAACTACGGGTGTTGTTCATGTATCAGACAGGGTAACTACGGGTGTTGTTCATGTATCAGACAGGGTAACTACGGGTGTTGTGTATGTATCAGACAGTGTAACTACGGGTGTTGTGTATGTATCAGACAGGTAACTACGGGTGTTATTCATGTATCAGACAGGGTAACTACGGGTGTTGTTCATGTATCAGACAGGGTAACTACGGATATTGTGTATGAATCAGACAGGTTACTACGAATTTGTTTGTACATCGGGTTTCATTGACAGTCGAGATACGATACCTTCTTGTAATGTACGTAGTAACCTGTCCCATACATTGTACATACAATACCTTCGTAGTTACCAGTCCGACGTACAATATCCTAAGTTACCTTACCGGTACATACACAACTTTCGTAGTTACCTGTCGGATACATACGAAACCTCTGTATCTCGTACTACGTAGGTTATGTACATTGTATGTATTGGACAGGTAACTACGAGGAATGTATATGTATCAGACAAGTAACTACGAGGTTGCGTATGTTTCAGGCGGGTAACTACAAAGGCTGTGTATGTATCAGACGGATAACTACGAAGTTGTTTGTACCACGTGTTTCAGTTGCACCAGAGATACGAAACCTACGTAGTTACCTGTCCGATATATACACAACATTCGTAGTTACCTGTTTAATACATAAAATCTGTGTAGTTACCACTCTGATACATACACAATATTCTTAGTTACATGTACCTGTCTGATACATACACAACATATATAGTTACCCGTCCGAGTCATACATACATGATAAGCATATATAGAGAAAATGACAAAGACAACTCTTTATTTATGAATTCATTTAATTTTAAAACAAAAACTTAAAAAAAATAAATACATCAACCATGCTGCATCTTGACTGTGAAATGTTAATAGATTCAAAATTCTCATTATCATACTCGGTACATAAACCTAAACTACAAGTTCAAGTTTGAAGTCAGTATTATAACGATCGTCCGTATTCTAGTAACTAAGATACAATTATACCGGAAATTACGTTGTTCCTTGGCAGATCTGTCTGCATGTCGATCGTATACGTGTATGTCTTCTCGACCGGCGTTTTAATTATTCTTAGTTCATAAAAATTCAGATTCCATATTTTGGCCTACTGCCGGCCACAACACAAAACTCGTCCCCAGAAGCCTCGAGCTCCCCGCTGGTCAGTCTTTGATGGGAGTGACGTCATATCTTCATGTTTTAAGAGTGTCCGACTCAGGAGATAACTGTTGTCTGTTTGCACGCATGCTTCAGCCTTTGTAACCTTTTCAGCCTTGGACTGCAAAAATATAATAAACGAAAGAAATTTGAAAAGCACCGTTAAAGTTTCCATGTATTAATTAAAAGTTCAAAGTTATTTAAATCATCTAATTTCTAACCGATTTAAAGGACTCGCACAACTTTATTATTCAATATACGATATAACTAAGCTCTTGAGCTAATAGATTTAAATATTTGAAAGTCAATATTAATGACAATTGTCAACATTTGCAGATACATATGTACCTAACAATGCGTTACATGCGTCTGATTTCGATGACCGGAAGTTTGCAAACCGAACAGATGAAGTAAGGCGGGAACATTCACTGACATTTGACCTCATATCAATCCGCCTTCACCTATTATAATTTACCAACACAAAAACTGTACGTTTTGCTGAAGTTCAATATCATTCCATGTAAAATATGTATGTCAAAAATTACCTATTCCGATTACTCAGAGGCAATGTATTTAATCAGAACACGGTTTAGTTAGGGACTACAAACCTATGAAACATGCGCTCATTCGCTCATTTAGTCACGCCAATCCTGTAATTGAAACCAATCAATCTGCCCTTAACATTTTGCGGGCTTTTTTCTGCTATAAGGGAAATAACTCCTACTTACCAGTGTCAGTCCGCTGTATAGAGACTTTCGTGGGCGAAATAGTTGTAAAACTTTATACCAGCGGAACTCTTCAACAGAAAAGGTAATAAACAACACGTTAGTCGTCGGTTTTCTTTTACAAAGATTAAAGATTTCGAATGCAAAAAATTATACAACATTATATGTCAGAACAATGAAAGAAATATTTGACACTTGTTTTTATTTTGTTTCGCGAACTTTATATAATTCTATCCGTCCGACTTTTGATTTCAATAAGACAATACAATATTTCGTACACTCACCATTTTCGTACTCTACTCTGCTTTCTCGGCCGAAAAGAAATTCAGACCATTCCGCCGAGCGAGCGTCACTCTTCTTCTTCATCTCCTGGAAGTCCCGGAAGTGCGGGTGAATGGACTCTGTAACACACAACAATTGTTCAATTAATAATTTAAACGGAACGTATAGATATAAATTCACGTGGCGTACTATAATTCACAGACACTAGGTCAGTTTTACAGATGAAGAATCGTATTTAATTACCCGAATAAACGCGGACTTAGTAATTCTATGATAAACATTACTTATCAACTTCCGTCCGTGTTCTTATGAAATCTGTCTTATGTCTTATGATAACATCTTGGAATGTCTTGTGATTCGTCTTAACGTTCAGCTGTTACTGTCGAGACACGAGTACACATGTGTATCAAATTGGAACGATTGACTTCCCAATACAATACTAGCGTCAATGGCGTGGGTTTTTTTTCTCTCTTTATCAAACTGTTGTTATAAATGTAGGCTTGTCCACTTACCACTGTCAAGAGCCATTTCCACATTCCTAGTAACGGCGCCAAGAAACATCCGGGCCTCAGTCTCGTAGATATCTGTTGATGCCATAGTAAAGCAGTGTTGGTGAATCGTCAATAGAACGTAAACTAGCAGAGGAGGGTAAACAAAGCCGTCGCAAAGTATGGTTGTGAGGCACACAAGTGATGACGTCATAGACACAATAACGTCACAATGTACAACGAACACGTGATAAGACAATGAATGTATATTATGCGGATCGCAAGGCCAGGGGCTAATAACACAAACTAGACATATTTATTTGATTAGAAATTTTAGAAAAATGTTAACTTCAAAATAGCTTTACTTGATCAGACAAATTAATGTATGTTTATTATAACGGAGAAAGTGTATATTATGTTTCGATATCTTCTATATTACGTAACTATCAATAGAATGCATGAATGGATAAATGTTCTTTTCTTAAACCGAACCAACTATCATTTTCTTTGATTAAATCGGTTTATTGTCATACAAAATTAAGTACCTTGTGTTGATATTCGTTTTTGTTTGAAGCCATTTGAAAACTGTCGGGACATCGGACCATGGGCTTGGGAGTGTACGCGCAGGTGAAGCCATTAAGCCCCGTGGGGCGGGTACACTGTTAATACATACGGGGCTATAACAATACCCCGGGGTCGGTACAGATTGCGCTACCAAAGGACCCGGGATAGGAATGTTAGTGCAAATGAGGAAAAACAATACTTAATGATGTTTTTGTACGCGCGTATCGTTTAACGAAACATGTTTCTATACCGCGGTATTAGCAAATGATTATGTCAGCCAATCGGAACTCTTCTAAACATAGCCACGCCCGTTTCTCGGCTCCTCCTCAGTCAATCTAGCTATAAATTGTGTGTGAAAATGTGTGTTTCCATATTCAGTATGACTTCTCAACTGAGCAGAAAGATGGCGACCAGAAAGAGCAAGGCTGTTGTCAAGCGTCTGAGACACGAAGAGGACACCTGGCGAGACGAGGCGACAGGATTCATCCCTACGCACAAGATCTTACGTCACTTCCGACTTACCAAGGCCATGCTGGACGAGCTGGTGTTCCGAGCCTTCGCCAAGAAGCGGATGGTGTACTCCAACGGTCACAACTGGATACGAGCCTCCTACGGACACAGCGTCAACATCCGGGTACCGAAGATGGGGACACCAGTTACCAACGCGGATGGCTCCACGACAGTCGTCCACGGGATCAAAGCCATAGACCTACACTCCGTCCTCGAGAACGGACTCTACAGCACGCGCTGTCCGTACGTCCACTTCACCGATTCCCCTGCTTACGTCAGAGCTGGTGCAGACATATTGGTACACATCGACGTCAGAAGGTTCATCGAGGCTGGTTTCCGCCTGTACAAGATCGGTCCCCACGTCTACGCCACAGAATCCGCAGTCCCGCCTGACTTCATCTCGTATATCGAGTACGTCGTACTTTGATACATGATGTCACTGTACAACGGCCCTTTTTAGGGCCATCCCAAACAGTAACAATAATCTCGAAAAGCCCCTAGAACAATCGAAATACGCATATAAATATAAGTTTAAACGAACAAGCAAACTATTTTATTTCGCATTCTTATGTATACAGATTGAAAGAGTGTAAAGAAATCTCGTTTGCAACTGAAACCCGTGGTGTAAACAGCTCCGTAGCTACCTGTCCGATACATAATTGTATAAGCAACCTCCGTATTTACCTGTCTGATACATACACAATCTTCGTAGTTAACTGTCTGATACATACACAACCGTAGTTACTTGTCTGATACGTACACAACCTCCGTAGTTACCTGTGCAACAACATCCGTAGTTACCTTACCGGTACATACATAACCATCGTAGTTACCTGTCTGATACATACACAATCTTCGTGGTTACCTGTCTGAAACATATACATAACATTCGTAGTTACCTGTCTGTTACATACACATTGTTCGTAGTTACCTGTCTGATACATACACAACCGTAGTTACTTGTCTGATACGTACACAACCTCCGTAGTTACCTGTGCAACAACATCCGTAGTTACCTTACCGGTACATGTATACATAACCATCGTAGTTACCTGTCTGATACATACGAAACCTCCGTTTTTCGTACTACGCAGGTTTCGTATGTACCAAACAGGTAACTACGGATACTGGGTATGTACCAGACAGGTAACTACGGATACTGGGTATGTACCAAACAGGTAACTACGGATACTGGGTATGTACCAAACAGGTAACTACGAATACTGGGTATGTACCAAACAGGTAACTAAGGATACTGGGTATGTACCAAACAGGTAACTACGGATACTGGGTATGTACCAAACAGGTAACTATGGATACTGGGTATGTACCAGACAAGTAACTACGGATACTAGGCATGTACCAGACAGGTACAATGTAGCTACGGAGACTGGTTATGTATCAGACAGGTAACTACGGCTTGTTATGTGTCATACAGGTAACTACGGCTGTGTATGTATCAGACAGGTACAATGTAACTACGGCCGTGTATGTATCAGACAGGTACAATGTAACTACGGCCGTGTATGTATCAGACAGGTAACTACGGCTTGGTATGTATCATACAGGAAACTACGGTTGTGTATGTATCAGACAGGTACAATGTAACTACGGCCGTGTATGTATCAGACAGGTAACTGCGGTTGTGTATGTATCAGACAGGTAACTGCAAAGGTGTTTGTACCAAGGGTTTCACTAGCAACCGAGATACGAAATATCGTACAACGAAGATTATATACATTATATGTATCAGACAGGTAACTTCTGGTATTGTGCATGTACCGGACAGATAACCATATATTTCGTATGTATCAGTTTATCTGACAGGTACTGTAACTATGACGGTTGTGCATGTATCAGACAGACACCACAGAGGTTTCGTTTCAATCAGACAGGTAACTACGGGTGTTGGGTATGTATCAGACAGGGTAACTACGGGTGTTGTGTATGTATCAGACAAGGTAACTACGGGTGTTGTTCATGTATCAGACAGGGTAACTACGGGTGTTGTTCATGTATCAGACAGGGTAACTACGGGTGTTGTGTATGTATCAGACAGTGTAACTACGGGTGTTGTGTATGTATCAGACAGGTAACTACGGGTGTTATTCATGTATCAGACAGGGTAACTACGGGTGTTGTTCATGTATCAGACAGGGTTACTACGGATATTGTGTATGAATCAGACAGGTTACTACGAATTTGTTTGTACATCGGGTTTCATTGACAGTCGAGATACGATACCTTCTTGTAATGTACGTAGTAACCTGTCCCATACATTGTACATACAATACCTTCGTAGTTACCAGTCCGACGTACAATATCCTAAGTTACCTTACCGGTACATACACAACTTTCGTAGTTACCTGTCGGATACATACGAAACCTCTGTATCTCGTACTACGTAGGTTATGTACATTGTATGTATCGGACAGGTAACTACGAGGAATGTATATGTATCAGACAAGTAACTACGAGGTTGCGTATGTTTCAGGCGGGTAACTACAAAGGCTGTGTATGTATCAGACGGATAACTACGAAGTTGTTTGTACCACGTGTTTCAGTTGCACCAGAGATACGAAACCTACGTAGTTACCTGTCCGATATATACACAACATTCGTAGTTACCTGTTTAATACATAAAATCTGTGTAGTTACCACTCTGATACATACACAATATTCTTAGTTACATGTACCTGTCTGATACATACACAACATATATAGTTACCCGTCCGAGTCATACATACATGATAAGCATATATAGAGAAAATGACAAAGACAACTCTTTATTTATGAATTCATTTAATTTTAAAACAAAAACTTAAAAAAAATAAATACATCAACCATGCTGCATCTTGACTGTGAAATGTTAATAGATTCAAAATTCTCATTATCATACTCGGTACATAAACCTAAACTACAAGTTCAAGTTTGAAGTCAGTATTATAACGATCGTCCGTATTCTAGTAACTAAGATACAATTATACCGGAAATTACGTTGTTCCTTGGCAGATCTGTCTGCATGTCGATCGTATACGTGTATGTCTTCTCGACCGGCGTTTTAATTATTCTTAGTTCATAAAAATTCAGATTCCATATTTTGGCCTACTGCCGGCCACAACACAAAACTCGTCCCCAGAAGCCTCGAGCTCCCCGCTGGTCAGTCTTTGATGGGAGTGACGTCATATCTTCATGTTTTAAGAGTGTCCGACTCAGGAGATAACTGTTGTCTGTTTGCACGCATGCTTCAGCCTTTGTAACCTTTTCAGCCTTGGACTGCAAAAATATAATAAACGAAAGAAATTTGAAAAGCACCGTTAAAGTTTCCATGTATTAATTAAAAGTTCAAAGTTATTTAAATCATCTAATTTCTAACCGATTTAAAGGACTCGCACAACTTTATTATTCAATATACGATATAACTAAGCTCTTGAGCTAATAGATTTAAATATTTGAAAGTCAATATTAATGACAATTGTCAACATTTGCAGATACATATGTACCTAACAATGCGTTACATGCGTCTGATTTCGATGACCGGAAGTTTGCAAACCGAACAGATGAAGTAAGGCGGGAACATTCACTGACATTTGACCTCATATCAATCCGCCTTCACCTATTATAATTTACCAACACAAAAACTGTACGTTTTGCTGAAGTTCAATATCATTCCATGTAAAATATGTATGTCAAAAATTACCTATTCCGATTACTCAGAGGCAATGTATTTAATCAGAACACGGTTTAGTTAGGGACTACAAACCTATGAAACATGCGCTCATTCGCTCATTTAGTCACGCCAATCCTGTAATTGAAACCAATCAATCTGCCCTTAACATTTTGCGGGCTTTTTTCTGCTATAAGGGAAATAACTCCTACTTACCAGTGTCAGTCCGCTGTATAGAGACTTTCGTGGGCGAAATAGTTGTAAAACTTTATACCAGCGGAACTCTTCAACAGAAAAGGTAATAAACAACACGTTAGTCGTCGGTTTTCTTTTACAAAGATTAAAGATTTCGAATGCAAAAAATTATACAACATTATATGTCAGAACAATGAAAGAAATATTTGACACTTGTTTTTATTTTGTTTCGCGAACTTTATATAATTCTATCCGTCCGACTTTTGATTTCAATAAGACAATACAATATTTCGTACACTCACCATTTTCGTACTCTACTCTGCTTTCTCGGCCGAAAAGAAATTCAGACCATTCCGCCGAGCGAGCGTCACTCTTCTTCTTCATCTCCTGGAAGTCCCGGAAGTGCGGGTGAATGGACTCTGTAACACACAACAATTGTTCAATTAATAATTTAAACGGAACGTATAGATATAAATTCACGTGGCGTACTATAATTCACAGACACTAGGTCAGTTTTACAGATGAAGAATCGTATTTAATTACCCGAATAAACGCGGACTTAGTAATTCTATGATAAACATTACTTATCAACTTCCGTCCGTGTTCTTATGAAATCTGTCTTATGTCTTATGATAACATCTTGGAATGTCTTGTGATTCGTCTTAACGTTCAGCTGTTACTGTCGAGACACGAGTACACATGTGTATCAAATTGGAACGATTGACTTCCCAATACAATACTAGCGTCAATGGCGTGGGTTTTTTTTCTCTCTTTATCAAACTGTTGTTATAAATGTAGGCTTGTCCACTTACCACTGTCAAGAGCCATTTCCACATTCCTAGTAACGGCGCCAAGAAACATCCGGGCCTCAGTCTCGTAGATATCTGTTGATGCCATAGTAAAGCAGTGTTGGTGAATCGTCAATAGAACGTAAACTAGCAGAGGAGGGTAAACAAAGCCGTCGCAAAGTATGGTTGTGAGGCACACAAGTGATGACGTCATAGACACAATAACGTCACAATGTACAACGAACACGTGATAAGACAATGAATGTATATTATGCGGATCGCAAGGCCAGGGGCTAATAACACAAACTAGACATATTTATTTGATTAGAAATTTTAGAAAAATGTTAACTTCAAAATAGCTTTACTTGATCAGACAAATTAATGTATGTTTATTATAACGGAGAAAGTGTATATTATGTTTCGATATCTTCTATATTACGTAACTATCAATAGAATGCATGAATGGATAAATGTTCTTTTCTTAAACCGAACCAACTATCATTTTCTTTGATTAAATCGGTTTATTGTCATACAAAATTAAGTACCTTGTGTTGATATTCGTTTTTGTTTGAAGCCATTTGAAAACTGTCGGGACATCGGACCATGGGCTTGGGAGTGTACGCGCAGGTGAAGCCATTAAGCCCCGTGGGGCGGGTACACTGTTAATACATACGGGGCTATAACAATACCCCGGGGTCGGTACAGATTGCGCTACCAAAGGACCCGGGATAGGAATGTTAGTGCAAATGAGGAAAAACAATACTTAATGATGTTTTTGTACGCGCGTATCGTTTAACGAAACATGTTTCTATACCGCGGTATTAGCAAATGATTATGTCAGCCAATCGGAACTCTTCTAAACATAGCCACGCCCGTTTCTCGGCTCCTCCTCAGTCAATCTAGCTATAAATTGTGTGTGAAAATGTGTGTTTCCATATTCAGTATGACTTCTCAACTGAGCAGAAAGATGGCGACCAGAAAGAGCAAGGCTGTTGTCAGGCGTCTGAGACACGAAGAGGACACCTGGCGAGACGAGGCGACAGGATTCATCCCTACGCACAAGATCTTACGTCACTTCCGACTTACCAAGGCCATGCTGGACGAGCTGGTGTTCCGAGCCTTCGACAAGAAGCGGATGGTGTACTCCAACGGTCACAACTGGATACGAGCCTCCTACGGACACAGCGTCAACATCCGGGTACCGAAGATGGGGACACCAGTTACCAACGCGGAGGGCTCCACGACAGTCGTCCACGGGATCAAAGCCATAGACCTACACTCCGTCCTCGAGAACGGACTCTACAGCACGCGCTGTCCGTACGTCCACTTCACCGATTCCCCTGCTTACGTCAGAGCTGGTGCAGACATATTGGTACACATCGACGTCAGAAGGTTCATCGAGGCTGGTTTCCGCCTGTACAAGATCGGTCCCCACGTCTACGCCACAGAATCCGCAGTCCCGCCTGACTTCATCTCGTATATCGAGTACGTCGTACTTTGATACATGATGTCACTGTACAACGGCCCTTTTTAGGGCCATCCCAAACAGCCCTTTTCAGGGCTAACAATAATCTCGAAAAGCCCCTAGAACAATCGAAATACGCATATAAATATAAGTTTAAACGAACAAGCAAACTATTTTATTTCGCATTCTTATGTATACAGATTGAAAGAGTGTAAAGAAATCTCGTTTGCAACTGAAACCCGTGGTGTAAACAGCTCCGTAGCTACCTGTCCGATACATAATTGTATAAGCAACCTCCGTATTTACCTGTCTGATACATACACAATCTTCGTAGTTAACTGTCTGATACATACACAACCGTAGTTACTTGTCTGATACGTACACAACCTCCGTAGTTACCTGTGCAACAACATCCGTAGTTACCTTACCGGTACATACATAACCATCGTAGTTACCTGTCTGATACATACACAATCTTCGTGGTTACCTGTCTGAAACATATACATAACATTCGTAGTTACCTGTCTGTTACATACACATTGTTCGTAGTTACCTGTCTGATACATACACAACCGTAGTTACTTGTCTGATACGTACACAACCTCCGTAGTTACCTGTGCAACAACATCCGTAGTTACCTTACCGGTACATGTATACATAACCATCGTAGTTACCTGTCTGATACATACGAAACCTCCGTTTTTCGTACTACGCAGGTTTCGTATGTACCAAACAGGTAACTACGGATACTGGGTATGTACCAGACAGGTAACTACGGATACTGGGTATGTACCAAACAGGTAACTACGGATACTGGGTATGTACCAAACAGGTAACTACGAATACTGGGTATGTACCAAACAGGTAACTAAGGATACTGGGTATGTACCAAACAGGTAACTACGGATACTGGGTATGTACCAAACAGGTAACTATGGATACTGGGTATGTACCAGACAAGTAACTACGGATACTAGGCATGTACCAGACAGGTACAATGTAGCTACGGAGACTGGTTATGTATCAGACAGGTAACTACGGCTTGTTATGTGTCATACAGGTAACTACGGCTGTGTATGTATCAGACAGGTACAATGTAACTACGGCCGTGTATGTATCAGACAGGTACAATGTAACTACGGCCGTGTATGTATCAGACAGGTAACTACGGCTTGGTATGTATCATACAGGAAACTACGGTTGTGTATGTATCAGACAGGTACAATGTAACTACGGCCGTGTATGTATCAGACAGGTAACTGCGGTTGTGTATGTATCAGACAGGTAACTGCAAAGGTGTTTGTACCAAGGGTTTCACTAGCAACCGAGATACGAAATATCGTACAACGAAGATTATATACATTATATGTATCAGACAGGTAACTTCTGGTATTGTGCATGTACCGGACAGATAACCATATATTTCGTATGTATCAGTTTATCTGACAGGTACTGTAACTATGACGGTTGTGCATGTATCAGACAGACACCACAGAGGTTTCGTTTCAATCAGACAGGTAACTACGGGTGTTGGGTATGTATCAGACAGGGTAACTACGGGTGTTGTGTATGTATCAGACAAGGTAACTACGGGTGTTGTTCATGTATCAGACAGGGTAACTACGGATGTTGTTCATGTATCAGACAGGGTAACTACGGGTGTTGTGTATGTATCAGACAGTGTAACTACGGGTGTTGTGTATGTATCAGACAGGTAACTACGGGTGTTATTCATGTATCAGACAGGGTAACTACGGGTGTTGTTCATGTATCAGACAGGGTAACTACGGATATTGTGTATGAATCAGACAGGTTACTACGAATTTGTTTGTACATCGGGTTTCATTGACAGTCGAGATACGATACCTTCTTGTAATGTACGTAGTAACCTGTCCCATACATTGTACATACAATACCTTCGTAGTTACCAGTCCGACGTACAATATCCTAAGTTACCTTACCGGTACATACACAACTTTCGTAGTTACCTGTCGGATACATACGAAACCTCTGTATCTCGTACTACGTAGGTTATGTACATTGTATGTATCGGACAGGTAACTACGAGGAATGTATATGTATCAGACAAGTAACTACGAGGTTGCGTATGTTTCAGGCGGGTAACTACAAAGGCTGTGTATGTATCAGACGGATAACTACGAAGTTGTTTGTACCACGTGTTTCAGTTGCACCAGAGATACGAAACCTACGTAGTTACCTGTCCGATATATACACAACATTCGTAGTTACCTGTTTAATACATAAAATCTGTGTAGTTACCACTCTGATACATACACAATATTCTTAGTTACATGTACCTGTCTGATACATACACAACATATATAGTTACCCGTCCGAGTCATACATACATGATAAGCATATATAGAGAAAATGACAAAGACAACTCTTTATTTATGAATTCATTTAATTTTAAAACAAAAACTTAAAAAAATAAATACATCAACCATGTTGCATCTTGACTGTGAAATGTTAATAGATTCAAAATTCTCATTATCATACTCGGTACATAAACCTAAACTACAAGTTCAAGTTTGAAGTCAGTATTATAACGATCGTCCGTATTCTAGTAACTAAGATACAATTATACCGGAAATTACGTTGTTCCTTGGCAGATCTGTCTGCATGTCGATCGTATACGTGTATGTCTTCTCGACCGGCGTTTTAATTATTCTTAGTTCATAAAAATTCAGATTCCATATTTTGGCCTACTGCCGGCCACAACACAACACTCGTCCCCAGAAGCCTCGAGCTCCCCGCTGGTCAGTCTTTGATGGGAGTGACGTCATATCTTCATCTTTTAAGAGTGTCCGACTCAGGAGATAACTGTTGTCTGTTTGCACGCATGCTTCAGCCTTTGTAACCTTTTCAGCCTTGGACTGCAAAAATATAATAAACGAAAGACATTTGAAAAGCACCGTTAAAGGTTCCATGTATTAATTAAAAGTTCAAAGTAATTTAAATCATCAAATTTCCAACCGATTTAAAGGACTCGCACAACTTTATTATTCAATATACGATATAACTAAGCTCTTGAGCTAATAGATTTAAATATTTGAAAGTCAATATTAATGACAATTGTCAACATTTGCAGATACAGATGTACCTAACAATGCGTTACATGCGTCTGATTTCGATGACCGGAAGTTTGCAAACCGAACAGATGAAGTAAGGCGGGAACATCCACTGACATTTGACCTCATATCAATCCGCCTTCACCTATTATAATTTACCAACACAAAAACTGTACGTTTTGCTGAAGTTCAATATCATTCCATGTAACATATGTATGTCAAAAATTACCTATTCCGATTACTCAGAGGCAATGTATTTAATCAGAACACGGTTTAGTTAGGGACTACAAACCTATGAAACATGCGCTCATTCGCTCATTTAGTCACGCCAATCCTGTAATTGAAACCAATCAATCTGCCCTTAACATTTTGCGGGCTTTTTTCTGCTATAAGGGAAATAACTCCTACTTACCAGTGTCAGTCCGCTGTATAGAGACTTTCGTGGGCGAAATAGTTGTAAAACTTTATACCAGCGGAACTCTTCAACAGAAAAGGTAATAAACAACACGTTAGTCGTCGGTTTTCTTTTACAAAGATTAAAGATTTCGAATGCAAAAAATTATACAACATTATATGTCAGAACAATGAAAGAAATATTTGACACTTGTTTTTATTTTGTTTCGCGAACTTTATATAATTCTATCCGTCCGACTTTTGATTTCAATAAGACAATACAATATGTCGTACACTCACCATTTTCGTACTCTACTCTGCTTTCTCGGCCGAAAAGAAATTCAGACCATTCCGCCGAGCGAGCGTCACTCTTCTTCTTCATCTCCTGGAAGTCCCGGAAGTGCGGGTGAATGGACTCTGTAACACACAACAATTGTTCAATTAATAATTTAAACGGAACGTATAGATATAAATTCACGTGGCGTACTATAATTCACAGACACTAGGTCAGTTTTACAGATGAAGAATCGTATTTAATTACCCGAATAAACGCGGACTTAGTAATTCTATGATAAACATTACTTATCAACTTCCGTCCGTGTTCTTATGAAATCTGTCTTATGTCTTATGATAACATCTTGGAATGTCTTGTGATTCGTCTTAACGTTCAGCTGTTACTGTCGAGACACGAGTACACATGTGTATCAAATTGGAACGATTGACTTCCCAATACAATACTAGCGTCAATGGCGTGGGTTTTTTTTCTCTCTTTATCAAACTGTTGTTATAAATGTAGGCTTGTCCACTTACCACTGTCAAGAGCCATTTCCACATTCCTAGTAACGGCGCCAAGAAACATCCGGGCCTCAGTCTCGTAGATATCTGTTGATGCCATAGTAAAGCAGTGTTGGTGAATCGTCAATAGAACGTAAACTAGCAGAGGAGGGTAAACAAAGCCGTCGCAAAGTATGGTTGTGAGGCACACAAGTGATGACGTCATAGACACAATAACGTCACAATGTACAACGAACACGTGATAAGACAATGAATGTATATTATGCGGATCGCAAGGCCAGGGGCTAATAACACAAACTAGACATATTTATTTGATTAGAAATTTTAGAAAAATGTTAACTTCAAAATAGCTTTACTTGATCAGACAAATTAATGTATGTTTATTATAACGGAGAAAGTGTATATTATGTTTCGATATCTTCTATATTACGTAACTATCAATAGAATGCATGAATGGATAAATGTTCTTTTCTTAAACCGAACCAACTATCATTTTCTTTGATTAAATCGGTTTATTGTCATACAAAATTAAGTACCTTGTGTTGATATTCGTTTTTGTTTGAAGCCATTTGAAAACTGTCGGGACATCGGACCATGGGCTTGGGAGTGTACGCGCAGGTGAAGCCATTAAGCCCCGTGGGGCGGGTACACTGTTAATACATACGGGGCTATAACAATACCCCGGGGTCGGTACAGATTGCGCTACCAAAGGACCCGGGATAGGAATGTTAGTGCAAATGAGGAAAAACAATACTTAATGATGTTTTTGTACGCGCGTATCGTTTAACGAAACATGTTTCTATACCGCGGTATTAGCAAATGATTATGTCAGCCAATCGGAACTCTTCTAAACATAGCCACGCCCGTTTCTCGGCTCCTCCTCAGTCAATCTAGCTATAAATTGTGTGTGAAAATGTGTGTTTCCATATTCAGTATGACTTCTCAACTGAGCAGAAAGATGGCGACCAGAAAGAGCAAGGCTGTTGTCAGGCGTCTGAGACACGAAGAGGACACCTGGCGAGACGAGGCGACAGGATTCATCCCTACGCACAAGATCTTACGTCACTTCCGACTTACCAAGGCCATGCTGGACGAGCTGGTGTTCCGAGCCTTCGACAAGAAGCGGATGGTGTACTCCAACGGTCACAACTGGATACGAGCCTCCTACGGACACAGCGTCAACATCCGGGTACCGAAGATGGGGACACCAGTTACCAACGCGGAGGGCTCCACGACAGTCGTCCACGGGATCAAAGCCATAGACCTACACTCCGTCCTCGAGAACGGACTCTACAGCACGCGCTGTCCGTACGTCCACTTCACCGATTCCCCTGCTTACGTCAGAGCTGGTGCAGACATATTGGTACACATCGACGTCAGAAGGTTCATCGAGGCTGGTTTCCGCCTGTACAAGATCGGTCCCCACGTCTACGCCACAGAATCCGCAGTCCCGCCTGACTTCATCTCGTATATCGAGTACGTCGTACTTTGATACATGATGTCACTGTACAACGGCCCTTTTTAGGGCCATCCCAAACAGCCCTTTTCAGGGCTAACAATAATCTCGAAAAGCCCCTAGAACAATCGAAATACGCATATAAATATAAGTTTAAACGAGCAAGCAAACTATTTTATTTCGCATTCTTATGTATACAGATTGAAAGAGTGTAAAGAAATCTCGTTTGCAACTGAAACCCGTGGTGTAAACAGCTCCGTAGCTACCTGTCCGATACATAATTGTATAAGCAACCTCCGTATTTACCTGTCTGATACATACACAATCTTCGTAGTTAACTGTCTGATACATACACAACCGTAGTTACTTGTCTGATACGTACACAACCTCCGTAGTTACCTGTGCAACAACATCCGTAGTTACCTTACCGGTACATACATAACCATCGTAGTTACCTGTCTGATACATACACAATCTTCGTGGTTACCTGTCTGAAACATATACATAACATTCGTAGTTACCTGTCTGTTACATACACATTGTTCGTAGTTACCTGTCTGATACATACACAACCGTAGTTACTTGTCTGATACGTACACAACCTCCGTAGTTACCTGTGCAACAACATCCGTAGTTACCTTACCGGTACATGTATACATAACCATCGTAGTTACCTGTCTGATACATACGAAACCTCCGTTTTTCGTACTACGCAGGTTTCGTATGTACCAAACAGGTAACTACGGATACTGGGTATGTACCAGACAGGTAACTACGGATACTGGGTATGTACCAAACAGGTAACTACGAATACTGGGTATGTACCAAACAGGTAATTACGGATACTGGGTATGTACCAAACAGGTAACTACGGATACTGGGTATGTACCAAACAGGTAACTACGGATACTGGGTATGTACCAGACAAGTAACTACGGATACTAGGCATGTACCAGACAGGTACAATGTAGCTACGGAGACTGGTTGTGTATCAGACAGGTAACTACGGCTTGTTATATGTCATACAGTTAACTACGGCTGTGTATGTATCAGACAGGTACAATGTAACTACGGCCGTGTATGTATCAGACAGGTACAATGTAACTACGGCCGTGTATGTATCAGACATAGCTACGGAGACTGGTTATGTATCAGACAGGTAACTACGGCTTGTTATGTGTCGTACAGGTAACTACGGCCGTGTATGTATCAGACAGGTACAATGTAACTACGGCCGTGTATGTATCAGACAGGTACAATGTAACTACGGCCGTGTATGTATCAGACAGGTAACTACGGCTTGGTATGTATCATACAGGTAACTGCGGTTGTGAATGTATCAGACAGGTACAATGTAAATACGGCCGTGCATGTATCAGACAGGTAACTGCGGTTGTGTATGTATCAGACAGGTAACTGCAAAGGTGTTTGTACCAAGGGTTTCACTAGCAACCGAGATACGAAATATCGTACAACGGAGATTATATACATTGTATGTATCAGACAGGTAACTTCTGATATTGTGCATGTACCGGACAGGTAGCCATATATTTCGTATGTATCAGTTTATCTGACAGGTACTGTAACTATGACGGTTGTGCATGTATCAGACAGACACCACAGAGGTTTCGTTTCAATCAGACAGGTAACACCGGGTTTTGTGTATGTAGCAGACATGGTAACTACGGGTGTTGTGTATGTTTCGGACTAGGTAAGTACATGTGTTGTGTATGTATAAGACAGTGTAACTACGGTTGTTGTGTATGTATCAGACAGGGTAACTACGGGTGTTGTGTATGTATCAGATAGGTAACTACGGGTGTTGTGTATGTATCAGACAGGTAACTACGGGTGTTGTTTATGTATCAGACAGGGTAACTACGGGTGTTGTTTATGTATCAGACAGGGTAACTACGGGTGTTATGTATGTATCAGACAGGGTAACTACGGGTGTTGTGTATGTATCAGACAGGGTAACTACGGGTGTTGTGTATGTATCAGACAGGGTAACTACGGGTGTTGTGTATGTATCAGACAGGGTAACTACGGGTGTTGTGTATGTATCAGACAGGGTAACTACGGGTGTTGTGTATGTATCAGACAGGGTAACTACGTGTGTTATGTATGTATCAGACAGGGTAACTACGGGTGTTATGTATGTATCAGACAGGTAACTACGGGTGTTGTATATGTATCAGACAGGTAACTACGGGTGTTGTATATGTATCATACAGGGTAACAACGGGTGTTGTTTATGTATCGGACTAGGTAACTACGGGTGTTATGTATGTTTCAGACAGGTAACTACGGGTGTTGTATATGTATCAGACAGGGTAACTACGGGTGTTGTGTATGTATCAGACAGGGTAACTACGGGTGTTGTGTATGTATCAGACAGGGTAGCTACGGGTGTTGTGTATGTATCAGACAGGGTAACTACGAAGTTGTAAACGTATCAAACAGGGTAACTACGGGTGTTATGTATGTATCAGACAGGGTAACTACGGGTGTTGTGTATGTATCAGACAGGTTACTACGGGTGTTGTGTATGTATCAGACAGGTAACTACGATGTTAAGTATGAATCAGACACGTAACTACGATGTTATCTTTGTATCAGACAGGGTAACTACGGGTGTTGTGTATGCCTCAGACAGGGTTACTACGGATGTTGTGTATGTATCATACAGGGTAACTACGAAGTTGTAAATGTATCAAACAGGGTAACTACGGGTGTTGTGCATGTATAAGACAGGGTAACTATGGGTGTTGTATATGTATCAGACAGGGTAACTACGGTTGTTGTGTTTGTATCAGACAGGTTACTGCGGGTGTTGTGTTTGTATCAGACAGGTAACTACGGGTGTTTGGTATGTATCAGACAGGGTAACTAAGGGTGTTGTGTATGTATCAGACAGGGTAACTACGGGTGTTGTGTATGTATTAGACAGTGTAACTACGGGTGTTGTGTATGTATCAGACAGTGTTACTACGGGTGTTGTGTATGTATCAGACAGGTTACTACGAAATTGTTTGTACATCGGGTTTCATTGACAGTCGAGATACGATACCTTCATGTACTGTACGTAGTAACCTGTCTCATACATTGTACATACAATACCTTCGTAGTTACCAGTCCGACGTACAATATCCTAAGTTACCTTACTGGTACATACATAACCTTCGTAGTTACCAGTCCGACGTACAATATCCTAAGTTACCTTACCGGTACATACACAACTTTCGTAGTTACCTGTCGGATACATACGAAACCTCTGTATCTCGTACTACGTAGGTTATGTACATTGTATGTATCGGACAGGTAACTACGAGGAATGTATATGTATCAGACAAGTAACTACGATGTTGCGTATGTTTCAGGCGGGTAACTACAAAGGCTATGTATGTATCAGACGGATAACTACGAAGTTGTTTGTACCACGTGTTTCAGTTGCACCAGAGATACGAAACCTACGTAGTTACCTGTCCGATATATACACAACCTTCGTAGTTACCTGTTTAATACATAAAATCTGTGTAGTTACCACTCTGATACATACACAATATTCTTAGTTACATATACCTGTCTGATACATACACAACATATATAGTTACCTGTCCGAGTCATACATGATAAGCGTATACTTAAGGTAACGTATGTCTCACTACATCAACTTTACTGGGGGAACCATGGACACAGATTTGATGCTATCTATGGATAAATTCAAAAGCATTTTTTATAAAGATATTTTAGAAAAGAAACCTTATCGGTTGATTCATCATTCCGTGTATCAAAAATTGAAATCTAGTCAGTCAGTGGTTTTTAGTTAAAAAACAAGGAAGAGAGAATGGTACAATGTACATTGCTAGAGGACATTTTACCGTTACAATCAATATATATAGTAACCACATATGACACAACGATAATTTTTTTTATATTTAAGAATATTTTTAACTGTTTTATCATTTAACACATATACTTTCTTTTTCTTAGGTTGATTCACACAAAAAATGTTGTCCTACATGTGATATTTTGTAACTTTTTTCGCCTCGGACAGAATTTGTCCCGAAGTTGGAGAATGCCCTTATCTGATTAAAATCATATCTTGATCTCCGCGCCGTTCCGTAAACTTCTCTCTGCTGCGTTAAGATCTGAGAAAATCCCAAAGGGGGTCATGTCCCGATGACTTTTTTTTTGCGTTAGCCAATCACTTGATAGTGAAGTTTTGAGGTGACAAAGCTTGCATAATCGCATTTGTCCGATTAGTCATTTCGTCAACAAAAGTTCATGTGGAATAATGTGACGAAATGACTTGCTGCAATATGACAGGTCATTGGAAAATTATTTTAGTGTTAAGTAATATAAAGAGGCGACAAATGTCATCTGAACGTGACCTCTTATGGGATGTTGTCAGATCCTTGTATTGCGGAGATCAGTTGCTTGAGTTTCTGTCAGTATATAAAAAAAATGTTTGTATATGGAGCCACGGCCCATTACAGAACATTACTGTAATGGGAGGTTCATTTCACACATATACAAGCAACTGTGTGCGGAGTGAGAACACGGATCTATATTTTAATCAGATTGAGAATACCCTTGTATGGTATTCGGGACAGCCCTTACATGTACGTACATGTATACGTAATACCAGAATATACGTGTACGCTACGCTCTATTAACATTTCTTTGTCAGCCATACAGA
Organism: Mimachlamys varia; assembly: GCA_947623455.1. Lineage (NCBI taxonomy): Eukaryota > Metazoa > Mollusca > Bivalvia > Pectinida > Pectinidae > Mimachlamys > Mimachlamys varia. The sequence goes on from OX392539.1 coordinate 36,182,458, forward strand.
TTTTGCTGCACTATGAAAGTTACATAATGTATATGAATGATTACGTCGCGATAGTGCAATCACTGGTATGCATCCGTGCCTCCTCTCTTTCTGGTGGATATTCGACAATTAGATATACACACGGCCCAGGACTAATAGATATATAATCATAGCATCTTTTACTTTAAAATTAGATATATCATAATTAATGAACTATCTTATTCCATTAATTAACTTAATTAAGGAGTTACTGATTATTTATGTATTACTCAATAATTATTCATGTATCCAGCAATGTCTTAGGCCTGCCATCGGCTATAACGAAATCACAGGGACATGATAATGTTTCCTTCCATCTCGTTTAAGACCTAAACTAAGGTGTTTAGAGTAATTAATTTTACACGGGGTGGGGTGGGTTGGGTGCGGGGTGGGAGGGGGGGGGGTGGTACTTTGATCTAAATCCCCAAGTTTGGGTCCTCCAACACTAGCTGTGACAAATTATCAAGTCCCTGTGAACGAAATGACGTTATCTCTTGGGTCAAGCAATATGAGTTGACTGGGATCGATCACTCCTTGTAACCTGTATGTTGCTGAATTTCATCGTCACTGGGTAATCGACATTCTAAGAGGTTATGGCCATTTTCAATCCCGGAACATAAATCATAATAATATCGAAGGTTCAGTGAAGCCACTTCGTGGCTGGAGTAGATAGACAAGTGTATTCCTTTGTTGTTTTTCTTCTCTTTTTTTTCAGAAAAAATCTCTGTGTGTCATTTCTCTGTCGATTACAAAGGACCGTAAGAATACAACTGAGGTGTAGTAATTGCAATGCCTCCTGCCGAAGTCGAACCCGTGACCTCTGATTTCTGATGTTGCATCGAATACAAAGTGTTTGAATAACTAGACAGAAGTTCTCCCTACAAGACGACATTGTAGAACGCGATAATTATTTTTCAAGTTAAATGCATATCAAGTTTTATAAATGCAAAATCAAGACAGAACTGTCCGAACAATTCGCAGAATAATAGTATAAAATTGTGTAGGATAAAATCGTATCATCTCACGCAAATCTGTAGCTCCATCGCTGAATCCGGGAAGACCGTTTTTAGACGCACACGGTTACACGGAGTGTGCGATACACACATACACAAAATCGGTCAAGGTCGTCAGCGGATCAGTCTCGGAGTGCATGGTGATGTTTTTCTTCTCCCTGCGTTTAAAACGTGGAACGTATCGATTGACACTATCAAAGTAAGACGAACTATAACAGTGACGCGTTCCTCGGATCGGTACAGTATTCAGTGGCTTGATATTTTATACCACTAGGCCTAGGCGATCGGAGACTTAGACCTAATCCTGTAGGCCTAGACGAACACATGTGCTTTTGTTTACACAAATGAAAGTGACGAGTGACGGTGAGGGCTAGCACATTTGAAAACATTTATCTGCCGAAACGCAAGTGACTACAATATTTGTTGAAAAATCATGATGATTAGTGCGATCTCCCGACAAACATTTCTGCAGCCAAGCCGGTGCATGACAAATGCGACTTTAAAGAACTGGAAATCAAGTCGGGCAAGTGAGAGTGAAACTGAGGCCCGGGCTGACAGGACAAATTTGCCGGACTACAACACTTCAGTGGATATCCATACACACAAGTTGACCAGGCCTACTGCCCCACCTCCCCGCCCTGGCCCGCCCCCCGGGGTGAGATGGGAAGGACTACAGGATTTAAAACGGAGAACAAAGGTACAGCGTATTTAAAGTATAACGAACACTTGTACATTATGTAACACATGTATACATGTATGCATTTATATGTATGCATGCTATACTTTCATGTATGACACGCGTCCATCCGTTTCTAAAAGCTTAAGCTAAAAGCTGTTTTTTTCCGCCACTCGTTCAGATACACAAATTGTTACTGTGATTTGTATTTAAACATTCTATCGTGAAACGCAGATAATATGTGTGTATGTATATAATAACGTAGATACGGATACAGCTACAGTGTTTCGGAATGTCAATAATTTTGATTTGCCTGCAGGGCAGTTTGTTGTGATATGTATACTTTATTTTCTTTACAACAAATATGAAACACGGATGTTAGCGCGCAAGTGGTATTATAGGACTAGTTGGAGTAAACTGGAATACCCGGAGAAAACCCACGTGGTCGGGTCAGACCGTGAGGCAGATGACCCCCCCCCCCCCATTACCTTTTCACGTTTAGAATCCGAATTTAGCAAATCGTACAACGTATGTTGAATTCGTGAAACGTTATGTTATGATGTCAAAATAACTGTCAATGCATAATTAGTTCATTTGATTTTGATTAGCTATGGCAGTGTTATTTTCATTCAACCATCTGTCCCAACATTACAGGGCGGATGTGACCAAATGCTTGCAAACAAATGAGTATTTATTATTTTTTTTGTTCATGGTGTTTTAGAACGAAAAAACTGTTGTTTTTTTTTGTATTTTGAGAAATATAGATTTCACATATTCAGAAATGGATTTGTTACTATGAAAGAAATATATTTATGATCCCTGCATATTTATACTATTTTTTTTCCACACATACATGTGTATATGGATGTAATAGTGCATATGTATAGTATCTATAACATTTCAAACTTCATCGACTGGCTGGAATGATTAGTCCTGCAAGTCCCTTGAATTATAAAGTGTACAGTTAATATTTTCAGAAAAGAGCATTGAATTTTATTTACAATCTACAGTAATACATGTACTTTTCAACATAAAATTTCATGATCTTGCAACTCGCAACTCGCAACTCGCACTTTCCAACTCGCACTTTCTAACTCGCAACTCGCACTTTCCAACTCGCAACTCGCACTTTCCAACTCGCAACTCGCAACTCGACAAAAAGAAACCCTCGAAAGAAGGCCCAATATACGTAACTTTCGGCAAAACTTGAAGCGAAAATCACGCCTAATAACAATAATAACTTATACTTATAGATTTAGTTAAGATTAACTGATATCAGCAATATTCATGTATCAAGATGAATTCTTACGCGGTTACCGGTACAGTGCAGTTGAAACTCGGTATTTGTAAACAAACGTCCATTTTGAACTGTCTTCTAACTTCGGTTTGTTGTTGAACTGGGCCACACCTGAATTATTTTCAATTCTTTGGATTTTTCTGTCAAGAGTTTTTTGTTAGTTACCGTTCAGGTTTACTTCGTTTTAGACTTATTTTTGCAAGGTTATCGACTGGAATTTTTCCATAATTTTGCATGTTCTGAAGTTACGTATATTGGGCCTTTGAATTGCATCATACAGCTGTTTCGTCCTCCTAGTTCTCTTCAGTGATGTTAGGGGCCAAAAGGTGGGAGTCCAAAATTTTTAAACTTATGTAGAACCAGAAGCAGAAGGGTAAGATAATTTATGAATTTAGAAGTAAAATTAAAAAGTTCTGAATAATTTCAAATCGTGTACTTCGAAAATGTGTATATTATGTACCGTGTCACTACTCAAATGAAATAACTGTGGCTATGGATGCTCTATTTGTATCGGGACATGCTCCAACATCGAGAGAGAACCAATAGCACACTATACCACATGCGATTGGTGAACGATCCGAGTAGTAGTGCGTTTATCTCACTAAACATATATTCATATGCGAAACAAAATATGTTTTCATGAAGTAAAAAGAAAAATGGATGTAAAGACACCAAAAACTGCAATTTTGCAACTTAGGCATTTTGGAATGTGGCCGCGGTGGCCGATTGGCGCTAAAGGTGTCCCGACGTTCTACAACTAGCCCCCAAACTCTTGGTTGCGAGTTCGAAACCAACGTTGGGCAGTTGCCAGGTACTGACCGTATAGGTCGGCAGTTTTTCCGCGTTCTAAGGCTTTCCTCCACCTCCAAAACCTGGCACGTCCTTAAATGACCCTGTTTGTTAATAGGACGCAAAAGAAAATAAACCAAACTAAGCCAAATAAACTGAAGAATACCGAAGCGTTAACAAACCCAAAATCCGAACCTAAAATCGATCAAAATAGGAACAAAATATGAACAAAGGAAAGACTTGCATGGAGACCTTTGTAAAAGTACAAGAGAATAAGACCAGGTGTTCCGGAAGAGTAAGCGTCTTCTGCTTCATCGGCGACACTCACCATGTAAATCTTTGTCACGTCCAAGTAAACATCAAGTTCTCAAAATGAGCACCCAAATATTGTCAATCACAACAAGTAAACACACTAATGAGCATACTCAAAAACGTCCATCTTCATATCACTTAAAGATACAGAATATTTCTCAATGAGACAAAGGTTGCGACCATAAAACTTGACCATAGTTCTGATCAGTCTGCATCTCTCGAATCCTTGTGTTGTTAGTTTGTTTGTTAGCAGTCGACATCGATCACGAAAATCATGATAATTAGAGCAAGCCCTAGAACATCGAATCAACTGCGACATGTTAACACCATAGGTTGGAGAAACAGGGATGTTATTATCAAAAAATGGAAAGTTCACGATCGGGAAATTGAAATCATCACGTTTATCATATAGCTTAGTTGTAAGCTGTCCATGTTGGTCCTAGTTTAAGTAGAGATCGAGGTAAACAGCTGATATAGACGAGTCTGGTGTGTCCTTTGTTTCAAGTTCAGAAGGGTATATATGATCGACGTGGGCAGTACACTTCTTGTTGATTATAGACAACATATCGTCGATATATCTGAAAGTGAAATTAAAAGATTTAGCAAGGTTTTTGTTACCTGTCCTGATTAGCTCTTCAACAAATTCAGCCTCGTATGAAAACAAACAAGTCGGCTAAGAATAGGGCACAGTTTGTTCCCATAGGAATACCAACTGTCTGCTGGAAAATCTGTCCTCCGAACTCAACAAAAATATTGTCTTCGACTAGGTATTCAATCAATTTGGCATCGTCAGAAACCCACGGCACACTTCTCTATCGTTTGTATGTTAGAGAAGTGTGCCGTGGGTTTCCGACGATTACAATTTGGATGAATCGCGGTTTCCTCAATGAGTCATTAGCAGAAAACGTATATTGGTCGATTCTGGGGTTGCGGAGGGTGAGATGGAGGGAAGAGGAGGGTTTGGTTTGGTTTTCACTTAATTGTTTCTACCGGTTTATGCGATGTGTATGCATGTGTTGAGCGCATGTGGGTATTATCGCCTTTTACAACACACAGGGACCGGATCATTTGTTACAGCTAGTAGTTTTGGACCTAAATTATGGTATTTTGAGTAATTGTACATGTTTGTGGGGGGTGGTGGTGGTAGATCAATTTTCGATAAAAATGCCCCCTCAGAAGGTTAAAGAAACACATTTTTTGTAAAGAATCTGGCTACGGATGTAGGGAAATAAAACTCACATGCCTTTATGACCATTGAGGGGGCGTTTTGATCTAAAATTAATCTAAACCCGCCAAACGTGTCAATTTACTCTAAACACACTAGTTCAGGTCCAAAACTAGTATATGTCGTGGAGTACAACAGAAACACATTTTTTGCTAGTCTGGCTACCGAGATGATGTAACACTATTCCCTGATATGATGTAACACTATCCCCTGATATGATGCAAGAGAATAATGTCACGTGCGTACAGCTTGTTATCGTTTTAAGACGACGTCACCGCGTTGAAACAGTTTTAAGATAGCTTGATAACGTGTGACCTTTTTGAACTTGTTACGTCATGTATTGCAAGTGTTGCATCATGTATTGTACTAATGACTAGAGCAATACCGTCTGACCTTGTTTTCGACTTTTGTTTCTTTGTGTACTAATTTACGTTATGTCATGTAATTGATGACTTGTGGAATAACGCGACCTTCTTTTCGATTTTGTTATGTCATATAATAGTTTACGTTGTTAGGTCATGTAATGATGACTTGTAAAATAGTGTGACCTTCTTTTTGTTGCGTCATGTATTGCGATGATAACTTGTGAAATCAACTACTGACATTCAATTGTTGTAGCACTAAAACTAAAATAAATGACGTGACCCGATTGTTTACATCATCATACATGAAACTTCATTTCACTTAACCCGTCCTGGTACTAAATTAGACCATTTAAAATTATTGAAACATTTACCAGGTCGATAAAGTGCGTACTAGTTTATCAGTATGTAGTAATAATTTCACTTCATTGTACATGTGTATAATGCCATGCTATAATTTGATATATAATCGTTTTGTAAATTTTATCCATAGTCAATTTTGAATGTCATTTTCGTCATTTACAAATGTATTCTATCTTATTTGCGGTTAATTAAGCATTGATGACAATTTTTTTAGTTTCATTGGTGGCTGAAAAAAAATTGTTTGCAAACTGTATACGCGGATTCTTACAGTTCTTACAACTAGAGGGGGAGGGGTAGATCAATTTTCGATAAAAAAGGCCCCCACAATGGTCATAAAGGTTACAGAAACACATTTTTGCGAATCTGGCTACGGATATTCTTTAACATCATGTAGGAAAATAAAACTCACCCGCCTTTATGACCATTGAGGGGGCGTTTTGATCTAAAATTAATCTAAACCCGCCAAACGTGTCATTTTACTCTAAACACACTAGTTCAGGTCCAAAACTAGTATATGTCGTGGAGTACAACAGAAACACATGTTTTGCTAGTCTGGCTACAGAGATGATGTAACACTATTCCCTGATATGATGTAACACTATTCCCTGATATGATGCAGGAGAATAATGTCACGTGCGTACAGGTTGTTATCGTTTTAAGACGACGTCACCGCGTTGAAACAGTTTTAAGATAGCTTGATAATGTGTGACCTTTTTGAACTTGTTACGTCATGTATTGCAAGTGTTACATCATGTATTGTACTAATGACTAGAGCAATAACGTCTGACCTTGTTTTCGACTTTGTTTCATTGTGTACTAATTTACGTTACGTCATGTAATGATGACTTGTTAAATAACGTGACCTTGTTTTCGATTTTGTTACGTCATATGATAATTTACGTTATTAGGTCATGTGATAATGACTTGTGAAATAACGTGACCTTCTTTTTGTTGCGTCATGTATTGTAATACTGACTCGTCATATAATGTTTGACCTTTTTGTTGCGTCATGTATTGTAATACCACAGTTGCTTGAGTTTCTGTCAGTAAATGATAAATGTATACAATGTATGTGTGGAATGAGCCTCCCATTACAGTAATTCTGTAATGGGCCGCGGCTCCATATATATATAAACATTTTTTTTTGTATACTGACAGAAACTCAAGCAACTGTGGTAATACGGACTCGTGATATAATGTTTGCCCTTTTTGTTGTGACTCGTATTGACCTTTTCGTTTTGCCATGTATTGCGATAATAACTTGTGAAATCAACTACTGACATTCAATTGTTGTAGCTCTAAAACTAAAATAAATGACGTGATCGCCCGATTGTTTACATCATCATACATGTACATATAACTTAATTTCACTTAACCCGTCCTGGTCCTAAATCATAACCATATTGAATTATTGAAACATTTACCAGGTCGATAAAGTCCGTACTAGTTTGTCAGTATGTAGTAATAATTTCACTTCATTGTACATGTGTATAATGCCATGCTGTAATTTGATCTATAATCGTTTTGTAAATGTTATCCTACAGTCAATTTTGAGTGTCATTTTCGTCATCTACAAATGTATTCTTTTCTAATTTGCGGTCAAGTAAGCATTGATGACATATTTTTTAGTTTCATTGGGGAATGAAAAAAAAATTGTTTGCAAACTGTATACGCGGATTCTTACAGTTCTTGCAAAAGTTTGCAAGCAAATTTTTTTCATAACCCTATGAAACTAAAAAATAATTGACGTCAACGCTTATAATTAGTTTTCAAAACTTATTTTAATTTTGTTTCAAAATTAAAACTTGTTTATGTACAATTTGACTGATCTAACAACGGATTCTTTTTTTACATATCAATACGCAACGCCAATTGCCGTTTTGTGACGTCACATTTTCGGGCCATTTTCGGATTTTTTTCATAGAGGTATGATAAGAAAATCTCAGCCAATCAGAAAGCCGCATTCTGCATACAATGAATGGAAAATTAATTATATATAAATATCCCCATTTATGTTTTTACGGGAGAAGACAAATTATAAGTAGTTAAACTTGTGTCTGATCCCATTTGTATATGTATATTTGCAAATAACGTATGTTTAAATCGATGTAAAGTTGCACTTTCAATAATGGTGAATGATAACAATGAAATTAATGATGTCACAATATAGATTGATGACGTCACAATAGCAACTGCTGTTATAGTCTGAGGCACTGGGTGTAATAGGCGTATAACAGCAACTGTCGCTTAACATTGTACGTGTCAATTAAAAATTACAGAGCAAATGTAAATATTGGTGAATGATAACAAAAGAATGAATGTTTTCTTTCCAATAAGGTAAATTATAGCTTTTTAGAAAATATCATGAAAGAATGGAATAAATTCAGCTGGGATTCACTGTCAATATGAATGCCAACGGAAAACATAAATACCAATTAATCTGAAATATGGCCGATATTTTGCCCAAAATAATTAAGGAAAAATGCATCTCTATATATTTCAGGGTTCTTTGATACCAGAAACCCTGAAGCAGATGGAACAGGACGAAGAATTCAAAGTGACCGCGGAAAAGTTGAAGAGACTTGGTCAGAAACAAATGACACGAGAGGAAAGAAAACAACGCCAGAGGGCGCTAAACATGCTGGGAGCTCCGGACTTTAATCAGTTCTGGTTGGAGCAGAAAAAGAAAGAAAACGTTCAAGGTGAAAAGGAATATTCTGTTGTATTTGATGTTGATCGGACCTGGACACACGCGTATTTTTATCTCACTTATTGGGAGAATGATGGGGGAGAGGCAAATGTAGCCCCCGGGATCCGCGTCCAATTTTACCAATGTTTAAGTTTTTTTGGGCAAGGTTGTTTTCCGGCATGGTATGATAATCACACTGAATACTATACGATGTTTTGTATTATACAAGTGAGGTGGTGACATTACGCTGAACAACATTTTCATGTTTTTGGCGCCAAAACAATTTTGCTGAACTCAGTCAAAATTGAGGTTAAGTTTTTTTTTGTTTATGAAATATATTTCTTTGACAAACTTTGATATTAACGGGAACAAAAATGTGTTCGCACAGAATTAGAGTTTGAAAAATGTTTAAATATCTAATTCTTCAGTCATTGAACAAAGCTTATATCTTACAACATTTAGTAGTGTCACACAAATTGACTCTGCAAACTCATTGAATTCGAGCAGTATTTTCGTACCTATAATCACTTAAGGTTCCACTTGTCGCATTTCTTTTGTCTTCATTAAATATTTGTTTTAATTTAGACCAAGAGACAGTGTTGAAGAAGAAATCCATAGAGATAGTACAAGCCAACATTGGCCTGTACTGCAACCAAGCGTGTAATCATTGCCACGTGGAATCTTCCCCCAAACGGAAGGAGATGATGAGTCGAGAAGTGGCGGACAAAATCCTGGACATTATGGCCAATAGTCCGTCGGTCCATACACTGGACATCACCGGTAGGTACACCACATTTATATGTGTTTATTTACATTTGTGCTGCTGTGTCACTTTATAAACCAAATAAGTTCCGTTTCGGTTCATAGGACTATGATCCCCAAACGAGTATGAATACGAACCTGAGATGAAGGTTAAAAAATACTGCAAATAACGCCGAAATCTCGTGTAGACGAGACATTAAAGACCACGCTTTGGCTTTATGTATCCATTTAAATATCCTATTGGATAAAATCGAATAAACTTAATATTTAAAAATTATAAATGAAGCGTCGCCAATACAAGTATAAGCCTATCTCAGAAATAATGTAGGCATTATCACCAATCTAACATCACGTAACTATAATTGTGTAGAAAGACAATTCGTATCCCTTTCATCTGTGAATTCTACCAAAAAATATATAGCATGTTTGCAATCTGGGTTCTTATGCATCCATTGTTATAACAGTTTGTATATAGCATACCAGTAACACCTATCCATATGGCCGTGACATCCTGAGATAACGTCATTTAGGCTCTATCCATTGATTTGTCTGGAGTTTAAAAAACTGACAAAATCATGCTTAGGTGATACTTGTCATTCGTCATATGTGTGTGTTACGTCATCTTTAATGATAGTGGGTAGCAGACTCTGCTGGTGGATGATTTAGTCCTCGAGGTTTGCTGGAGCCTCCATAGCCACAGTTAATCTCATTTGAATGAGTAGTGGCATGGTACATACTATACACATGTTCGTAGTATTCGAGTTGAAATTATTCAGAACTATTTTAATTTTACTTCTAAATTCATCAATTAAAGGGGGTTTACGCATCTGACCCTTCTGCTTCTACATTAATTTAGAAATTTCAGATCCCCATCTTTTGGCCCCTAACATCACTCAAGAGTCCTAGGAGAACGAAACAGGTGTATGATACAGTTTGATTCAATTTTTCGGCATACTGTATCTATTACTGAATTTAAAAGGTGCAGCATAATTATGTGTGTGTTACGTTGTATTTGAAGAAAGAAAGAGGCGACTACCCAGTCAGGTTTTTAAGATAGTGACCACGAGATTCTTTTGCTTGTTTTGGACAGTATTTCGCTATCTGAATGAAGTAGATTGTTGTGGCTAAATTTCCCTTTATAAAATGTGAATTAAATTACCTGTAATAAATTAATGACAATGAGACAAGTTTTATTATGGACAGTTTCCGGCGTTTGTTTATAGGTGGCGCCCCGGAGCTTTGTGAAGAGTTCCGATACCTTGTCACAGGAGGGAGGCAGCAAGGGAAAACCGTCATAGACCGATGTAATCTGACATCACTAATGGAACCAGGTATTTTATATAAAGCAACATTTTATCTGCATTTATTGGGATAACTAATCCAATTGCTGTCAGCAACACCCCCCCCCCCCCCCCTGTATTTTTGTAGTTAGTTCTACAGAAGTTATGTGACATTGAAAGCAATTGGGCTTAAACACTTAAAAAGGTATGTGGTTACGTGCTCGGCAACATGGGTTTTATCCAGGTACTCCGGTTTCCTCCCACATTAACCCATCCCCCTCCCGCGCGCTAATATCCTGGCCAACAAAAATGAATTTAGGAATAAACATCTTAATTTAAGTACATGTATCAAAAACTAGACGTAACACATTCTAAGGTCCCCGGGGTTTCGCACTGTCGCAATGAGGCATGCACAAACATAGAAATCCTCCAAAATACATACGCATTAAATCCATACATTGCATACACCAGGAGGCCATTTAAATAAATAACATTGACAGTTTACTTAACGTTGAATAACATGTAATATAAAGCCAAAACCAAATAAATCATGTGAACTTGAAAGTGAGACAGGATCGTAAACCTGAACTAACTTGAAACAAGAATTTCATAATCGAACTCCAGGAATTATTGAGAATCATGAGGTTACAATATTTGTTATATTTATCTATTTTTTTTATTTTATTTTTGCTTCGTAGGTCAAGAAGATACTGCTGAGTTCCTCGCCAACAATAAAGTGGACATTGTGGCGTCCCTGCCCTGTTATTCCGCTAAGAACGTAAACACACAGAGAGGAAGTGGCGTCTTTGACAAAAGTGTCCAGGCCCTGATTCAACTGAACGAACTGGGCTACGGCAAACCTGACACAGGACTCAAACTTGACCTGGTCTACAATCCACTAGGTATATTGATTGGGTATTTTGGTTTGGTTGGTTGATTCGATTGATTTTGGCTATGTAGGTGATTGGGTGTGTAGGCTAGTTGGATTGTAGGTGGGTTGGTTGTGTTGGTGGGTGAATATACGTTGGTTGGTTGAGCTGTGTAGTTGATTGGGTAGTTTTGTTGTGTTGGTGGGTACATATACAGTGTACGTTGGTTGGTTGAGCTGTGTAGTTGGGTGGGTGGTTTGGTTGTGTTGGTGGGTACATATACGTTGGTTGGTTGAGCTGTGTAGTTGGGTGGGTGGTTTGGTTGTGTTGGTGGGTACATATACGTTGGTTGGTTGAGCTGTGTAGTTGGGTGGGTGGTTTGGTTGTGTTTGTGGCTACATATACGTTGGTTGGTTGAGCTGTGTAGTTGGGTGGGTTGTGTTGGTGGGTACATATACGTTGGTTGGTTGAGCTGTGTAGCTGGGTGGGTGGTTTGTTGGCTGGTTCGGTTGTGTAGCTGGGTGGGTGGTTTTGTTGGCTGGTTCCGTTGTGTAGCTGGGTGGGTGGTTTGATTGGCTGGTTGAGTTGTGTAGTTGGGTGTGTGATTTGATTGGCTGGTTCGGTTGTTTAGCTGGGTGTGTGATTTGATTGGCTGGTTGAGTTGTGTAGCTGGGTGTGTGGTTTGATTGGCTGGTTGAGTTGTGTAGCTGGGTGTGTGGTTTGATTGGCTGGTTGAGTTGTGTAGCTGGGTGAGTGGTTTGGTATGCTGGTTGAGTTGTGTAGCTGGGTGTGTGGTTTGATTGGCTGGTACGGTTGTGTAGCTGGGTGGGTGGTTTGATTGGCTGGTTCGGTTGTGTAGCTGGGTGGGTGGTTTGGTTGGCTGGTTCGGTTGTTTAGCTGGGTGGATGGGCTGGTTGGTAGGTTGGTTGGTCGGTTCGGTTGGTTGGTTTCTCGGGACTCGTATTATAATTTATCATTGACTATATGCCATTTCTTGTAGGAGGTTATCTGCCACCGCCCCAACAGCCATTGGAGGAAAAGTACAAAGAGGAATTGTGGGATGCGTTTGGCGTCGAGTTCAACCAGCTCTTTACAATGACCAATATGCCAATCAAACGTTTCAATGACTTTCTACATCGTCGGTAAGTCCTAATTTAGACTAATAGAGAGCAAGAGCTTGTTGGCAAACGATCAGAATATGGAAGCGTCAACAAAATCATAATTCGAACCCAAAATCGATTGAACTGTGGAGAATAATGAACAAAAGAAATATTTACAAGAATATTGAAAAATTGTAAGAGAATAAGACCAGGTGTTCCGGAAGAGTAAGCTCTTCTGCTTCATCAACGCCCGCCATGTAAATCAAGTCCAAGTAAGGTCAAGTCCTTGAGGGCGAGAACCGAGTCGCCATTCTCATCATAACAAGTTAACACACTAATAAGCATATTAAGAATATGTCCATATTCATATCATACAAGTATACTTTTTTTTCAATAAGATGGAGAAAACTTGCCCATAGTCCCCAAAAAACCTGAATCTCTCGAATCCTTGTGCCGTAAGTTTATTCGTCAGCAGTTGACTTCTATCACGAAAATCTCTATATTCAAAGCAAGCCCTAGACTGATAATCAACTGCCACATAGGTTTGAGAAGCAGGGATGTTTCGATCAAGAATGGGAAAGTTTCTGATAGGAAAATTGAAATTTTATAAGTTTTGTTTATCCTAAAATCGTATAATTTTCTTATTAGTAAGCTGTCAATATTGGTCACAGTTCAAATAAAGATCGAGGTTAGAACTTAGAATATAATGTAGAACAGTATGTTGTGATATTTTGTTCAGGTGCAGAAGGGTATACATGATAAAAGGTAAAAGTTTTGTTGATAAAACCTTCATACAATGGCTGAATGCCAATATTTCATGAGCCACCTAGCTTATCGCCAATGCTTGTACTCTCGTTTACGGAAAGTACCGACGGCTCCCGATTGATCTTTCGACAGTTCATTATGTACAGGGTCCGTTAGCTATATAGGCTAGTCATGTATTTGTAATATATGTCTGTAGATAAGATGGAAACCTTGATGTAAATTTAAAGTATAACTCAGCACAACAGGGTATTTATCACTACGGAGGTCACGCGTGAAGCAAGCAGAAAAAATGACCCAGTTCATCTGAAAACGGGATAGTTACCTGGTTGTTTGATCTAGATAACGGATATCATGAGTGTTTAGGCACGATTTTTCACCTCGCCACGATTGTCATAAATTGAAATGTACATGTAGCAACCCAGTACATTGTACAATCATTGCATCAGTCGATTCACTGTCGATTGCATCAGAATTTATATATCTCTTAAGGAGGCTTCACCCACACACAGGGACACGTTACAATAGTAATGTATGTATTAAATATATGGGGGGGGGGGGGGGTCGATATCAACATAACACAAGGGACGAAGCTCCGAATCTGGAATTTCGAGGGCGCCTATGAGATATTATAGAGGCGACTATACAACTTGCCTCAAGTCGTCTCTGCTATAGTTGGTCCATTTGCAATCGACATATGTTACATTTATGTACGGAAGTTGTCAATCAGGGCCAATGACTGAAGAAAGAGATGTTTCATTGAAGGAAATATGGAAATAATTGTCATACACTGTACTGTTACAAACAGTCCACCATAAGGACTTTTAGGGTAGCATCTGGTATATGATACATGTATTTTATTCACCAATGAAATGAGCAGATACTAGGAACCTATACAATTGTACTTGTTTGAAACGTTATAAAGGAGAATCATAAACACGACACCATCACAAAATTAGCCGATCATTGAAAACATACATGTACATGTACACTTAAAGGCCTAATATACGTAACTTCAGGATTTTTTTTGTAATTCTGAAAAATTCTGAAAAAATAAATCCAGTTGATAACCATGCAAAAATAAGTCTGAAACGAGGTAAACCTGAGCGGTAACTAACAAGAAACTCTTGACAGAAAAATCCAAAGAATTGAAAATAACTCAGGTGGGGCCCACTTCAACAACAAACCGACGTTAGAAGACAGTTCAAAATGGACGCGTGTTTACAAATACCGAGGTTTAACTGCTGCTGTACCGGTAACCGCGTAGTAGTTCATCTTGAATATTGCTGATATCTGTTAATCTTAACGTAATCTATAAATATAATAATTTATAAGCCTTGATTTTCGCTTCAGGTATTGTCGAAATTTACGAATATTGGGCCTTTAATATTATTAAATATATAGTGATAAATAAATAAAAACAAATTCTTTAACACATGAATTAACCCCTTACGGAGTTAGTTCAGTTCATCAGTGATCAATCTACGTGCGAGTCCCGAGTCCAGTACTCATAAAATTATGATGGGTCTCATAGAAATTCTGGAAAAACTTAATTTAAAAAATGCGGGACATATTGTTTTCGGCAATATGTACAAAAATGAACTTTGAAAATAAAATGTAAATTTATGACTGGTTCATAATAAAGAATGGGTCGGAGGGAGAAACCCGAGGTTTGCCGATTGCCCTATCCGATTCACTTCGTTCATCGGATATTGAAAAGTACTAAAATCAGACGAGGTGTTCCAAATGAATATTCCATCATGATAAGATAATATTTAATTCGTATTGTCTTTGACATCATTCAGGAATGAGCTACAGGGATATTTGGAGCTCTTGGTGAGGAACTACAACCTTAAGACCATAGACAAACTGATGTGTCGCAATCTTCTAAGTGTGAACTGGGACGGACGCGTGTTCGATTGCGACTTCAACCAACAACTGGCTATCGGTATGACGGGTAAAGGTCAGGACAAGGTCACAGGTACGTATCCGGCCAAAGCCTGTTACATGGTTGATATTAATGGCAAAATTGAGATATTACTAGTATTTGTGACGCCCTTCATAATAATTCCCTTATGACGTCGTAATAGTGTGACGTCACATGTTGATTGATATAAACAGGAACAATGTCTTGGTAATATGATTTTCGTAAAAAATATTATCGGCGATTGATGGAAAATAAAGTTATTTTTAACATTCGGTAGAAATTTTAAAAGAATGGTTTCTCAATAGGTTTAACTGCCTTCGTAACTCTCATGTGAAATGGAAACTTCGTTAAAAATAACCTAGCGCTGTCTAGAAACAAGTCGTCCGCAAATATGGCTACAGTAATACTGTGCTTGGTATATTTCATAATGTAAGGGAATTACAGGAGTCCGTCACCCCATTTTCGTACTGTTGTCATACATTAGAGTTATGCCCCCTTCTCCGATTCCTTTCTCTTTTTCGATGGAAAGGTCATCATAAATCGTGAGTTGCCCCCCTTCTTCTCTTAATGCTCACTATGATAAGTTATTGGGACAGATACAAAACAAAACAATAGTGCATTTCTTGATCAGTAGGAAAACCCAGCAGAGCTGTTGTGTTTTAATGCTTCACAGAAAGTGTTTTAACAGATTTTTGTAGATTCGTGGAAGAAATGATAAAACGTGTACGAGAAATGTCTGTGTTCTTCTTCGTTTGACGATTCTGATTCCTAATATTTATGAAATCGTTTTTGCATTATATGCTTTGAACATTTAACACTAAACAGTATTATACATAACAGTACCATGCGTTATTCTGTCAAACTGACCAACAAAAATAATTATGTGATAGTATGCATGTACCAATATTTCATTCACGACATGTAAAAAACAAAAAAATACTATTCTCAGAACATAAATTACAATTATGACATTCCAACTGACCAGGTATTTGCTGACGTATAACTAAAGACAATGGACATGACGGCCTCCTCCCTCCCTCTCTCCCTCCCCCCAACTCATCCTCCTTTTTTGAGCAGTATATTGTTACTGTACCATATCATCTGTTGTTATTATTGTGACTATGCAATAGTTGAGTATTATGGTAATTTTGCAACTGTTTGTTATAACGGTAACTTCTCATAACTATACAACAGCTGATTCGTATGGCAATTAAACAACAGGTGTAATTATTTTAGCTATGCAACAGCCGATTCTTATCATAAGCATAACTGTCATTTGATTACTATTGGAACATGTATTTGCTGGTATTTACAAAACAATATATATATACATTTAGTATAGTAATTTTGAACTTAACGCCAAACGCCATGTATCAGTTATAGTATGTATTTGACCCCCTGTTACATACATAGGTATGTCAAGAGTGACTAATAAAACCTTGAATGTTTATTTCTCTTCCCTAAATATGGACTGTAGACCAGCCCTGACGGACGTGATCATTGTTATTGAATGATATGTAAATTTTTCGTTGTAAATTTTTCCCCAGAGATCAGCGTGTTTGACGTGGAATCGACTGATGACGTCGCAGGATTGGACATCAAAACGGACAACCATTGCTTCGGCTGTACGGCCGGAATGGGGTCCAGCTGACTAGGGGTGACCCTGAAGTAGGAAACTTCAGGGTGGTCAAGTCTCGCCTGGTCACTGTCCTAGTCACTGTCCCTGTGTCGGAGGCCGAACTATCAATAAATAATCAATAAGCCTAACCTTTACAATGAAATCGAAATTTCAGTTTGATATTCATTAACTATGAAATTGGTTTTTGTGAAATTGATTTTTGAAATTGATTTGTTGACAACGTTGTATTGCAATTCAATTAAGACATTAACTGAACGATGTAAATTTCAAATTTACCATCAAAAATGAAATAATTTTTACCATTTTTTAGATGTCATGATACACGGCAGTGAATCTAGGCGAGATTTTGGTGAAAGATCTTTTCTATATTATCTGTTATGATGTCTTGTGCAGTAAACCGGAAGTGGTGTGCACTGGACGGATGTTGGATAATAAAATGAATTGATCTAAAGTTTGTGTAGGAAGTTGTGTAGAAGTACCAACGCTAACACACTCCAGAACTTGTTTGTGTTTGTTTGTGTTTTTGTTTACCATTGCGTTAAAGAATTGTTTTTCCTTATATAATAAAAAAAAACAACATTATTCTTTTAAAAGATACACTTTGAGAAAATTATATTGTGCTTTGATATTATAAGCATCAAAGATATACAGAATAACAATATTTAATCAGAGTAATTTCCTGTATCAGGAAATATTTCCTTCCAAATCAAATTTTTGATGGCCTTTTTTCAAGATAATGAAGTCCCTTTATACTCCCGAAGGGGAACAACGTCAGTTATTTGAAAATCGACATTCCTTCAATTGAGTTATTTAGTTTTTTACATGTGTTCTTTATCATTTTGATAAATCATATATATATATTATATATATACGTGTATGTTGTTAATTCTAATTTTGACAGTCGGACTAAATTATCGACTCTAATTCATTGCTGTGCTTTTGTGAGACGATTACATTGCTGTGCTTTTGTGAAAGATTACATTGGAAATCAAGCCTTTTTATTCTTTTTCTACAAACATTTTTAAGGAGCCCCGTAGCACTGCAAAAATTCAATAGCGCTTTGAAAAACTTCGTTCATGATATAAACTTTGATAAATTATTTCGTTAAGGAAACTCATCCTTGAAATGACTCCTAGAAGAAGAATAAACTTTGGATAGCAATGTTCGTTGTAAAAGCAAATGACAAAAACTGTCAAACAATACCCACATTTGAACGTTGGACATCAGATTGTACTACTTAAGCGTTCAAACCAATGATGCGAGTGTATTGGATCTTTTTGTAAACAAGAGTTGCCTCCCCTTTGGTGTCTATACATCATTCCCATTGTAAAATCATTGTTTTTGTATTCCTAGAAAACTGACGTGACCATGCGGGAAACTAGAGACTGAATACGCCGTTTGTAAGCAAATTACATTAATTGATGTCACAGCGAAAATGGCGCTCAAAATGAATTTAATTACTCAAAAGGGAGGTAACTCTTTTTTACGACAGAAAACGCGATTGGTCCAATTCAATAGCAAAATTCCGCGGAAATTTCCGGTAAACTCCGGAAATCTACTACCGAAGTGATAAGCGGAAATTTCCCCAAGTTTAAGCGATTGTGATCCAATTGTGGCTAAACGTTGGTAAGGGGATGTAACTCTTTATGAAACACTTTCATCGGAACTAGGCCCCGCAAAATGCAGTGCTTTTAAAATATTTAATACAATCGCCATTGGCAGAAATCGACATAACTAATTATTGGGTGCTATATTGTATATTGTTTACATGTGTAGTGGATCTAGACCGGGTCGATCATCGGTTCGAACCCCGGGACCTCCCGTGCATTTTTCTTCCCCTGTTACACTTGAAACACTTCATATATACAGTAATGTCTCAACTTTTGCGCAGTCCATTCTATTGGTATAAAAATATAATTTCATATACGGGCTATAAAAACTATTTACATTGTATTCTGCTAGTCACCATTTTGATGAAATACTGGTATTCAGCATGCTTTTCTAGTCTCGTCAATTAGTATGCTTGATTTACATAATCTGCAGCTTATTAAAATTGTCACAGTCGGCTTTTAAAAATAAAACTGTCGTGGCTGTAGTGTTCAATTATATTCTGATGATTTCTTTACTTGTGGCGTTAAACCAATTTTGAACTAAATCGAAAATGTGCTTTTAGTGCGTTTTTACATGACTTGACTATTATTTGCTTCAATGTTTAATAAATGGAATAAGGAGTCCTGCATTTGTGTCATTGTTATATTTTTTGTGTTAAATAATCTAGTTATCTCCCTTGTACTACTGCAGGGACTGTTATTTTTCAGGACGTCGAGTGCGGATGTGTTTTTTGTCTTGTTTGTCCTGACATTGTCTACTCGCCATTACTTACAATGTAATACACTCTTTAGTGAATACAATAATAAGGATCGCTCTAACGAACGAGTTAAAATATTAGACCTGTGGCAGAAGAATAAAATCATCTCATGTGAAAACTCAAATTCCAAAAAAATACTTCTACCTCGTTCGTTCGGACTTTATTTTTCTTGACTGCTCACGACTTTTATTCATTCGGACTACGTCAAAGACGGTTTCAAATATTATTTACCAAGCAACGTTTCCGGTCGTTAATCCAGACAATTTCCTCCTTGTTTAATGTTTTATTACAAAAGTGCATGGAAATAACAACCCATGCAATAGCTTTTGATTTAAACAAATTTTATTTGCAAATATACAAATTGGATCATCCACAAGTTAAACATCTTATAATTTGTCTTCTCCTGTACAGCATAATGGTGATTTATACTTTTGACCGGCAATTAGAGAATATCTTTTAATTATACCTGTATTAAATATGACATCTATCAGTTTTCCGATTCAATAAAATGTATATTTATAAAAAGAAAAACAAAGTGCGGCTGTTTTTGTCCCTGACTATATTAATGCAATTTCACATATAAGCATCCGCAACTAAGTGCATGTAGCTCGCACACCTGTTCGTATTGTTTCGAATATATATTTGAAGTCAGTTTCACCTGACTTATATATATACTATGTAGACATATTGCACGCTCAGTGACGTCTTACAAGGATAGATCCCTGCTACGTCAGCAATTTATTCACTAATGACTTTAGTTTGTATTAATTTGAAACGGAAGATATTAGTCAACAGTTTTAATTTAATGCGTGTTTCCTGGAGACATCTCTGTGCACTTTGTGCATACAGATGTACATGTATAGGTATAAATTAATTTCAAATGAAGACCACCTCGTGTGCATTCTGTGATGAATTCAGTTGAATATTATCTGCGTTATTAGAAGCAATAGATATAAAAATGCAGATTTGAATTTCGTATATATTTAGCTCAAGTCTACAAAACTTATATGGCGTTATGCAATGTGCGTCGTAAACCTATCATTTACGTTTTGAAAACATTCTTCTTTAAACTTAAAAGAGCAAAGTTCAGTTATTTAAATACCTGTGATTGAATGCTTCCTCATATTAATGACCTTGACCTTTTTTCAAGATCACAGGGATAAAATACATTCAACATATAAAACACATTTTCTAGCTATAATTATTGAAAACATTTTATATTTGAAATATTTTTCTTATGAAATGGGAAGTCAACGAATGCCCAGAATAAAGTCAGATGTACAAATAAATTACAAAAGGAATACGATTTAAAGAAAACGTTTTCTGTTTTAATATTCATTAAACCCTGGGTACTGATTTCGTTATTATTTCTTTGGACAATTTGTAAAATAAAAACCACATTTCTGACATATATATGTAAAATCTCATGGTACATGTACTTGGATATTTTATGTAGATCGTAAGCAAGAAACATAATAACTGGCATTTGTATCTTGGAAACAGTCCAAAGACGTTTTTTATAAAATTAAAACCGTAGAGATGATAGCATGGACCTTCATTTAAACCAACCAGCTACAGACTCGCTCAGCATAGGGACACGTATAGTGAATTAGTAATAAATACCGATATATATATATTATATAGGCCTAGTGACAATATTTACAGGCCGAAACTTTTTCATCCGGCAGTCGACAGAATGTTGGCGAAAACTTCGAGTTACCGGATGAGTTTAAATGTTTAGTGTCATGTTTGACCGAGGCCAACGAAAACTTCGAATTAAACAGAGTCTTCGAGTTATATGAGTTTGAGATAACACAGCTTGTCTGTAGGTATTTATCGCTAATTTTATCACATGATATTATATTATACTAGAGTTTGATTCCAGCAAATTAATAATGAGAATTAAATCGGCGAATATGTCGCCTTACCAACATTAAAGACGTGTTGAGAGAAGATAGTCGAGTGGTTCCCGATCGGACGTAAAAATGATGAGGTGAACAACCAGAAAGACAACTGGAGGTTTTGTAAGCTATACGTTTTCATCCTACATAGATATCCCCAGCGTTAACATCAAATTGAATAATTATTCTTAAATAAATAAAAAGTCTTATTGTTGGAGGAAACCTGAGTACCCGGAGAAAACCCACGTGGTTAGGCAGGTAACCCCATACCTCTTCAAGTCCGCTCGGGGAATCGAACCCCGGCTGCCTTGGTGAAAGGCAAGTGCGCTATCCACTGTACCACCCGATGAGAAAAATTCATAGATAGAAGTTGAAATTATCAATTTCAATTTCATTATTTTTTTTGTTAGAACGGATTGGGCAGCTGGCATGGACTTTCTAAGCCCTAACTTGATATCAAAACAAATATTAAATATGTGATAATTTGATACATAAAAAGGGTGCGAGAACCCATGACTGCTTATGGAAACCATAACGTGTACCCGTTGTTCCATTTCAATTCAACAAATCTGTTTAATTTGATGTTACAATCAAAAGAATTGGACAACAGGCTTGAAACCTATAAAAGTCCTCTTCCTTGACGTTGTTTCATGTTTAACAAACTGACTAAGA
The DNA here is from genome assembly GCA_947623455.1 of Mimachlamys varia. Lineage (NCBI taxonomy): Eukaryota > Metazoa > Mollusca > Bivalvia > Pectinida > Pectinidae > Mimachlamys > Mimachlamys varia. The sequence continues at coordinate 36,204,482 of OX392539.1, forward strand.
TGTACTTAAAGTGGATTTTATTTTGTAATATGAATGTAGATATTTTGTTTGCGTAGCTTGTAACAAAAAGAAGAGGTCTCGAAAAAGCATCTTTAAGGTAGAAAGGGTTATCTATGGAAATGCTTAATCTGACTTAATTATTGAAAAAGTAGCCATTGCCCGCTGTCCTCGTGTCGACCTCTTTAAAAACGGCCAGACAGACTACTGTATATATATACCTACTGTGTAGTATACTGTTGGCGAAATTCATGTTTTTGATAAGTGAAAGCTTTCACTAGATTTGATCATCAGTGTTACTTTGTAAGTCGGCCGCAACACCTACACGTAACTAACAGTACAGTGTTATCTAGTTAAAATACTACGGAATCTAATTGTTGCAAAGTAAACATTTATAAAAAGAAAGACTATTAATATAAGTTCTGATAAAATACCGAGTTAAGCTTACTTCTGCTGTTTTGAGCCCTAAAATGTGTCATTTCAAAATCGGAGACTCCATATTTGCCAGCCTATGAATGAGACAAGAGGACTGGTTTGATCATATCAAATGCATTGAAAGAATCTCGCGAAAGCGTGGCGGTAATATTGATTGGCTTTGAAGTCGGTTGTCACTCCTAGGTATTTTTCAAACGACAGGAGAGTTTAGCGATTGGTAAGTATATACGTGTGATTTCAATTTCGCTACGACAGGTTCCATGGACCCTGAGAGAAATGGCATCCGGAGAATATATCTTTATAAAAAAAATGAAGATGAGCCACAATTATTGATTTAATGATACCTCAAGATCGAATAATATCAATAGGTAAATGATATACTGTGATACAACTGAGATATGAATTATATATATTGCCATCTAAAAGTTTTGTTTCAAACGTTGTGTACATATTAAGCCATTAACCAACAAAAAATGAACACAACTGTTCCAATTGCCTAAAAATAATCCACTTATCAGTGACAATTGGTATTTTATTTTTAAAAAAAATTTAATGCTGCACCTTTTAAATTTAACAATAGATATAGTATGCCGAAAAATGAATTACACTGCATCATTCAGCTATTTCGTCCTCCTATGACTCTTCAGTGATAATAGGGGCCAAAAGGTGGGAATCCAAAATTTCTAAACTAATGTAGAAGCAGAAGGGTCAGGTGCGTTAAACTGCTTTAATTTATGAAAACAAGAAGTCAAATAAAACTAGTTCTGTATAATTTCAAATCGTGTACTACGAAAATGTGTATATTATGTACCGTGCCACTATTCAAAGGAGATTAACTGTGGCTATGGAGGCTCCAGCAAACATCGGGGACTAAAAAATCCACCAGCAGAGTCTGCCAACCCATATCATTAAAGATGACGTAGCACACAAATATGCTGCACCTTTGGAGAACAAGATCACGTCAACACCGTATGCAATTTATAGAAATCTCCGCTAATGTATTGCACTGATAAATGCTGCACGGTTACTCCAAGTATGACGCTTTTGTTGTTATGTTTTACGTCATATTAACAGCTAATGACGTTGTTCAGGTTTACTTCCCCAAGTATTAGATTTTGGTAGTGGAGGAATACCCCAGTACCAGGAGAAAAATCACCGACCTGCGGCTGCTTAAAGTAGGTCTCAAACCCGTAATAATTATACTGCCGAAGCGGGCCAGCTGAACTGCCACCTGGTCACATTGAACCGACAACGGGTGAACCAGTCGTTCCACTCTAAAAATGCTGCGAGTCAAGCAGGGAATATAGTAGCGTAGCTACCGTTTGTATAACTCTTGTATATCTCGGCCAGGGAATAGAACCCACAATCTTCATCACAAGGATGAAATCACTACTTAAGACCAAAAATGGTGAGACAGCGTAAATGAAGACATTAATAGCGGTTAGGAAGATGAGAAAAGATAATATCTAAAATTTAGTCGCCTCTTACGATTATGCTATGAAAGCAGCAGGATCAATAGACTTGCGCACTACGTGCAATGCAAAATTTAAAAAAAAAAGGATCATGATTGGGACCATAAGTACTGTGATACATTACGCAGCTTGCAAATTCATATCGGGGTCATAATGAAATCCAGTCGACCAATCAAAATTCAGATGTAACAAATTCAGAAATGACGATTATAGGCGGCACCCTATGGGAAGCTCAAATGTAAAGACACGTTCGTCTTGCTGAATGAATACACATTTCTGAGGGCAGCTATTTCACTTGCGTCATATGCGTTTCCATATACATTTGATTAGGTGTCAACATAAGGGCGTGGTTAAAAAGCCAAATTACGTTTCCTAGAACCTGTTTGTGAACGAATTGCACAGGACCGGAAGTCAGGTTAGGAGCTCAGATATATTCTTGGGATACTAACTGACCATCAAGAGAAACGAATGTGAAGCAAAACTCTTGACCACGTTGGAAGGTTACAGTAAAGTTTGCTAGTATCTATTGAGTTTGTTTAGTGTATGACACTTTCAAGCATCCGTAGTTAGCATCCCTTGACGCTGACATACTAAAACTACAAGTTTATGTATAACACCAGAGGGCAAAAACGGTAAAGATGAACCTGTCTGACAAGTGAAGTGAAGCATTGTATGATTAATAGCTGAGACACAACACCTTACACATTTGCATATTCATGACGAGATGTTACAGGCAATCTGATTGGTCAGTTTATGTTATATGGACGTTGACTGGATGATTTACACGAGGAAGGTATTTTGCTTAAGACTCAGACGTCATGAAACCAATAAATTTAAAGGTTTCTGGTGAGATCTGAATTCATTAACGAAATATATTCAGATATACACATGAACAGCATTATAAAATTTTCACATTTCGTTTTTTTTGTGTTAGATAATTATAGTTTTGTTTCATACAATGTACTACTTTACCTTCTTTAACACATAATTCGGGAACAAATCTGCAACAACCTTTCAAAATGACTTTTTACCCAAAATAACTAAAAACATAACTAGGAAATAGCATTCACCCTCATAATAAATCAACGAACACAATTTCTCTTTTGTCTTCAGGTTAAGAGTTTTCATCACTATCAAAATCGAAGTTACTCAGATTTTACATCATGATAAGATTTGCTAGCCCAGCGTCCGGATTGCCACCTAAGACAAGTTAAGTGTCACTCTATGTTGTTCTTGTCTACCATGCATCCCGTCCTCGTAAAACAAATTTTAGAACACCGAAACGTCAACAAAACCATAATCCTGAAAACTGAAAATCGATTAAACTAGAGGCAAAATATGAACAAATGATATACAATGTATTTACATAGAGACCTTTTTTGAAAGTACAAGAGAATAAAACCATGTGTTTCGGAAGCGTATGCGTCTTCTGTTTCACCGACGACACCCAGACTTTGACATCTCAATAACCTTTAATGACCTTAGTTACTGATACTAATCCAAATCAATAATAGAATAATAATAATACAAAACTGGAACACTTTATTTGACTTCTATAAAACGGCATTTAAGCTGGCAGAAGACTGACGTCAACTAGTGGAAAGTTGAGCTGGTACCTGATTGCAATTTTAACCCTCCTGGTTGTTTTCTTTTACACTTTCTTTCCAGAACGTTTCTCCCTGCTTCTGTTAGGATATGTTTTAGGTAGATGTTTACACTATGATTTTAAAGAATGTCAATGTCAATCAATTGAAAAACAAGGGGAGACAAAGCAATATCTGCAACCTGTGCTTTTTGGTTTTGCAAAAGAAGGCGTTTTTAGCAAAATTTTGACGCCGAACGACTAACGACAGGCAGACGACCGACGAAAAACGGATGCCTTATCATGGCATTAGCAATCTTCTTTATCCAGAATTATTTACAGTACCTGACAGAGGGACGAGGTTCCCTAAGCAGACGTAACGTACACAATAACAGTTGTCCGTGTCAGCTACACTTTTTGTAAGTGACTTTTCATGTATGCATTAGCAAGATGTCCTCTTCTGTTGCATACAGTGACACATTCCGTTGTATAAAAATCTTTCGTCTTTCACGGTTTTACATGAAGTGTTCCCGTCCTTGTTGCTAATGTAAAAGATTATTGAAAACTGTGTTTTCCGCATAATGTTGGCTTTGATAAATCACTTCTGAAAGAAATTAAGACGCATGCAAAATCTACATGATACTTTAAAAATAATTGATGAAAAATAAATAAATAGATCTGACCGACTGACCTAGTTAACGGAAGTGATCAGGCCCAACTAAGTTACCGCAACATTCAAATTGACGCTAAATGAAGTTGACAACGACATCGTGAACAAAAAGTGCAGAGGGGAGGGTCCTTAACAAAAATCGTATAAAATTATTAATAGTTCGAAGTTCTTACATTTTGTAACAGCCCAGTTCATAGGTCGTCTCAACGCGGCTCATATACTATTATCTGTGGTTATAGGATCTTAAATGCCAACCAGCCGATAACTTTCTCAATTCCATTTAGAACATGCAGTCGGTGCTGCCATTTTTGTGATTTTAGCCTGCCTCACTACGTACTCTGTTGCAGCTGAGTAGATAGGAAAATGATAAAATAATGTACATTGATGTCAAAATCATATGAATGGATGTGTCTGAATTGTTATATTTTAGTATAATAGAACTACAATATGCTTATAATATGCTTTTAAATTGTTCATAACTAGCTGGAATGACATCGTTGTAATGTCTTAAGTTGTTAGCACAGACATTAACTCATTGATATACAAACTGGTCTTAAGAGGATGATGTTGGACATCATATCGAACAAGAAAGCACTGATGATATACAAAAAGGGAACTGAAGATTCATCCCGATTAATGTAATATTATATACACAATATTGAATTGATTCCGCAAGAATTTATAGTACTTGGTGGTAATCTTACAGACAAACCAATTGTCTTATGAAGAGTGTCATATCCATAGTCGTATGCAATTAGGGAAAGTCTATCAGCACCACGTGGTCTTACACGATAATAAGAGGCTCTTAACAGTAAGGTCACACGGTAATGGAAAAGGGTCAATTAACACTACGTCATTTTACAGACAACAAGGTAGTATTGACAACCATAGATATCGTATATGTCTATCACAACCATGTGGTCTTACATGCCAACATGTTCATACGTCAAAGATACAGCAAAGACACAAGGACATGTGGTTACAGCTAGGATGCACCAAGAATACAGCAATGGTAAAAAATGGTATCCAAGGATAAAGCAAGGATAAAGAAAAGGTAACCAAGGATAAAGCAAGGATAAAGAAATGGTAACCAAGGATACACAAATGATACAGCAATGATAAAGAAATGGTAATTAAAGATACAGCAAGGATAAAGAAATGGTAAGCAAAGATACAGCAAGGCTAAAAGAAATGGTAATCAAAGATACCGCAATTATAAAGAAATGGTAATCAAGAATACGACAAGGATAAAATATGGTAGTCAAGGATACAGCAAGGATAGAGAATGGTAATCAAGTATACAGCAAGGATAAAGCAATGATAATCAAATATACAGCAAGGATAAAGCAATGATAATCAAGTATACAGTAAGGATGTAAAGAAATGGTGACCAATGATACAGCAATGATAAAATATGGTAGAAAAAGGACACAGCAAGGATAAAGAAATGGAAATCAAGTATACAGCAAGGACAAAACAATCGTAATCAAGTATACAGCAATGATAAAACAATGGTAATTAAGTATACAGCAAAGATAAAACTATGGTAATTAAGTATACAGCAAGGATAAATAAATGGTAACCAATGATACAGAAAAGATAAAATATGGTAGTCAAGGATACGGAGGGGATAAAGAAATGGTAATCAAAGATACAGCAAGGATAAAGAAATGGTAATCAAGTATACAGCAAGGACAAAATATGGTTGTCAAGGATACAGCAATGATAAAGAATTGGTAATCAAGGATACAGCAAGAATAAAGAAATGGTAACCAAGGATACAGCAAGGATAAATAAATGGTTACCAAGGATACACAAAGGATAAACAAATGGTAAACAAGGATACAGCAGTGATAAAGAAATGTTAATCAAGGATACAGCAAGGATAAAGCAATGTTAACCAAATATACAGCAAGTATAACGAAACTGTAACCAATGATACAGCAATGAAAATCAAGAATAAATCAAGGATAAAGGAAGGATCAAGAAATAGTAATCAAGTATACAGCAAAGATAAAGAAATGGTAGTCAAGGATACAGCAATGATAGCGAAATGGTAATCAAAGATACAGCAAGGATAAAGAAATGGTAACCAAAAGTACAGAAAGGATAAAGAAATGGTAATCAAGTATACAGCAATGATAAAATATGGTAGTCAAGGATACAGCAAGGATAGAGAAATGGTAATCAAAGATACAGCAAGGATAAAGAAATGGTAATTAAGTATACAGCAAGGATAAAGAAATGGTAATTAAGTATACAGCAAGGATCGAGAAATGGTAATCAAAGATACAGCAATGATAAAGAAATGGTAATTAAGTATACAGCAAGGATAGAGAAATGGAAACCAAGGATACAGCAAGGATAAAGAAATGGGAATCAAAGATACAGCAAGGATAAAGAAATGATAATTAAGTATACAGCAAGGATAGAGAAATGGAAACCAAGGATACAGCAAGGCTAGAGAAATGGTAACCAAAGATACAGCAAGGATAACGAAATGGGAATCAAAGATACAGCAAGGATAAAGAAATGGTAATTAAGTATACAGCAAGGATAGAGAAATGGTAACCAAGGATACAGCAAGAATAAAGAAATGGGAATCAAAGATACAACAGATCAATAAACATGCATGTATTATATTTCAAACAGACGTAAACCAAACGGTATCGTGCAGCTGTTCGTGTCTTTATAGGACTCATCTTAATGATTAGGCCAAAAGAGAATCCAAAATGATCAAAGTGGGGCACATTGAGACCTCGATCTTGAAATTCTGCAGTCCTGAAACTGGACTGTTATTTTGATTTTTGTTTTGGCGTAAATCTTCTTCTAACACATCAATACAGTTAATTACTCTACAATACAGTGACTTTTTATGCAGCACATGTGTGTGTTACGTCATCTTTGATAGTGCAGTTGTACTTACAAACAGCATTTGGAATGTATGCTTCATTGGTAATATGCAAATGCCTCAAAATGCATCTTGGCAATCGTTTCATATCCAGTATCAAATTTCGAACAGCTGCAATTCTGTTCAAAACATGAGAAACTGCAATTGACATGTAATATTTCTTTTAAAAAAGTAACGAACAAATAGTTTTCACAAATCACGATGTTAAAAACATTTACCTTCGAATATCAATTGATTTTTTTACAATACATAGGATTTTTGTATAAAGTAAGTTTGTCAAGATTATTATGTATATGTTAAAGCACAACTGACAATCAATATTGCTAACTAACAAACAAACAAACAAAGACTTTGAATTTGATAGATCGACCTGTTGCCTTTATTCAGAAGATGTTCTCGATAAACATGTCGTCTTTGTCCCTAACACTGCAGTAATCACTAAACAATATTTCAAAATCGAGCAAATGCTACAATTAGGATAAAAAAATCCGAGTTCACATTTGAATGGTAAAAAATACGAAAGGAAAGGTCTTTGAAAGGTATGGCCACCTGTGGACTCCGTCGGCAATCTAATATGCAAATGAGGGTTCTGTTTGGGTCCAAGTTAAGGGACCTTTCTCAAGAAAAAGAACTGTTTCTACGAAGTTTAAGTTTTGAAAAATGAAGTTTTGTTATAAATAATACAAAACGCCATTTTGTGTCCTTTTTTGTAAGCACACGTTCTAACTTATAACTGAAAAATGGAACAAAAAAAGACTCTTTCGAATTTCATTTGAAATTGTGATATTTGTTCTTAATAAATGCAGAATAGAATTGAATCACAATTCAATATCTCCGACAATGTTTTGATTAGGAAAGTAGGAAATAGTTTTAAAAAGAAAAGTATGTTTACCCATGAAATGTGTTTACGGAATTGAAGAGTAGAAAACACAGAGGAAACATACGTGCACTTAAAACAAAGATACGGACACCTGCAAACGGACAATAAAGAACACACTTTACATGACACATGGGGCCGGGTATTGAAAAGATATTGTCAGCTTAGCTTGTACATTGTCAACATTTTGAAAAAAGATAGTTATTAGAAATGTACGGCTACCCAAGTGGTTTGAAAGTAATTTTCCTCGTTCATGGTTTCTTGAATATCGGAAAAATCAATATTCGGTCCCTGTAAGAACAATGTTGATTCTAAATTAAACAACAACTGCATCAACAATAACAACGTGATATTTGTAATATCAAGCTGATCATGCTTTGAGAGAGTCGACCACAGGTGTTGACGACGCGTGCGTCCCTCCTTTGGAGGAACAAGACATATTTCCACAAGGTGCATCGTAACATGTGCAGATGCAGTGTATTCTGCTTTGGACACCTGTGCAGGTAGAAATCTCAGGTAGAAAGAAACTCAGGTGCGAATAGAAAAAAACTTTCACAGTTTAAGGTTTATTTTTTCTTCTAGATTTTTTTGACGTAAATCTTGTTTTAACACATCAATACAGTTAATTACTCTACAATACAGGGACTTGTAATTTAGTGTTGTGGGTGTATGGTGATTGAACCACTCGACGATTGCTCTAGGGGTAAGCTTCATTATTTACTACTTTCATATTTGTTTCATTGATGAATTTTCTGCTTTCATGAAATGTAACGTTCATTGAAAAATGAATGCAACACTCCGGCACACCCTTAATATTTGGATACATCATGGAAAACATCAGTCAAATTGCATCATAAAATCCTTCTAGATTCATTGGTGATGTTTTGGGGGCAAAATGATGTAAATTGAAATAGTTTCAATTATCTTTTGTTAAGACAAAAGAGTTGAAGAGTAAATACGTGATTCATAATATTTCAACGTTTAAAAAAAACCTGTTTAATTAAGAGTGCGTAAGTGTGTATGACATGACCCGCAGTACTTTTACGGTAGTCGTGGTGCTAACATTATAGCTAACCTCTGGGAATAAAACATCCACCAGCAAAGTCTACCATCTTGTATCCTGAAAGAGGTACGTTTATAATACATAGGTAATATTGCATAAGACTCGATATAAGATAAAGGTTTTCTTTAATTATTTACAGTGTTAAGTTATCGAGATCATTTTAACACACCATGAAGCAAGCAAGGACAACATACAAAATGGTTTTGTCAATAGGTATATAATAAACAGACTAGTTAGCTCAGCTTGTTACTAACTATAACAGAGCATATTTTTTGTCGTAAAATCTATAAGCTTCATGAAGGTAAGAAGTTTTGATATAAGGTCTAACATCCTTTTAACAACTCATGCAAGAACAAAGGCGAGACACATCCTGTTTACCAAACATGGAAGCTGTCAATACATGTTCCTAAAATTTATCATCGCTTTGATTCTTCATTTGCCACTTATGTACAAACATGTTGCTTTAGTAATTTGGAACAATTAGGATTTCAACTATCACCGACGAGTCCTAGAAGGATGAAACAACTGTATGGTGCTTTGCTATTCATGCTTGGCATGATGTATCGATTGACGTCTAAATTGTGTTTGAAATCGCTTAAACTTCGGACAAAGTATGAATAAAGGGGACAATTCCACGTCTTCTATTCATCGGCTACACCCACGTCACCATGTAAGACGAGGTTACATCCACGTAAAGTACATCCTCAAATTGAGAACGGGGGTCTTTTTATTTTTAAACATATAGACATCTAACGTTATAGTTGTGTTCTCAGCAATTTTCTCAGCTTTTAGTGAAACCCTTGAAGGACAGATTTCTAGTTTAAAATGAACCCTACCTTAAAGGTTCTGATAATTATTACATTTCTATTCATCTTCATCCATTTTTGTACCCTATTATTTTCTGTTTAAGGTAAATGCGGTAATATTTGCCTCTTATAGTGTATGTTTATTTCCCTTTTTATACTGTATGCCAAAATATCTCACTAGCCCGCAGTCGTTTTGTTTAAAGAACTTACAGTGCATCTATATATATATCCATACACCTCTACGTAAGTGTTAATATTAATAGTCAGCCAAGTTTTGTCAGGAGCCTTGACTTAATGTCTAGACTTCAGGTGACACGAACCGCTAAAAGTTGTGGAAAGTTTATCTTGTTAGAAAATAATCTAATAAAAAAAGAATGAATGTAAATTTCAAACAATTCTACGCTTGAATCAATACTGCGTTAATGTATTGTAAAACATTTTTAAACAATAAACAAAATTTGCATTACAGAAATATATTAATAAAATGAATAATGCAAATTACCCTATTACTTACTGTTTCAAATAAATAGATTAATAACACAAATGCAATTGGTTGTTTGCGATTTACATCCTATCAACAGCAATGATCATTTAAAGACGTGCCTTGGTTTGTTGTTGGAGGAAAGCCTGAGTTCCAAGAGGAAAAAAAAACGACCTACTATCAGTATTTAGCAACTATCCCACATAGGCCTCGAACCCATGAACAAGTGGTGGAGGGCTAGTGGTAGCAGAACGTCAAACACTTTAACCACTTAACCACCATGCTCCAGTGGTGGAGGGCTAGTGGTAGCAGAATGTCAGATACATTAACCACTTAACCACCATGCTCCAGGGGTAGAGGGCTAGTGGTAGCAGAACGTCAGATACCTTAACCACTTGTCCACTGTCAGTAATTACAAATATTAGTAGCTGCTTTCTAGTAAATAAACAATGACATATGGTAGTTATTAATAGCATATTGAGTGATATTTCACAAGCTTAATACTCACTATTTCGGGCAAATTTATCAGAAACACTGTGATAATGTGTTGCTATAGCATAGCTAACCATGGACCTTGCTTTGGACCTGTAATTTGTGAAGCTGTTCGCTGAATTTGGCAAAACATGCTAAAATATGCTAAAAAGTGCATGTTCCAGGATAACATAATTAGCTGATGTAGATCAAATAAGTTGCACAAAACATCGATGCTGTTATACTCACTAGTGTATATAGCATGAAATAGGAGAATTCGTTTGAATGGATATTGTTCTATCAAAGCGTACACATTGATTCTGATTTGACCTTGAATAGCAATTACCAGCTGTAAAATTTGTTACACATATATGTGTTTAGAGATGTATTTCAATTATAAAAAACTGCTGTTGGATACTAAAGCCCAATATACGTAACTTTCGGCAAAACTTGAAGCGAAAATCAAGCCTTATAGCTTATTATATTTATAGATTTAGTTAAGATTAACTGATATCAGCAATATTCAAGATGATTTCTTACGCGTTTACCGGTACAGCAGCAGTTGAAACTCAGTATTTGTAAACACGCGTCCATTTTGAACTGTTTCCTTACTTCGGCTTGTTGTTGAAGTGGGCCCCACCTGAATTATTTTCAATTCTTTGCATTTTTCTGTCAAGAGTTTATGTTAGTAACCGTTCAGGATTACTTCGTTTTAGACTTATGTTTGCATGGTTATCGACTGGATTTTTTTCCATAATTTTCCAGAATCCCAAAAATGTCCTGAAGTTACGTATATTGGGTCTTTAAGACTTAAGAACATAAAGAGAATGCTGAGAATTGCTATGTTCAGAAACCTAAATGGTGTTTAATTCTAGAACATTTTGGTTGATAAAAATATCTTCCTATATGCTATATTTATGCGATGTTATTTCCCAACCGCCATTTTCATTTCAAGGGCAAAACAGAATCAATGTGTAAACTGTTATCGAATCATATCCAATCACTACTGTTTTGTGTAAGATATGTTATACATATAAGGTAATTGTGTAACCTTGAAACATATTTTTTTTCGAATGTCTGGCAAAAAGTATCAAGCATCTTGGCAAATCATAAGTCCAAAGCAAGGTCCACTGCCCAAGCACTTAAATGACAATATTTAAGGGTATCAAACATTCATGAATTTTGCTTGATGCTAGCGTAGGCTTTCAGAAGAGAAGATTTTTTGATAATTTGCTTTAGCCCTCAGCGTCACTGAAGAGTCCTAAGAGGACGAAACAGCTTTATGATGTGGTTTAATTAATTTTTTCGGCATATTGTATATACAATGTATTATTAAATTCAAAAGGTGCAGCATATGTGTGTGTTACGCCATATTGTATTATAGGCGATGGCAGACTCTGCCGGAGGATTTTTTTGTCCCCGAGGTTTGCTTGAGCCTCCATAGCCACAGTTAATCTCATTTGGGTTGTGGCATGGTACATAATATACACATTTTCAAAGTACACGAGTTGAAATTATACAGAACTAGTTTCAGTTTACTTCTAAATTCATAAATTAAAGGGGTTTAACCCACCTGACCCTTCTGCTTCTACATTAGTTTAGAAATTTTGAATTCCCAACAAAATAGCACACATCCGGCGTCCTAAATGCATTTTATTATAAAAATGTGGTTATGTACCTCTATTTTTTTATGCTGTATATCTCGTTTTACCATTGGGCGTCTGTCAGATTGTATTTAATGTCAATATGAATGCTATATGGGTGCTAAATTACTACATGAAGAATGTGTACGTTAGGAGATTGACGTTATGTTGTTGTCAAGTGGTCTAGACTGTATCTCTAGTGAATAAAATCCAGATTAAGTAGGCTCGACCCTTTCGCAATTAAACGCTAGATTTCCTTAAAACTTTCATATGTGTAAATTCATATGTGTATGCCGTTGTGTTAACGTTCTGCCAAAACGGATAATTCTACCACACGCCAACTCTCTCTCCAGTTTGAGAAACCATGGTCAGTTGTACCGGTACTGTTTCTGTTTCTATACTGTTGCCGTCGCTGTTATTGTCCGACCATGTGTCGATATATAGTGTACATCTATTTTTGTTGTTTTTTGCAATAGGAGTGGTCGTGATAATACTTTATATGCTCGTACTCTTGAGTTGAAGACTTGAACCGTTCCCTCTCATCTCGCCATTGTTGACATCGCGACATACCACTGTGTAGAACGAATTCGATACCCCGTTTTCAAATACCTGGTACACAAATAGGAAGCTACGTCACCACAAAACGAGAATCAAAACTTGTGTATTACGTAGGGTCAAGCGTCCTTAACTTAAAGTATATGGAGGAACAATGCAAAAAATAAACATAACCCAATGGTCGCATAAATCATATTTGCGTACCAACAAAAACACTTATTTCTAATGAAGCAGGAAATGACCCTTATTGTGCATAGTCCTTTTGAAACCAACATTATGAATAGGTTGCATGTTAATCAGCACCAAATACGCCCCAGTTACAAGCGTGTGTGTGACCTCAAAGTTATTTCACTGACAGATAATACGTTCAACTACCTACAATGTAGTTTATAAACACGTATGACTCAAACGCGATTAAAACTTTGATCATACGTTATAAAAAATGTACAAAAGCCCCCGAAGCAGACATTCCTGAATTGTGTTTTTCACGGTGATTTGAGTGTAGATTGCGATAAAGTAATTGCAGAGAAACACAACATGTAGATTAACTAGAAGTTGCTAGGCTGGGGGCGCATTTTCTCTAGTACTGTTTTAAGTCTCGCGTTAATTGGAGCGGAAATTGAAAGATAAAGGTGGCTTTTTTTATTCATATTTTAATGTTTGTTTTCAAATTTACCATAAGGTTTTATAACATTATAATTTCGTGGATGTTTCACTAAGGGAATCCAGAGGCATATTGCCAGTCTGGTTAATTTAGTATCATACTTCAATGTACTGGAATTTATTATCATGTTTTGCTCCATAATAACATATAATTTTTCAGTGTAATGATTATTTTGTTTCGTTGTGTAAGAAAAAATATGTTTTTTTTTAATATATGAAACATTACTTCAATTGATTTTTTTATGTATTACCGACTTAGCTTTGTACAAAACAAACTTATTGTGCAGCGATAATCTATTCCTCCGGAATACCCATGCTGGTGAAATTAACAAGTCCATAAGTCAGAGAGTCCGGGCAATGACTTTTGACCTATGACACATTGCAATTTTACGGTAGGAAGGTTTCTTTGTCTGGGAAACTGTAGTTACATGTAGAAATGTATAGGAGTGGCGGAAATGTTTACGTCCGCAAAACATACTTTATATATATATCCTATACAGCTTGATACGGAACAGATTTATCAAAATGCCGTATATGATGATCGTTGAACCAGTAACGACAGTACGAACAAATGAATTGTCGAATTTCCAAGGCTATCCACATCTTTTATCCCAAGATGGTGAATTGGTGATAGGGAAAACGTCTCTGTACAAGTGTAGGATTAAAAAAAATAAAAAAAATATACAACATTTGAGAAAGTACCATATCTAGCCCTTTATTAGGATATTTATTTGACTGTTTTATATTTCATCTTGGTTGTATAAGTTGTGCTAGAAGGAGGGAAAAGACTCAACGTTTTCTCTGAATATGCCTAGCATACAAAAACTGTATAAAACGACTTTTGGGGAACGAACCCCGGCCGCCTGCGTAGACGCACTTGCATATGAAAGGTATTTGTGAGGTGCAACGTACTTTTATCTGTACACTTAAAAAAGAAATTGAAATTCCGGTTCATTCCGTTCGTAAAAACACATTCTCACTCAGCTTTTTAATGTAAGAATGGTAGAAATATTAAAATTGAAAAAATATTCCGTTGCATTAAAGAAACGGGACATGAAATATGCAACTTACGAATTTAATTGAGTGTGTTTACGGCAAACCGCCCACAAAAGATTAGGGTGATCGGGTGGTGCAGTGGATAGCGCTCTTGCCATTCACCAATTGCAAGGCGGCCAAGGTTTTGATTTCTCGATCGGACGTGCAAATGTCAGGGGTTGCTTGCCCAACCACGTGGGTTTTCTCCGGGTACATCGGTTTCCTCCCAAAATAAGGCCCATTGAGCGCTAAAACCCGGAATAACAATAGTGATTAATACAAGTTGAATAACTGGTTACTACTTCTTTTAAAACAAATAAAGTTTACATCACAATATTGTATTTATTGTTGATACGTATACCGTTGCATGTACTATTTAACCAATACATACATGTTTGTATGCATGTATGGTACTGTTTTTCGTTTAGATTTTCATTGGCTTGCATGCAAAACTTTCTTTAGTTCATATTTTGCTATATCTTCGTAAAATTGGAGTTCGGAAAACTGGTTTGTTCATTCTGTGACATTATCCTGCATTTATTTTTTTTTTCGCGTTTTGTTTATTAATTTATTTTTTGAACGTACCTTGTGATTCTGTCAAACACGATACGTGCGTTTGTTGCGTTGACAAGGTACTAGAACTTTAGAAATCACCGAACTGTTCATATTCGTTTCTTAATGGGTGACATAAATACAGTATAATCACCTCATATAAACAAACGAACCGTCAAAAATAAACATTTGACTGACCATAATGGTCAATGGCCTGAAGGTGTATTATGAGATTATGGCCACTACTTATCATAACCGTTGACCAACGTGACGTAAATATTGACCGCTGTGACGTAATGCTGTCAACAACACAAAAGGGGACATGCGTACTGGACCAGAGGCTAACTCGATTCCTACAGCTGACACCGCAGATATAGAACCTGTTCGTCAGTGCTGTTTGTTTCCATATTGACAGTACAATATACAAGCATTGTCTGGGATACATTTAGTCATGTTACCCTTTGTTGTCGCTTTTGAGCTGATGATCCATCTCAGGTGTCGCTTATACATTACATGTATTAATATATGATTTCTTGTTATAGACAACAAAATAATGGGCTTAAAAGAAAATTTTGAAATAAAATTCAGACACAAAATAATTATCTTTTTTTTCGAATCTTTGTTTAAGTCGAAATCCTGCCATAAAAGAAAAGCAACTAAATGCATATTTTTTTTTATTTCATCATGTATAATTAAGACTTAATCAAAATAACCCACTTTGTTATTTTTCATAATATTGGCCTAGTTCCGTAGCTTTTTTTCCGCCTCTATTTCATTTTTTTTTTCCAAAATAGTTTTGAAACATACACTTATACTGAAAGAAACCCCTGAATCTATTGATTGTAAAACACAATAGTTTGAAATACGCAAAATCAAGAAAAATTGTACAAATGAATATTTTTTAAGAAGTCATATAAAGATATCTGCATATTTTCAAAGTCCATATAAATTTAAGTTTGTATATTTTAAATTTAACAAATCGACACTTTATATAGATAAAAGTTTGTGTTGTTGTTGTTTACAACCCCTGAAATATGACAACAATTTCAGCATGATACAATTGTACACTATACATGTAAAACATATTTAAACTTTGCTGTGTCATTGTCAACAGATGTTTCATCACCATTACCATAAACACACAGGTAAAAATCTCACTTAAAAGTTTGAGAAATGAAAAAAAAAGTTTCATGTAAAAAAAAAAATAACATAAAAATGGCAGTAGGTGAGAAAGAGGGGTTGTTATTTATTTAAAAAAATACAAAAGCATATGCACGGAGAGTTATACATATATATGTATATAAAGTTTATATTTAAGTCTTTTAAATTGACATATTGGATTTTGATCCTGTCGTTGAAATAGAGAGATGTCATAGAAGCACTTATTACTTTTTTCGGCGCATTCGAACGAAACGTTTATAATTAAGTGCATTCGAATGAGATAAACTTTGTAAGGTTGCGGATATAAACAAACATCGGGCCAGGTATCTAAGACATATATATATTAGTTTTGGGTATTTTAATCTTCTAGTTACAAAATTAGACCTTTTTACGGAATTAATCAATGCTTGAGACGAATTTTATACAATTGAGAAACACTTGAATTCAACTCAATATGCTTGTTATAATGCATGTAATGTTAAAATATCTTAATAGAATATAGTTCATCTAAATATTTTCTTTCGAAGGAAATTGGAGTTGGTAGTGTTGGTAGCTAAGACATTAGGATGACCGGGACAACGATTAACCTGTTCATACAAGAAGGAAGTAGAGTGTTAATATTCTTCATAAATGTTTAAATGTACATTAGCGATTTCTGTTACATCCATATGAGGCCTTGGGCGTTACATAATGGATGCCAAACCAGGAAAGACTCGGGTAAAATAGAAAAATGTCAAAGTCTCCAAGAAATAAAAAATGTCCTACGAATGGCATCTTGGTTACCATGGTTACTATATGTTACCATCTCCTTCACTCGTAACCGTTGGTAAGCAAAGATGTACAGATGGTGATTTTCGGTTTAAAAATTGATGAAATCAACAAAATGGTTTGAAAGCAAATGTAGGGCAATTTCTGCAACTGCACATTTCTGCACTTATTCCTTTTTCTTCCCTTCTCCCGCTCCGGTCATTCTTTTCTTTTTTCTTCTCTTCTCCGGCTCCGGTCATTCTTTTTTTCCTCTGTACATGTACTGTACCTTATTCCATATTCGAACATTGGTAGTTATGAATTTTGATATTGTCAAACTCATTGAATATTACTTTATTAATTAGCATATTGTTGGGAGAGGGTCTAATGATTTGTGAGAACCTGTACCTAATAAGCTTGAATGAATGGTAGCACATTTTAGAATTTCACTCGATGAAACTGATACCAACCATAGAAAGATACAATAGAACCCCCCCACCCCCCCTTTCCCCACGTCCTCTCCCCTTTTCCCCACACCACGCTACACATTTCTTTTCATTTTTAGTTTTGTAGGGTCTCGCGTTTTCCTTAATTTGCTTTGGAAATGTTTCAGATCTCTCCAAAGCGAATTAACGAAAAGACGAAACTCTACTACCAAACTTTAAACGCAAAAACGTGTGTGTATGTTTTCTTTTTTCTTTTTGTCATTCGGCAATTTTATTAACTTGGCGACAAAATGGAGAAACCACATTGCCTTTACACGCATCAGCATCAAGGGGCTCCTCGAGTCAGGAACAACAGGAATCTGTCCAGCGATATGTTTCACCAAGTCCTGGGATATGTTTCAACATAGGTTACAATCCTGTCTCCTTTGCATAGTAGCTATATTTTCAATTCCGTTTGATGACGTTCTCGTCGAATATCTAAATTAAAGAAATAAATGGAAGATTGTTCACCCCCCCCCCCCCACCCCCCCCCCCCCCCCCGATTTAAGTCAGACTGTATTCGTACATTATTTATAAAGATCTGTCGTTAAAAAAGATCTAACCACATACCTCGATAAGGGAAATAAAATAACAGATATATATCCTTTCTCTAATCACAGTTGCTTGAGTTTCTGTCAGTATATAAAAGAATGTTTATATATATTGAGCCGCGGCCCATTACAGAATCACATTACTGTAATGGGATACTCATTTCACACATATATATTTATTATTTACTGACAGAAACTCAAGCAAATGTGCTCTAACTAATTGATGACATATTTCGATATTTCGTAATCTACATTTGTATGTCAGCATTTTACCGGGTTTGATGAGGTTGTATATTAAAAGAAAATATATTTTAATTAGAGATTAGTGAACATTGAATTAATATAAGTACAGCAATACATTGCTGTAACGTTTTCACTCTGTGTAACTAAAATTTTCCATACATTGTGTCTCGTTGTGAAGTCACTTACAGGATCCCCCCCCCCCACACACACACACACAGCACCCTAACGAGGAACCCACACCCCAACGACCCTATAACGCTCAACTTTCTTTATCATTTTCTTCAAATGCATATATGTTTTGTATATTTTCTGTACGCATTCTCCAATTCTCCATCTTTCGCCGATGATATATACCCAGGTATATTGAATATCGTATACCGGCCATTATGCCAACGTTTTGTCTCCCCAAAGAATAACAATTTACACTGTATATATGTTTTCGTCAATGGTGTCCTGATCCCTTTATTAATACATTAAAATTCAATGTATGACTTTTTCTTTTTAGGTGCTAAACAGATTTTAAACAAAACTTTGTCACCAACAACGAAAAACTACGTTAATATCAGAAATTATAATACTTTCATCGTTAAAATCTCCAACCAGACATTTAAAGAAATTAATATGTTTTTATATTAGCAATGTCGTTCGATTGATCTTAAGTACATATTTTAATACATAAACACTGTATATAAACTGTATATGTAACTACAAAGAAGTGTAAACACAATATTAGCTCTTTACACTGTTGAGAAGAAAAAAAAATGTACGATGACAGAGCGGGAGACTTTTCATCTACCTAGTTAGCAAAATGATTGATAGTTGCATTGTTGTCGCTTTAACAATGAAGAAAAATTAGCGGCCATCATAATGATACAATCGTAAACAATACCCGCGGCCTCGCTCAGCCATCTCTCCCTGAGGGGTGTTATGATGACACTGATTGTGATGGATTGTACAGGTGGTGTCTGTCTCGCTTCTGCCATCAATATTGACATTACAGATCGATATCAGCGATTTTCTACAGATATCGATCTTTATAGATCAACAAACTAAGATTTGAAATTGATATTCAATATGTTCTACTGGTTTAATTCTTCCTGAATGGCAATATTGGAAAAAATTCTTAAGGCAATATATTAAACTTGATTTGTTGAGAAAACGTGTTTTATTCTTCTAGAGTGACACTAGTGTGATTTTTTTTTAAATATTAAACCGGGTTTGTAAATAATTAAAGTTGACACTCAAATTGATTCTATTGTTTCCCGAATTGTAATTTTAACAAAGACGAAGAGAAATTGAGGTACTCTTATGAAATTTACCTTGAACTTAATTTTCGAACATGTACATTTATGGATGAAATCGGTTTTAACTTTTCTAGCTTTTTTATGTTACAATGATTTTGTATCAGAAATTTTGACTAAGCTGTTTTCATGGAGTACTCAGAAAATAGGAGGACAAATATCGGAGACATTTAACTCAGTTCTTATTGGTGCCTATCATGCAGTTTTAACATGTTTCTACGACATACATCTATTCTGTTCAGTAAAGCAATTTCGAGGCGATTTTACAGCCGATTTCTTTGAAATATGCTCATGTTCAGCAAAGACTATCAAACTCCTGCACATTATTGTTGTTTTAAGATCAAGGAACATTAACTTGTGATATTCCATTGTCAATATAAACTCACTTTCATTTTATACAGAATTATAGAATGTATAATGCTTAGTATGATATACATTGTATACGGACGAAACATGAAACAGAAAGGCGGACAGAGAGACAGACAGATATAGATGGACGTACAAATATTCAAAATAATAATAAGACGTCCATAGACTTATATTGACAAAAAGCAGACTGTGCATGAATTATGGCAATATGTAAAAGCCAGACAAACAATAAGTATACGGACGGGCGATGATGTATGAAACGGACGATCATTAATGACAGACGGACAAAATAAAATACAAGTTGTAGATTTTGCGATCTCAGGGAAAACTTATACGAATTACTTACATAATTGAAAAGGTTTGTGAGCTGTTTACAATAATAAATGATACAAAATTGTCTTAGTTATTTATAGCTGAGTCAGCATGTTTTTTTATACATGCGGCCCGTGATTTATGCTGATGTAGTTTTAATTAGTCCACGTACACATTTATTTACAATTAGAGGGACCATACGTGAGCATTTAGCATATACTGTGTATTATTATTACTCCGCGAAACATCACATTTCGTTTAAATGAATTATCGTTTACAATTTGTATATTGGATTTGTATTCATACAGTAGTGCGAATTACTCTTGTGATCTATAATTCAAACGAATAATTATAGCATGCTAGATTTCATTTCGTCCCACAATGACATGCATGCGGTTGCTGCCCAATCCTTAATTTGATTTATATATATATATGTGCTACCTAGTACTCTAAATTTTCATTAAAAATATAAATCAAACCAGGAATTTTCCGGGAGCGAAAGGTCAAACAAACAGAGGTTAAAAGCTAAACCTTGTGAATTTCGTTCTTAATTGAATGTATGTTTTCATGAAAAGAGATATGCCATTTTCTTACACATTTGTTAGTGGTATAAGTACAAGTATAAAAAAAACTTACAGAGCTTTTAAAAGTAATTATCATTATAGATAATACAAAAATACTTTTATCGTGATGAAAAATTAAGGTTTAATATATCTTGATAAGTACAGGCAGTAATTGTTTGAATTATGGCTAGTTTTCCGTGTATTGTTTGAGATTGAGGTTAATTTAAGAAACGAAATGAGCCATAAATTATCTGAAATCGTCATCACAGAAGATGTATTAAAAGTTTGATAGATGTAAATGATATATTACTTTTGTAGAATTACGAAACTACGGATTAGTATTCGCGTTACCAGCTCCATAGACTGTGTGACCTTTGAGGGAATGATGAAAGGAGGGAAGGTGGGTGGGTAGGGGTATAGGCCGGGGTCTTGGCCGCTGGGGGGTGGGGGGGGGGGGCGTATAGGTTGTTGGCCGCTGGAGGGGGGGGGGGGGGGGGAGGGGGTATACGGTGTAAGCGGCTTCATCACGTTCTGACTAATTTAACACTCCCCGAGTAGAATTCCCGGTGCTACTTGTACAGTTAAATCCTGAAATGTTAGATGTATTTCAGAATTCATTTAAAACAAATTTGGATTTATCCACATATATTAACTTGGTGATTACTGGTAACTATTCAAATTCATTTTTTTTTCATTATCTACGTAACAAGCTTTTCATCTCATCCCAATATATATCAACAACTGTTATACTGAAATAGCATCCTCAATAGCGAGCATAGCTGAGCGTAGCAGTTGTATTTATGTATACTTCACGTACAGACAACAAAAAGATCATTATGAATTGAAAATGGCTACCATAAGGTGACAGGTGACGCTAAATCATATTTGCCGCAAAACTGCAGTTCCCTGAGTTAATGGGAAATCGGAGCATTGGGGAAATATTCACTAAATAATGGGATTACTGTTGGACTTATTTCATGCGTATACGTCGTGAATAACTTACTGCATGTGCATGTACATTTCATGTGTTGTACAAGTACAATATATATGTACATTTCATGTGTTGTACAAGTACAATATGTATGTACATTTCATGTGTGGTATGTACATTTCATGTGTGGTATGTACATTTCATGTGTTGTATGTACATTTCATGGGTTGTATGTACATTTCATGGGTTGTATGTACATTTCATGTGTGGTATGTACATTTCATGTGTGGTATGTACATTTCATGTGTGGTATGTACATTTCATGTGTTGTATGTATATTTCATGTGTGGTATGTACATTTCATGGGTTGTATGTACATTTCATGGGTTGTATGTACATTTCATGTGTGGTATGTACATTTCATGTTTTGTATGTACATTTCATGTGTGGTATGTACATTTCATGAGTTGTATGTACATTTCATGGGTTGTATGTACATTTCATGCGTTGTATGTACATTTCATGTGTTGTATGTACATTTCATGGGTTGTATGTACATTTCATGTGTGGTATGTACATTTCATGTGTTGTATGTACATTTCATGTGTTGCATGTACATTTCATGTGTGGTATGTACATTTCATGTTTTGTATGTATATTTCATGTGTGGTATGTACATTTCATGGGTTGTATGTACATTTCATGGGTTGTATGTACATTTCATGTGTGGTATGTACATTTCATGTTTTGTATGTACATTTCATGTGTGGTATGTACATTTCATGAGTTGTATGTACATTTCATGGGTTGTATGTACATTTCATGCGTTGTATGTACATTTCATGTGTTGTATGTACATTTCATGGGTTGTATGTACATTTCATGTGTGGTATGTACATTTCATGTGTTGTATGTACATTTCATGTGTTGTATGTATATTTCATGAGTTGTATGTACATTTCATGTGTGGTATGTACATTTCATGTGTTGTATGTACATTTCATGGGTTGTATGTACATTTCATGTGTTGTATGTATATTTCATGTGTTGTATGTACATTTCATGGGTTGTATGTACATTTCATGAGTGGTATGTACATTTCATGTGTGGTATGTACATTTCATGTGTGGTATGTACATTTCATGTGTGGTATGTACATTTCATGTGTTGTATGTATATTTCATGTGTTGTATGTACATTTCATGGGTTGTATGT
Organism: Mimachlamys varia; assembly: GCA_947623455.1. Taxonomy (NCBI): domain Eukaryota; kingdom Metazoa; phylum Mollusca; class Bivalvia; order Pectinida; family Pectinidae; genus Mimachlamys; species Mimachlamys varia. Next base: position 36,227,573 of record OX392539.1, read on the forward strand.
ACATTTCATGTGTTGTATGTACATTTCATGTGTGGTATGTACATTTCATGTGTGGTATGTACATTTCATGAGTGATATGTACATTTCATGTGTGGTATGTACATTTCATGTGTTGTATGTACATTTCATGTGTTGTATGTAAATTTCATGGGTTGTATGTACATTTTATGTTGAATGTACGTTTCATGTGTTGTACATGTATGTACATTTCATGTGTTGTATGTACATTTCATGAGTGGTATGTACATTTCATGTGTGGTATGTACATTTCATGTGTGGTATGTACATTTCATGTGTTGTATGTATTTTTCATGTGTTGTATGTACATTTCATGGGTTGTATGTACATTTCATGTGTTGTATGTACATTTCATGTGTTGTATGTATTTTTCATGTGTTGTATGTACATTTCATGGGTTGTATGTACATTTCATGTGTTGTATGTACATTTCATGTGTGGTATGTACATTTCATGTGTGGTATGTACATTTCATGAGTGATATGTACATTTCATGTGTGGTATGTACATTTCATGTGTTGTATGTACATTTCATGTGTTGTATGTAAATTTCATGGGTTGTATGTACATTTTATGTTGAATGTACGTTTCATGTGTTGTACATGTATGTACATTTCATGTGTTGTATGTACATTTCATGAGTGGTATGTACATTTCATGTGTGGTATGTACATTTCATGTGTGGTATGTACATTTCATGCGTTGTGTGTACATTGTATGTGTTGTATGTACATTTCATGGGTTGTATGTACATTTCATGTGTTATATGTACATTTCATGTGTTGTATGTACATTTCATGTGTTGTATGTACAGTTCATGTGTTGTATGTACATTTCATGTGTTATATGTACATTTCATGTGTTGTATGTACATTTCATGTGTTGTATGTACATTTCATGTGTTGTATGTACATTTCATGTGTTGTACATGTATGTACATTTCATGAGTTGTATGTACATTTCATGTGTTGTATGTACATTTCATGTGTTTAATGTACATTTCATGTGTTGTATGTACATTTCGTGTGTTGTATGTACATTTCATGTGTTGTATGTACATTTCATGTGTTGTATGTACATTTCATGTGTTGTATGTACATTTCATGTTTTGCATGTATATTTCATGTGTTGCATATACATTTCATTTGTTGCATGTATATGTCATGTGTTTTAAATCAGGTGAAACAAGTCTGACTCATAGCATAGTAAATTGTATATGCATTTATTCAAAGTCACCGCATTTGCTTGGTGAAATAATTAAAGACAAAAAGATATGCACCAAATATAGCAGAAAGAATAGAATAATTTTGAATAAAATTTGAATGTATTATATTGATATTAAACATTAATTGTTTTAAACTTCATTCGCGTCACGTCATCAAACTTAATCGATGTATCTTCATTTAAAAATCAAGATTAACCATTTCAATGATATTTTATGGAGAGCTATATTACACTACATAGCCAATTTCTTTGCACTTTATAATGTATATAATTTTACTGCTTGACGGTTTTTTTTGACGTGTTATGCAAATTCTTAAAACATCAATGAAGTATATCATTCACAGTTAATATTTGATAAATTCTTTTTAATTAAAACATGGATTTGAAATCAACTCCAGGAACAATATACGAGAGTGTTCGGAATAGCAATACATGCAATATAAAACGAAGCGCTTAAGGTTACATGCTACAGTACACATTATACATGTTTTTTAAAAATTTTATATTGTTTTATTTTTCCAATTTTTTGTCATATATACAAAACAAGTACGATACAATTATATTATACAGGTAATAATAGTAGTACTTTGTATTCCCTTAATTTTAGAAACATTATATTAATATTTACATATCAATTGAATAAAACTCAAAGATTAAACAATATGCTTTCTTTGACTTGCTTTTAAATTCTATAGCAAAAGATTCTTAAAGAGGCTAAAAATACTAATTTCCTATCATTGAACTCTTTTGGAAAAGGACGTTAATGTGACGTTGAGGTAGCATGCATGTTTGATTTTAAACTTTATAATTGTAATATTAAGATGAGTATAATAATTATATACAATCTTAAACAATTTTTCTCGTACTTTTGGTAATCTTATGTAGACTGGACAAACACTGACCAGGGTCTCTTTTGTATTTCTGGTAATACCTATTCTGTATAGGATAAAGCATATTATATATAAAGAAAAGTTATTAGTTTTCCTTCCGAAGTTGAATATAAAAAAGAACAAAAACACAAACACTTTGCCTCAAGGCCTTTCTGCCTTCTCGGGCTTCTTCAGACGGGCTGACAATCCTCAATATTGTATATATATTTATGAATGAAACACAGTTTAAAGTATTGCTTATTCTCAGTATACATGGCGAGTTTGTGCTGGCGTGGCGATTTGACGGCGGATGCACATCTGACACGAAGTTCTACTGCAGTTGTCGTGTCACTCATTTTCACTCATTAATATTGGGCAGCCAGTTTTCCATTCATATTTAGAATATTCCATATCAAGTCTAGTAAAGCCCTGTCCCCATCACCCTGAGCTGCACATGTTGATTTTATAGTGTGTTATATAAGCAATAAAAACTGTACATATTTTCTTAATATAGTTCTCAGAAAACAAAAACGATACATATCAATTCAAAAGAATATTAAAAAAAAAATCAAAACTGTACATATCTTCTAAATAAATTTCTCAACAAACAAAATCTGTACACATCAATTCAATGGGTTATTTTAACACTAAAAACTGTACATATCTATTCAATATTTTATCTTACCAAACAAAAACTTACAAAACAAAATTGTACATATCTGTTCCATATTTCATATTACCAAACAAAAGTAGAGATATCTTCTCAAAACAATTATTTTGGAACCAAAAAATAAACAAAACATTGTGCGTAAATATTTTGTGCATTATCTAAGCAAACACAATTTTATTAAAAAAAGCTATATTATTTTGATTATACATATAGTTTTTCAAGCAAACCCCAATAGTTTAGTGCTAATGCCAGCTATAGCACTCGTAGTTCAAGAACTAGCTAACTGTATATTTGTTGTTCTGCTATAAATGTGTGTCATTCTATATGTGACTGGAAATATATGTTATCTAAATTCTTGTCCATTACTGTATTTCATTTGTGTGTTATTGTCTAAGACCCTATTTGTATTTATGTATTATTTGTATGCACATGCGTACAGATAATTCGAAGGATAATTTTCGTTTCATTTAGTTTACATACTGCATATATATGTATTTCATTATAAAACCGGCCATTCATTAAATATTTGTAAATGTACGAATATTCACAATAACTAATAAAACGATCTAATACATGCCGGATTGACCAATACTTTGCAGATATACTGAAATCTGCCAACAGGTAAACTCATTCTATTATACAGAACGAGTTTAATGTAACTCCTATAAATTAAAGGGGTTTTACGCACCTGACCCTTCTTCTTCTACATTATTTTATAATTTTTGGATACCCACCTTTTGGCCACTAGCATCACAGCAGAGTCCTGAGAGGACGAAACAGCTGTATGATGCAGTTTAATTTTTTTTCCCCCGCATACTGTATCTATAACTAAATTTAAAAGGTGTAGCATATGTGTATGGAACGTCATCTTTTATATATATCTATAAATGTATTTCTGTATATTTGAGGCATAATATATCTGACAAAATAATTCCTTTAACTGTTTGATACAAAATAACTGTAAAACACACACATATATATATATATTTCTAAACACAACAGTCCACCTAAAGAAGCCTGAGAAGGCAGACAAAGGCCTTGTGATAATGTCTGATTCTTTGATTGTTGTTGTTGTTGTTGTTGTATTTTAGACAAATGTATACTTTTTATATATTCTAATAACTTTAATAATTTTTGGCGACGGCGTTACAAGATTGTCATAACTTATGCCTAATCCAAATTGTTATTGAACAATAAAAATATGTTAAAATCAAACTTTCGTAGCTGGATATGCAGTAGAACACATCCATCATAGATAATGTGATGTTAATTATGTTAGTTTTATATTCACAAGCTTAATGCCAAAACAGGAAATTATATTATTATCACTAAGATTGTCTACGACAATCACTATCAATATGAACTCTGTTTTAAACAAGACACATTTATTTCATAAGCAAGTAAATGCCAAATGAGGCAATGAATGTGCAATTAACTTGATCAATCAGCTGGAAATTGAAATACGACGCTGATTATATATACATTTAATTCAATTGCAACGAGGGCTAGAAAGCCACGTCATCAAAAACAAGATGGCAAATATGATGGATGATTGAAGTGTTAATACGACGCGAACTACCAGGAAATTTTATAGGGGGTTGTTAGAAGGTGAAACAGGGACGACTCTTGTCACCAAAGGAAGCCTGGCAATAACAGGTTACGGTTTTACGGTAGCGAAAACAATAACTACCTCGACGCCCCATCATCGACAATAGTGAACCTAGCCCCAGGCAAATCTGTTGTTGGGCAAGACATTCCGTATATGACACATGTGTATATTTACATATATGAATAGTTCTTTTCTCAACACTGTATATTATACGGATTTTCTTAAAACTTGTAAATAAATGATAAGTTTGCTAGGAATATTATTTCAAAGCAATTCTAAAGACTCCTTTTTTCGTTTATTATTTTCATTCCTTATATGACACATGTGTATATTAACATATATGGATCGTTCTTTATCAATACTGTATCTTATAAGGATTTCCTTATCTATGAAATAAATGATTACTTTGCTAGGAATATCATTTCAAAGCAAATGAGACTATTTTTCATTAGGTTAAAATGAGTCTTAGAGAGATAGGTTCATATAAGTATTGAAGTATATGCATTCTTGATCCTGTTCAAACATATTTATATTATGTGTGATAGAAAAAAACTAAATAAAATAATATGGTTTAAACATAAAAGTGTTAGTACATGTTGCTTTGATAAAACAAAAATAGACGTATATAAAATAGATATTGCACACAGTGTTTGGACTCTTACGTATGTAATAGTCTCTTGGAAATGAATCATAACTTTTAACTTTGCTTATATAGTAAATTCATAACAATTTCTTCTGCATTTACACTTCATCATAACAGATACATAAGTTCATAATGCGTCACTCAATTATATATGCAAAAGATATTTAAGAATATGCAAATTAAGGATAATTTTAGTCCAACTTTATTTCCTTATTGATAATATTTCATTATGCATTATGAATGCATTTCTCTTGTACCACGACGGCAATATTCCACATGCATCACATTCAACCTTTGCTTCGATGCCTATTTCAGATGAATTTGTTGATTAGTTGTATACAGCTCTGTTTATTGATCCTCAAATTGGTTTCAATATTCCATAAATATTTATCATTTGTTTTTTTAAACTGCGTTATACATTTTTTGAATCTGGTGGAATGAGACTTCCTTGATATGCTTTGAAAAAGGTGGAAAATAATCCCTTTGTGGCCCTTAGTTTCACCAGTAATTAATTAATTAACTCATCAGCTGTAAGTATTCATTCATTCTGTATTTATTGCCAAACAAACTTTATCGATGAAAGCATAGTCTTTTATGTTCATCGCTATAACTTATAGTAATGTGGGTGTTTTATTAGAAGAAAAGGTAAACGGCAATTATTCGAACATACACTGTAATTTTGCATCAAGACATTATTGTAGATACATCAGCATTAGATTTATCCTTGAACACAAATATTGCCTAAGTTCTTTCAAAAGAATCACCCAAAGTGTCTATAGTGTTTTGTTTTTGAGGACTTGTTCTTAAGTTATTTTTGTACACCAAGAAGCATTGTTTGTGTAGAAAATATGATATCGATATCACATATTTCCATAATGATGAATCTTATTGAACAAGATATACTCTATTAACAAGTATTTGTTATGTATAGATGATATCATTTTGTATAGTTATATTTCCATAATGATGAATATTATTGAATAAGGTATACTTTTTTATTAAGTATTTGTTATGTATAGATGATATCATTTTGTATAGTATTATTTCTATAATGATGAATCTTATTGAATAAGGTATACTCATTTTATAAGTATTTGTAACGTATACATGTAGATGATATAATTTTGTATAGTACTAGTTCTTACTTGGTGGTTCCTCTTGCACTTATATTGTTTAAATCAAAATCATATTTACTTGCTTCGTGTTATATGCAACGCGCCTTTTCTAATTTTAGAATATTTTTTTGTGTAATGTAACCGACGAAATACAGCCCTGAATCGTTTAACCAATACAATGATTTCTAATTGAGAGATACGAGATATAATAATCATAATCATATACATTTGTATATCAGAACTTAACCTTTGAACTTGGTTACAAATGTATTTACCTTCAACCTTGAATATCAATATTTGATACTTTACATATTAACACAATTTCATTGTACACACATGTGGTCAGTCACACACAACTTTTTCACGTCTCGTAATGTTTATCAATGCATATTTTTTGGTATACCAATTGCATTTGTGCATGCATATTTTACTATTTTATTGTATTGTTTAGAACAAGAAACCAGTATAACATTATCGGGAAATATGCAATTGAAAAAAAATCATTTGATTTATTGTGTGTCAGGGCGATATTTTAATGTTTTTATTTTTTGTTTGTTTTTTGTTTGTTTAATAAGTATTTCAAACAACCAACCGTAGGTTTATAAATAAAGAAATGAGTTAAAGTCGACATCTTTCTGGGAAGAAAAAAGTATATGATATACTAAATATGCTTGTATTATGTAGGAATATAAATAATTGTCTTGTTTCTTCATTATTATGTTTTGGGGTGCCGTTTATTGTCAAATTAACATAGAGAACAACACGGAATAAAACGCTCTGTAAAATGTGTAAATGTTTTCATGAGCATTATTACTGTATGAATTTTTACTATCAGATGATGAGACCCTCTCTCTTAGGAAGCCGTTTGTGTTAGCATGGAAACATAGGGAAATATGCTGTTTTCTTTTATTACAAATGTATGATAACTTGTAATTATTATACAAAACGCTTTATACAGTTTGATTATACTATTTTTACACAAATCTCTGCATTGATCTTATTTTCTTATTATTCAGTTTTTGTAATTTTACCGGTTTGAATATATTAGGTAATTATAAGTAAAGTATAAAGTATCAATCCTAAATTTAAATATTCTTATAAGTGCAAAGTATTTATACTAAATTTTTGTTATCCAAAAATCTGTTTTTTTTTTAAAAAAAAAACAATAATTTATTTCATAAATTTCGAAAAGATGATATGATAACTGATGACCTCTCTACTCTGGAGCCTCTTGTGTGAATATTGAGGGAGCATATATCGTTATAAATTTTTTCAGTGTCCCCTTATATGTTGGTCGTTTGTCATCAGCGTGTCGTCTGCTCACAGACCCTGTCATGACAGCTGTCACGCCTTATCGTTTAATATCCTATCAAGGTAGCCGACGCCACTCGTAAAAATTCCTTCACGAAACCCTCAACAAAACCCAACATTCAGACTCTCCCGAAATCTTACAAGGTCAAAGAGAAACCAGCGAATGCGCATATCTCCCCTGTCCCCGTGATACATCGTCAGCTTATGCGCATGCGCTTTGATATGTGTTACCGCCATACCTTTCTGGAGACGCCGGCGGTTGTACAAGTTGGGGACCGAGACATAACTCATATTAAGTCCCAAAGTTAATTCTGATTGACAATTTTTGGACAAATATGGATAATTTTGTATTTTATCAGTCATAACCAATCTGGATATTTGTCTATATGTATTTTGAAGTGTTTATTGCGTTTTCTACAATGTGATCATGCTTTCCTGTCGGCGTCTACACTTTCACAGGTAAGTTGAATAAGTCCTAGAAAAAAATGCTTAACACGCCAGCTATTTCATAAGTGGTTTTCTAATTTGCTTTTTGAAAGTTTCGAGAATTACTCTAACAAATAGATATAAAAAAAATCAAGTTATTCACAAAGATTAGTTTCTCTAAAACTCCTGACCATATGGTCGGCCGATGACAGGATACCGTCCTGAGTAATCGGACTACAGCATCGAGTGTAATTAGGTTGAGCTAGACTTATAACTTTATCCATATCAGCGAATGGTTTACTGCATGTGTAAAGTACAGACCTCAATATTATTGATAGAACTGATGCTAGCTATCAACATGATGCTCTTAGTGTCGGGAACAGTCTGTGCACCTCGAAACGTCAAGTCAATATAATTTTTTATCAGTCCAGTCATTATAAGAAAAACTTATCGTCGGACATATGTGGCCGGGAGGCATTCTGGCCTATTCATATAGTTTTGTCCGGACCTGATCAATCAAAAGGACCACGTTGACCATTGGTGATTGACAGGTAGCCAATGACCGATCGGCGCCCTAACCTCCCTCTGGTGTCGTCTACCCTGATTGGTCGGTTAGAGAACAATTACCCTATTGTTATTCAAATTTGAATAAGGGCTGGTTCCAAGGGGCATTGTTTAGGAACCTTTTAAAAACGGGTGTGGCTGAGACGATCAGTATCAGTTGTGTGCCTTACCCTTGGAACAGGGTCTTCAGCCACTCCCTACTCAAGCAGCTGTTCTTGGATTTTTTACCGTGACGTTGACACGGAATTACAAAGTCTTTGGCCATAGTTATGCAGTGGAAGCAGGTAACACTTTGTTCATAAATAGTTCTTTAGATATTTTTGAGGAGGAAAAGTTCTTTTTCAAGTTGTAAAATACTATTTTTTTCTATTGGAATTTTTCGTTTAACATTTTTATGCATTAGGTTTAGCAATACTTTTGTGGTTTCCTCTCCATCCCGATTCATGTTCCTTGAAGTTAAGTTAATATGGCTGAGTTTATGCTTGTGTCATTTCTAAGATTTCTTCATTTGATCAACGTTTTCTAATATTAAGTTTTGTTGGATATTTTATACAGTACTTCAGCTGTATAGATAGATCAAGATGCATACTTTTCGTAATTCTTAGTCTGATAATAATACCAAGATGTGCCATATTGTATATGATATTTTAATGCTTTGCTGTGGATATTTTCATTTCTTCTTCTTGTAACATTACTATTTATTCTGTAGCGGATCTAGACCGGGTCTAGCCGTGCAATTTTCCTTTCCTGTTACAACTCCATAAATATATTGGTTTACATCATTTATGTAACATATGAATATAAAAACAAATAACGTATTAAGAAGATTTGTCTGTACAATTCCATTCAGACTCCAAAATAATTTTGCTGGGATCGTTTATTCTAATGTATTTAGTATTTAAACCATATGTGAATACGTTTTATTTATAGTTAAGGTTATTTTCATGAACTGTATAAAAGAAGGAACACGTGTGCAAATGTCGACAGATTTCTCATGTGTCTAGCGTAGGGACCCTTGGGCAACGTTTTTATATCAGTATATCTCTCTCCTCGTAAACTTGTAACGCAGGTGAAATATCAATATACATCTTATCGCTAAATGCTTCATTTTCTTCGTCTCATTAAAGTTATACAGGGAAATATTCCACAGTCCCGGGGGAATAATCGTATATTCAGTGTAAATTTATAATTTTACTGTTAAAAATACAGCAATACCGCATGTTAGTTTCGTGTGCTTTGCTTGCATTATATCATATTTGATATATCACCGTATTCAATAATGCTTGCTTATAATGCTTAGTTGCTGAGCATATTTTTGCTTATTTCTTGCAAACCGCCAAAATCGCTTTATTTTCATTTAATGCATATTTATAGTATTTGCTATGGTGATTTCATTTTTCCTTGCATTTTTTTGCGGCGGTGTAGTCTTCTGTAGTCTTTTGCGGACGGTATTATGTATCTATAACAAAATCACATGGATGCATTCTCTACATGGTTTTTCGAACGTCTTCCTATATACGTATTTTTCTTTCTGCTCTCACGCCTTTTCCGATTGGTCAATTTCTCTTGCCGTTTTCCCCTATATTTGACAATTCTGTTCCACGCCTCTGAAGAGCGGCCATTGTGACGTAGCTGGTACCAGGCAGTAAGTTGATGGGGTCCCAGGTTGACATATATTCCCGGGACTACGTCAACTACTTGCTCAGGTGTCGGATTTCAGCCGGAAACTCGCACAATTTTCACGGGATGTTCAAGCAGTGTACCACCTTTGTTTCATCTTTCTCACTAATCTTATAACCACTTAATTTCCTCTGTTACGACCCACTTTTAATCTTTACCTAACTCGATAGTTCTTGTTCATGTCTGCAATGTTTGCCGTATAGAAGAGAAGAATTTAATGATATTTATATTTTATCCTATGCTATTACTAGTGTTATAATATATATTGTATATAATCAGTGCAATTTCCTCTGCAATGCGAAGTGCTTCTTTTCTTAATGCTTTTATCTCAATATTTGTCAATGGTATTAATAATTTTATTTTTATTGCATGTGAGAGCTTGATATATATTAGCATTACTAGGTATTTAATATCATCTAAATAACGGTAGTCAAATCACCTCATATACTTTTGTGCATCGAAACAATGTTATTATTGAAAACATTATATATACATCGTGTTGTAATTAACAGAAAAAATATTCTTAAACGATAAAAATATCACATTGCTTAATAATCATTGTCATAATGTCCATATAAGAAATACAATTATTTCAATATTCAAAAAACGTAACAAGAATTTGAATATTTTACGAGTATCTCTCGAGTATATCAAAAGTAGTTTTCTATACGAATTTATGATTCAATTTTGATTTTTAATTCCTTTGTTTTTTGAATTACAGAATTTGGAGTAAAAGAGATAAGATTTGGCGTCTGATGTCACGGATTATGGGATAGCCCACTCTGTTAATAAGTGGTGGATTTCCCAAGATCCGTGATCGCATCTCGCCTTTAACACACCGGAAATGACATCAATAATCCAAAAACCGGAAGTTGGAACCAAACTGCAGAATTATGAAGATTATGGTGCCATCATTTTTTCACAATTTTTAAAAATATATTTATATTAATAAAATAATTTGTATATTAATTCTGATATATTTGTCTTGTCATTACATGCATAAATTATTTTTAACTGCCAGCGTTACATCAATTCGGTCAAGATACACGTTCACACCAGCGAATTTTTTTTTTGTTTTTTTATTGTAAATATTTGTCAATCAGGATTATTCTTAAAATGTTCTTTGTAGACACACTACGCAAAAATATAAGTTCTGTTTTTTTTCGACGCAAAGGAATACTACACTCCAAGATGGAACGCGTATCTTGATCATATTGATTGACAAATAAATGTTAATAAATTAATAAATGGAAACGCTGGATCTAAAATAGAAATATGAAAGGATATCTCATACGGTAACGAAGTTAATGATTTTCTGAAATTCGTTGTTTCCATTTAAAAAATTTAATCAAGAACATCATTTTTAACTCGTACTGTGTTTATTTGTAAAGGTATTTCCTTTGGTGAAGGATCATCTATTTTTTTTTACAATTAGACATTTTTACAAAGCTTCTGGCATTTTTTCACACAAACATTATAGCTAGATGTTTTTAAAATCTTATGATTAACATTTTTAAAATAAAAAAAAAAAATTGTAATAGTTTCAAAATTTATAAAATTATTTATTTTACAGAAAAAATCTTTCGTGACTATATAATCGATTAGTGAAGCTTTTAAGGTGATTTAACTCTATCATCAATTATCTTTAAGAATCGTGCAAATGATTTATATATATATATGATATAAAAAAACCCATATAATTCATAATTTAAAGAAAACTGCTTCGATCGGAAGTATAATTGTTATATTTATTTAAGAGAGATGACGTAACACACACATATGCTGCAACTCGTACATTTAGTAATATACATAAGTGTATTATAGTATAAATATCTTACTTAAAGAATGCAAATTACTGACCACTTTTTGATATATATCCAGTGTGATATAATATAATTAACAAAAACAAACTTAAATCACTTCTTAAATGTTTTGATTTCTTGTATACTTATCTCTTGCTACGACTGTTATTATCATTATTAATTAACACCATTAGTATTATTTATTTTTTTATTTTACATCTGTGATTTTCTAGCAGGCCATTGGCGTATAAGTTCATTAAGAATAAATGATACGTTCATTCAAATATCCACTTCTCTTTAGGATGTGTTAAGCAAATATAATCATATATGATTTTCGACAATTTACGGCCACAAAAAAACCCCCAAATAAACAAACAAACAAAAAACAAAACAAAATGAAAAAAAAATACGGAAATGTAATGGTAATGCATTCGGCTAATAAAAAACTATTGACAAATGGTGATATATCCCCGTTTCTCGTAACAGGTAAATTATTTGCCTTGTCTCACGTTTTCAATTTTGTTTATAGAGTTTAATCATAAATGATCATATTTATTTGTATTTTTTTGTATACAGATAAGCCAAACGTTGTTTACTAAAATTTAATTTGATTACTGTTCGGGAAAATTGAAATATATCAAATACTTATTTATTCAGTTGTGGTTTGTGTATCTGATTATAAATGTACTAATGTCACATATATGGAAGAAAATGAAAATTGATAAATAATACTGATAAATACATATATGTACCATATAAACTTTTGGATGATATTTATATTAGCTGTATACACAGATGCATTAATTACAAACAAATAACTATTTCAAATTTACGACAACAATAATTTCGAAAAAAACAGTCCAGATCGAATACAAAATCATTAAACTATCTATTTTCAAAAACGTGTTTCATCTGAACATTGTGATATTTTTGCAAAACAAAAATGGTTTTTACAGTATTTGATTTTTTATATTAAAATTACATAATTCTAATCCCATTACTCCACATGTTAAAAAAAAACAAAACAAACATAATCAAAAAACAAAAACAAATGCATGAAATTTATCGACTGTGTTTATTTAAGACAGATATCGAGATCTATCAATGATATATAATTCATTTTGATTAATTAAATTGAATAATAATTGGAAACGAATAAGACCTTTGCTACATACAGTAGATAAAACAAAAAATATCGCATTTTCTATTCAAAGATAAAAATATAAATTGAAATCAAAACGATAATACATTTATTTGAAATATGAACGAAAAATAAATATATTGAAAAACACGAACGCGTTATTATATTATGTATGCATTTTAGATAAAACGAATACAAAACGATAATTAATAAAAATAAGTTTGGAAACGCAGGTTTTAATTCGCCAACTTGCACGTCCAATTATGCAAACTGCTTAACTGTATATATTTGTAAATAATAAAAAGGGGAATATAAATAAAAAAACATCAGATATGACAATTATGTCAAAACATGAATGAACATATAACGCATTTTATATATTAGTCTAGAAAGAATATTTTCCATTTGTAACATATGCATTCACTAAAGTAAAAATATATATTTAAACTTAGCGCATGGTTAGAGACGAATTTTGTGATAAATCTCTCCGACAGGCAAGTGTTTGTGTTTGATGATAATCTTAACGAGCATTGCCAAGATCCAAGAAATATGTTATTTTGTAAATATGATGAAATAGAATCAGTAAAAATTTCTTCAGAATACAACAGATAAATATTTATCTGTGTGTTAAACCAATATTTACACTACACTTCGTATAATTAAATTGCCGTTCATCATGGGTTAATTTAATGGAGAAATACATTAAACTTACGAACAAGTTTTCAACTTGCATATATACAACATGAGGTTCATCCTGAGGGGAAGGTTATGTATTCAAAAAACAGATTGATTAATTACATCTTTAATTGTGGGAAAATAATCGGGAGGTTATATTTATTTAAAAAGAACTGACAGAAAGTGCTTGAATTTAACGGTTTATACATATAACATTTTCAGTATTTGATACATACTTTCATCAAAAATAATATATATTAGAATAACACATTTCTCAATTACCCATCATGATATTATACTGGTAAACATTGTTACATCGTAATAGCGTTTACCAACAAACAAAACAAAAAAGCAAACCTCACCCATCCCCCCCCCCCAAAAAAAAATCAGAAACAAAATTAAAAAAAAAGAAATGGCGGAAACATCGTTATTTGAGCTTTGTCCCTATATGGAATACTTACTCTAAAAGATAATGAGTTTTCACTTCCGGTTTGCTTCTTCCGGGTAAGAGTTTTAACAGATGCAATCCAGGAGATGATTAAGTTCCTGGTCTGTATTTGATGTTGTTCAACGAAAGAACCTATTACAACGGTGCACAGTATTCAGTATTCATCTGCAAAACATAAGTTTCATATCGTTATCATGCAAAATGGTATAACAAAATAACAAAACATGAACATTTTAATATAATATCATTAAAACAAAAGGGATGTTATATTTCGTGAATCTAAACATATTGTATATATCCAAATATAAACGAAGCAATAATAGGACTTAATTAATGATTTAATGAATTACTTAGACGCAAAGCATGACCATTCTTTTATGAAATAGTCATGAAGTGCATATTCTTGAACCGTCCGTTCGACGTGATGTTTACGGGATAATTCAAATAAATAAATAAATAAACACCAAAGCGTCACTAAAACCATACCCGAACTAAAAAAACAAATATACTAGTTGCGAACTATGAACAAAGGAAAAATTGTCAAAAGAAGACCCATGTAATAAGTCAAGAAAATTGGACCATGCGTACCAGAGGAATAACCGTTTCTGCCTCATCGGCGACACCCGGAATCGAGGTCAGCTCCAATTTAAAATAACCTCCTTAATGTTAGAGCTTATACAAAATAAAACTTTACGCCAAGAGGGTATTTCTCAAACGATTGACCATGTTAGACCATGGACTTTGTTTTAAGCAATTAGACAATTTAAATTTTTGATATAAGTGATATATCTTATATATGAAACACGTCGTGATACTTTGTTCTTTTAACTCGCCTGAGGATTATACTTATATCTAACTTTTTAAAATTTTTAAATACGATTTAAATATACGGAAAAGCTAAAAAAAAAATGAAAGGAGATAAAGACCAAATGATCGAGAAGGGTGAGCGTATTTTTAAAAAATATTTGTTAAGTAATATCACGTGCTCGCATCAAAGACTCGGATAGGGCCAGGAAATCCACAAGACACTTTTTTGAGCATACAAATCGACCTCTTGCCACACAGAATAATCAACATGGAAACCATAATTTTAACACATCGTCCAGTGATCAGCATAAGGTCAGCTTTGCAGATGTAGGAACAAATGGGAAAATGTTCACTTAACTTGTTTTACAAAAGATGAACATTACATATACACAGTTGTACTACAGAATAATGTAATACACAAACGTGGTTGCTTCTATTGGATGAAATGGAGCATCTGGGTGTGCCTTACATTGGCAGAATATCAATTTCGTATTTTATCACGCTTAGTTCGGCAGTCTTATGCTTATATCATCATTCAACACTAAGTTCGGCACACTTCTATAGAAATGTTTAACTACTAGAATAATAAATACAGTGAAATCTCGCTTAAAGACCACCTCAGAATTAAGACCACCTCGCTATTAAGACCACTTCATTTCAGTCCCGAAAAATCTTCTATTTATCTTGGTATTTTAAGTTTCACTATTAAGACCACCTCGTTATTTAGACCAGTTTTGAAAAGTCCTAAATACCACATTTGCACTAAGGTTCACCTCACTTTTCATACCACCGACACAAGACAGTCACCTGGTGTGGATTCCACAGTGTACACTTGTCAAGTGTAAGAGAAGTAAGGTGTATTTTGGTGTCACATTGGTTAATCAGTAACAAGTTCTGTGTGTTTAACATTATCAAGCCTATATAATATTATTAGCTAATGGACTTCAGAGACTTTTTTCTGCATGGTCTCCCTCGATATTAAGACCTGCCCGCTATTAAGACTACTTTGGTGCGGTCTCTAAGGTGGTCTTAATAGAGAGGTTTCCCTGTAAATGGTTTACTAGATTTCACTTTGAAGGAAAAGCAGCACAAAGAAATGATAAGGATGGGGTTATGGGGTTAGGAAGAAAATAATTATGCATTGTAATATATGCCGGAGGCACGTTTGCTTATTAAGAATAGACCATCAGTAAAACCGATAGTCAGAAAAGCATCATACCAAACGACTAAAAAAAGAAACGACAAACTTGCAGGCATGCCGACATATAAAAAAAATAAAAAAATAAAATAAAAAGTATATTCATTCAATCATTGCGACAGACGGACGAACGGACACACAAAATCAGTTATCAAGATAATTCATTGATTTAATAATAGCTCACACAAGGTACAATAATATACCCACGTTCACAGTTCATCATTTCCATAGATGTACGGAAATCTACTTCACATGAGTCAATTTCTACAGACGTCAATTGTGTCTTGCCAGAGAACTTTGGACGGCGTACCGAGTGAGAACCTTGTGCATAATTCTATATTCATATATTCACATTGGTATTTACAAAGGTAGGCCCGTGTGTACCTGTCCTGCAATACCGCCGCGGGCATGTCACCAACATGGATATCCATTTTATCTGTTCGCTGTACGATACAACTTGTCATTAATAACCTCGAGGCTAGTATGATACTACTCATCCAGTTCTACCTGGCTACTGAACTGTGTATAAACAGCTTTACCAGCACGACAAACTACTGGTCAAAATAACATTTCCCATACGTATTATACACCTATGTAGACAGGTTACAGGTATACCACATCGTCGACATAAACAATATGTTTTTATGGACAGCTTTTAACTGTTTATGATGTTTGAATGCTTACTACGTGTATGAAATTGGTCACATGTTCAGCAATCATGATGTTTCTTTTAAGCCTTATAAAGCAAAGTTGATTTTGTTTTAAGAATTATTGAATTAATTATTGCTGGTATGAGAATGAGAAAATTAAGGCTGAATAGGGAAAGTAAATATCATTGTAGGATTAATTCACTATTTTGTGCATTTAGGACAAATCAGCGAAACTCTAGGTTGACACCGTGTACATTCATGTCAAACGTGTATAACGTGTTTCCGTTGAAGGCTGCGGTTTCCAAGTGGTTACGGCGTCGGTCTGTCTACGAATATAAGTCCTCTGTCACTAGGTCATGGGTTCAAGACCTACACAACACGCGAATAAGTCACCAGGTAAAAATGTACTTACCGCAGGTAGGTGGTTCTTCTTCAGGCACTCCGTGTTCCTCCCACACTAGCACCACCATGTCAATACAAAAACATATTTACCGCAGGTAGGTGGTTCTTCTCCAGGCACTCCGTGTTCCTCCCACCGCTAGCACCATCACGTCAATACAAAAAATATATTTACCGCAGGTAGGTGGTTCTGCTTCAGGCACTCCGTGTTCCTCCCACCACTAGCACCACAACGTCAATACAAATATGTATTTACCACAGATAGGTGGTTCTTCTCCAGGCACTCCGTTTTCCTCCAACCACTAGTACCACTACATCAATACACACATATAGCTGTTAAAACGAAGAAAAAAGCTACGAACAAAAGCAAACCTTTGTTGCTGTCTATTCTTCTCATTTTACTAATATGAGTTAAATCATTAGTTAATTATAAACAACACTTCCAAAAAAAGTGTTTATAATAATTCCAAAACTAATTAAAACCAATCTTTGTTTATGTTATCTTCTTAAAATCTTGAAAAATAAAAAGTTACAAAACTTTTCATTCACCGATTTTGACATTGTTTTATTCTAATGTGGTGTAATTGTGTAAAAAACATATATATCAAATAAGACTTGTGATCAAAACAAATTCTCTTTCATTGAGAGGATAAATAAATATATAAAATATTTTATACTGTCTATACTGTCTACATATGTTTCGTGAAAGCTGATGGCCGCGAACATGTTGTGATGCGGAAATTGTAAAAGTAAAAAAACGTAAAAAATATTTAGTTTACAGGTTTTTCTTGTATTTTTGTAAATGTAAAAAGAAGAATAGTTAAACGCAGAGAAAACCCATGGCAATGCTCGCAATTAAGTTATATCTGTTTTTCTCTCCTTTTATATATATATTTTGATTTCTTTTCTTTTTTAAATTTTTTTTTTTTAAATTTTAGAAAATCGTTTCTCTGATATTGCCTATTCAACCTTTTAACATTTTGAAAATATTAAGATAACTTCGTTTCTTTATAAAATATTCTATCTTTCAAAAATTGTAGTGTTTGATCATTGTTTAACGTTCTGCATTAAAGATATAGCGCAACAACTGATTTACCTATTGTCAGTATAATATGACCTAATATAAACATGTTTTGACTGCCTTTGGCGTGATATTTTAGTAAAGTATGGCTCCAAAAAGTGCACCTGACCCGTGTTATCGCAAGTAGAGAAGTAAACCAACATACCTTGCCTTCAGCAGACATAAATAAGAACATGCATACATTGCACACTTTGAAATGCTTCCTTAAATGACATCACTTGATTAAATGCAGTTGAACAACCCAAAGCAAAGCAACCCTTTCCCCTACTGAGCCAGTCTAACAGGTCGAGATGGTAAACGAACGTTAGCAAAATAATGCATTATTTTTTAATCTTTCTTAAAATGGTTGTAACAAAGGGTTGTATTCATATCAGTTATGTTGTAACTGAAGAGTCCTAGGAGGATGAAACAGCTGTATGATGCAGTTTAATTCATTTTTTCGGCATACTGTATCTATTACTAAATTTAAAAGGTGCAGCATATGTGCGTGTTACGTGATCTTGTAAGTATGAGGTTACATAATTAATACACACAAGATAATACCATCGATTGCGTTTAAAGAATTAATATCATCACGTGATTTAACATCAAAATTACCACGTGACATACATAAATATTTTGACGGGAACGTGTTTGGTCATCCCAAACCTTAGGCAAAATAAATTAGAGACTACCGAGGCGTTAATAAAATCATAATCCAAACTCAAAATCGATTAAATCAGGGGCAACACATGAATAAAGGAAATATTTCATGGAGACCCTTGAAAAAGTACAAGAGAATACGACCTGGTGTTCCGGAAGAATAAGCATCTACTGCGTCATCGACGACAAACTGAGTAAATTGAATATATATATCATGAGGAACAACGCATATTAATTTTGTTTTTAGCATAGCTCTCAGAAGACAATTCACAAAAGCATAGATAAGAAGATAAAATGATTTCAGTATGCCGTTGGTGGTTTCTATGTGTCTTCGAGATTTGCCTTAATAATCACTGTATTATCTAACTATGTCAAACAATTCTCAATATACACAAAGTGTACATACGTTACTCAATGTTTGATTTTTAAATTAGCGAGAAATCCTTTATAAATATTGAATTTCAATACATTACGAGCTTAACAAACAACCTTCATTCGGTCTCAACAGTATTTGAGCTTTTGTTCTTCAATTTTTGCTACAATAATCACCAAAAATCAATTCCGAAAGTATAGCAGACATATGGTGCAGCGAAATTAACTTATGACATGCTGTCTGTTTAAAAAGAATGAAAATTTGAAATTACCATAAATACTTATTTTGTAACTTGCGGCGACTTTATTTCGCGTTTAATATGAAACGACCTTTTCGCGGCGATTTAATTTCACGATAAATATGGTCATATTAACAAACATATGTACAGTTCAGTTGGCATACCTCTGATTGAAACTATTTCGCAGCGTTTAATTTTCGCGAATTTCAATCAACCGCGAATTACGCAAATAATAATCGCACGCGAAAATAAGTTGGTTTACATTGCGTTCCTCATTGTACGATTTGAATGTGTGCATCATGGATATTTTCATTAATGAAAGATGACTACCTTACCATCTCTGCTCTGCTCTTTATTAACAGAAGATTATATTTTCAATCTCTTTTTTTAACAGAAATAAATGTAAAAATGTGATTGTGCCTAGGTACTGTGTTTATATACTTATTATATCAGTATATTAATATTAATAATAATAATAATTCGAGGTTCTTATATACCGCTTTATCATGACCTTAAATGCCGTATCCAAGCGGTTCAGAAATTATTATCCGTGATTATAGGGCCTTAGGAACCAGCCAATATCGTTCTCAACTCACTCCCTGGTGAACATAGAACCGGTGCTGCCATTTTGGTGCTCACATCTAGCATTCTGCAATTTCTAGCACTACCAAACCACGTATTCATTTACAGCTGAGTTAACTTGAACAAGCAGAGTAAAGTACCTTGCTCAAGGATACAACACAACTTCCGTGACCGGGACTCGAACTCGCAACCCTTCGATCACGAGCCTGGCGTCCTACCACTATACCACCGTGCCTTCCTCTAGTGATACATAATTATTTTAGCGCATTTGCGCTAAATTCATTGAGCTTTTTTGAGTGCACCTCCCAAATTTCTCGATCCAGTCATCGGGCATACATGATGAAACTAACTTCATTTAAAATACAACAAGATCGCTATTTTATGTAAATGTCCTAGCAAGTGCGTAATGACAACACTGTTTCAACAAAGTAGGGCTTGTAGAAGATCGCCAATGGCGACACTTTTTTAGACTTGGCGACAAAACAAAATCACACTTCACTAAAATATCAAAATAGGTGGTCATCACTGCTGAGTCTGCGACAAACACTAGACAGATACACTACAGGTAACGTTTTATAGGTGAATTGACGAGAGGAAAAGTATATAACTGTTGGATTAAGAGTTATTCTAACTTACTTTGCGCAAATTGAAATACACTTTTATTAATTAGTATCGATACAGCAGGCCATACATTAATTACACTCTAATATACAGCTGGTTTATCCTTCTAGGATTCGTCGATGATTTTAGTAGCCACATATGTGGAAAGTGGGAATTGTTCTTTTACATAAATACAGTTGAAATAGAAGGGGAAGGCATACAGCCTCTTATTCATATCGTTTAATTTCAAATTAGTAACGTGTTAAGTATGCCATGAATCTTACCACTACTCGAAAGTGATAATATTGGCCCTTAAGGTTTCGACAAACCTCTGAGAAGCAAAAGTCCCTAGCAGTCTACCACTTTGTATCTAGTAGGATTCACCTATAGTAATTGAAAATCGACAGAGCACACCAAAACTGCGTTACACTGCACCATTACCACAGTTCGTCCTTCTATGAACGTTGTTTAGACTTCTCGAGATAGGTGTCAGAAAGAGTAGGTGATAGAAATTATCATTATAAACATGGATCTTGAAAAACTCTACAATTTAAACATAGACCACATCAACAAACATTATACCAGACATCACATGCCAGCACGGAAATGTCCCTTACACAGTTGTGTCGTCCTTCTTAGAACGTTGACCAGACAAATGTTTCGTCAGAAACAGAAGATGATGGAAATCATACAATGTAATTACAAACATGAATCTTGCAAAATGATAAACATGGACCACTTCGATAAACATCACATCTGACATCAAAGGCAATCAAGGAAATGTCCCCTTTGTTTACTTTGGGGTTTCATTCAGCTAGTAAGCGCACAATGTACTTTGTTTCATTTTGAAATCGGATTATATTTGTAATATCCATTGACAAATAATATAACGTCGACAGTATTACTGTGAAACGAGGTCTAATTTTGATAACATCTGGACACATACTCAATACATAATTACCACAATTTACCATTATCAAGCTACTTTGCAAGTAACAATCTGTCTCAAACAAGCATAAAATACGTATGAAATATAGATGCAACCTTGCATATTATTGATAAATATATTTTAGTAATATTTTTTGTTTTATAGTTTCCGAGTGTGTTTTTTCAGTGATAAGTTACAGTGTATGAAGTTCATTTAAGTATTGGACTGCTTTCAACGTGTATGCATAGCCAATATGAATTCCAACTGGACAAACACGACTCTACACTAGCGTTTAACATAGCGTTTCATGTTTAATTTGCCTCTGTCCAGTTGGAATTCCTACTACTTATTGAATACCAACTAAAGCAGTCAAATGTTTCTTTTTTCTATTTTTTTTAGTATTGTCGTAAACCGACCAGTTACATTTAAATACTTTGGGGGGATTTAGTACAAATAATGTATGTATGCATGTTCAATTAATAAGGCAGCAAAATACTGATGACGTCAACAATTGGTCAATTGTGTTCACAAGTGATATAAATGCCAACTGAATTGGGTAGGATTATATGGTGGCGAATGTAATACAATGGTATTTTGTATAATGAAAACAACCACAGTTGGGTCAGTAAAAGTAAATAAGTTTATGATAAGGGCAAGAGTACTGATTGGTGTAAAAGGGAGGTGCGTTTAAGGACTATTCTTGCCTCATCCGAGATTTACGTTTAGTTACAACATTCGCAGTCACATTAAGTTCAGTACAAAATGTACATTAATATGGATTTTCAATTTCATTCCATAACAAGTTTAGGAAATATTTGTCATTGTCTGATCCTAGTTTCACGACAATTCCTTAACTTCAGGAAATTCGTGAACTTAATCTCAACGGCGGAAACCCACGGTACACTTATCTGACGTTTACATACCGTGGGCTAGAATCGATGGAAACCCTCGTTTTCGTACTAAAATAGTAGCCAATCATATCGAACGTTACATCCCTGACTACATCCAACTGGGGTATCACGTTTAATTTGTAGCACCGCCTGTCAACAAAACCTGTCGATTGTGTTATAATTGTGTCGATTGTGATTAAAATATAAGGTCCTGCTGTACGGAGATTGACATCGGCGTCATGCCTACAGAAATATACTGGCCGTGGTCACAGTAAAATGATCGAACAGAGTGTCACGAGAAACGACCATTCTGACTTGTCGAAATTTCCGAATAAACTGCTCTTCGGGGAAACGAAGATTTATATCGATTCTAGGCCACGGTGTGCTAACGTCAAAGAAGTGTACCGTTGGTTTCCGTCGATGCCTTTGTCCATGTCAGATTTTATTTGTCGATGCCATGGAAGCATTTTGGGAATCTATGAACTTGATATCTTCTTCAATAGTTAAACAGTTTGTTATGAAACATGATTTCAAGAAAATGTCCACAAAAAATAAAAACGAGCGCATAAACGATGCTTGAGCACGAACATGTGTTCACGAATTAATAACAAGGTAACACGGTTCTCTTTGGGAGTTGCAGCACCTGTGATAGGCACTAGAAAAAACTTAATGATTCGCGAGGAAGTTGTGTGGTTGTTGTGTGTGTGTGTGTATGATACATTTCTAAATAGTGTATATTTTGTACTTTGTTTAGTGCTGTATATAGAAAATCGACTAATCGGTTCACTTTAACGCAGTCAAGCTTTCTTTTCCTTTAATCAAGGTCAACCTCGTTCATCCCAGTTTTGCACATATATTCACCCGAATAATACTTTAAGTACATGATTTTGTGATTAAAAATTAAATGAATCCGGAATATTTATCAATTATTTCCCCCATCGTGATCCCCAATTCCAGGCAAGTATTAATTAAAATAAGATACGTGTAAACATGACACAAACACATTGTGAAATGAAATCACGAAAGGTTCAAAGGATTTTAATTATCATAATACTATTCATAAATCAATCAAGATGTACAAAATAATAGGATCGTGAGTTTGAATGTATTGTCTTCTCCCATTAATCCTATGAATCACCATAGACGCCATCGATAGAAGTCTTCTTTAATGGTTAACGTTCTTTGTAGTCGCAGCCACTGGAAGTAAATATATAACACATTAGCAAAAGTACAGCTTTAGTTTAAAGACATTAGAATGCATTTTAGTCTGATGCTGGATCACTGTTTTGAGATGAGTTTGGTGCAAATAAATAGTCCGTGTTTATCAATGAGTATGTTGTATGATTCAACGATTGGCATACAATGTTAAATTAGTCCACACCGAAACTGGAAGTTTGACTGATAGTTAAGACAACCCAATTATTATTATCATAAAAAAATCAGAGAAAACCAAAGGGTCAACAAAACCATAATCCGAACCCAAAATTTATTAAACTAGAGGGAAAATATGAACAAAGGAAATATTTACATGGAGACTCTCGTAAAAGCACAATATAATAATACCAGGTGTTTCGGAAGAGTAAGCGTCTTCTGCTTCATCGACGACATCCGCCATGTAAATCTTGGTCACATCCAAATAAGCATCAATCCACAAAATGAGAACCGAGTAGCATTGTCAATCACAACAAGCAAACACACTCATAAGTAAACTAAAAAAACGTCCATCTTATACCTTTACAAAAGTTAACATAAAAGATACCAGTCAAATTATTTAGAATTATGAGGTAATCGTAATCCTATTGGACATCCTAGTCAAATATATCTAGGAGTTCCCCTCCCTACTTTCAGTATATTGTGTTAAAAAATAACCAAAATAATGTTAATTACTAAACATTGTTAATTATAATCCTCTTGAATGACGAGTTAGTGGGTAATACAGTCTATCAATAAAAATCTACAAGAAAGACTTTTTATGTTCTTGGTATATCTAATATCAATATCTGTGTGATCAAAATGTTTTTTTTTTGTCATTAGTAATTGAAATTATCTAATATGTGTTATAGTGACTTGTCAATCACATTCTATAAACTTTTTAGAAAAGGTAGGAATACAAACTGTTTGGAATAAAATATGAGAATACCAAAGCGTCAACAAACAATAATCCATAATTAAAAACGAATAAACTAGAGGCAAAATATGAACAAAAAAGGAAGATTTACATAAAGCCTATCGTAAAAGCACAAGAGAATTAGACCAGATGTTCTGGAAGAATAAGCGTCTTCCGCTACACCCGCCATGTAAATCCAAGTAAGCATCAATCCTCAAAATGAAAACCGAGACATTGTTTGACTTTCAATAATTGAGTTGTAGTATTTCTCTATTTCAAAATACGGTAATGCTAGAATTGTTTTTCTTTTTTTATTTCGGACTACACGAGTCGTTAATATGAATTTATATCATATTTTTCAATTCAAACGTAAGCTTTTAATACAGCTTAAAAATAAATGAGTGGTGGTTTAATGTTTTGACACAAACATGTAATGACAGCACAACCGTACGTGGTAGTTGCCATTAATGGCAGTACCTTGTGTCTCTCACTTGTTTTTGATCTGGGATTGACAAATACTGCCAATATTCCTTACCCAGAGAAAACATGATAATACAGGATAATACCACGTTTTGACTTATACTCAGGCAACTATTACAGACGACACTCGTAGCTTACTGTCACCTGGAATAGAGATAAGTTTGGTTTAGTTGGTTTGGTTTATTTTGTTTTACGTCCAATTAACAGACAGGATCATTTAAGAAGGTGCCAGGTTTTGGAGGTAGAGGAAAGCAGGAGTACCCGGAGAAAAACCGCCGACCTACGGTCAGTACCTGGTAACTGCTCCACTTGAGATTCGAACTCGCAACCAAGAGGTGGAGGGCTAGTGGTAGAATGTCGGAACACCTTAACCACCCGACCACCGCGGCCCCTTATCTTATAGAGAAGCGTGTTTTGGGGCATATGGATGCCCCGGTTCAATTTCTTTATATTGGAGCTCAAATATACACACATGCCTAACAAGCATGCTCCGATTTCATCTAAAAAAATCAATATATTTTCCATGTAGTGAATTGATTACATGTTATGCAGATAACTTCTATCAGTCCAGTTTAGTGAATGATTTCACCTAATATTTCGTGGTGTTGATCTCAAATATCCCCCCTTTTGATATTCCTTATTTCTGTTGTCTTTCTGTTGTTTTGATGTCACTCTAGCTAATTTTACCTCACCATTGGTTTTGTGCTTCCCCATCTTATTGTTGACATTGCTTTGGTCTATTGTCTGCTCTGTTTTCTCTTGTTGCCTTCCTCCATTGTAATGATTCATCAAGTTGTTTATGCCTCTGATGTTTCTGTCGGCACCATTTCATCATCTTGATGCCCTCGTGGTATGTAAACGCATTTCGTTTGGTTTGATCTCTCCATTTCCTGTTGTCGATTTTCCTTTTGTTTTATATATTTACAATTTCTGTCGTTGCTTTTTCTTTGTTTTCATGTTTCCCAATCGTTTATTGTTACCATAACTTTAGTTTCTCCTCAGTTGATCTTCTTGTCCTTAGTTTGACGTTATGTTATTATGTTAAGTTCTTAATTGATGTCAGCTACTGCAAACAAACTTATGGCACAGGGATTCGACAGATGCAGGTAGATGAAGACTATGGGCATGTTTTATGGATATCATTTTGATATCATCGAGACATATTCTGTATCTTTGTGTGATATGAAGAAGACGTAACACACATATATGCTGCACCTTTAAAAAATGGGCGATTTTGAGTTTGTTTATTAGTGTGCTTACTTGTTGCGATTGACAATGATACTTGGTTTTCATTTTGAAGATTGATGCTGATTTGGATGTGACCAAGATTACATGGCGGGTGTCGTCAGGAAGCAGAATACGCTTACACTTCCGAAACACCCGGTCTTATTCTCTTGTGCTTTTACGAGAGTCTCCGTGTAAATCTTTATTTTGTTCCTTTTTTGCCTCTAGTTTAATCGATTTTGAGTTTGGATTATGGTTTTGTTGGCGCTTTGGTATTCTCTATTTTTTTCGATGATTAGTTATTGTTGTCTGTTCGTTTTTCCACGGCCCCTTGGTTGATGTTTTGCTCTTTCCTCTTATTCTATTGTAACATTCTCATACTGTATAGTTGCTTTTATACGCAGGGAATCAAATTTCGCCATATTCGCGGTGAGATAAAATTACGCAAAATTAAATACCCATGAAATATAGCATACTGTTAAGACTCGTTACCATGAGAAAACAAATAATCCCGGCGAGCGCGAATTTTTTTCCCAATCAATAAGTCCAAATAAGAAAAACACGAAAAGTTTTCTCCGTGAAATCTAACAACTATACAGTATATACTTATATCCAAAGTTTAGTTGCTGCTCTTGTGTTTTGACGTTTTGATATGTAGTTTTAACTTTATATTTTTTGTATGTTTTTGTCACAAAACACAAACTCTAATTTGTATTCTTATAATTATATCCAGTTACATACATACAAATATATGAATTAGTACTGTTAAAATACATGAATATTTTGCCTCTAGTTTAATCGATTTTGAGTTTGGATTATGGCTTTGTTGACGCTTTGGTATTCTCTGATATTATTTTATTATAGCATCTACATAAACAAATAGGTACATTGTATGTTTTTAGGAATGCTGTGATGGTGATATTTCACGATTTAAATGCAATGAAGCATCTACAGTTACCAAACGAGTTCGGGAATGTTTTGAAAAAATTAAAATGCATTGTACAATATAAACGTATACAGTAGGAATTACCAAATAGGTGTTTCGGATGCCCCGAGGGCAAATAATTTAACATTTTGGTTTTCAGAAGTGCATATTCATACAATCATGGATGAATAAACGTATATACCAAACATTATTTTGCAGGTTACACTTTCATTTTGATGGATTGGTATTTCATTTCCTTGATACAATGACTATTATACTAAACACCCACACGCCATTTTGTATACATTACAAATTGTTTTAACACCTGTAAGATACACAATTCCAAATCAATGCGATAAGCTGTATATTTCAATCTTAACATATGTTATATATTTCGTCTATTAATGAAATATTCGTGATTTATATACGCACGTTTAAAAACATATCAACCTATTTTTTGTAAGGTTGTTTTTCGTAATTTTACTGAAGGTAAAATCATTGCCCATTGCGAATCTTTGTTTATGATATGCGTTTACATATTTCATTAACTGTTTTTTATTTAATTCAAATTGGATTTAATTAAATAACAAATAAGGATAACATTTAATCGTAAACGTCATGGGCAACGAGCCAAACATGTTCCATATGGACCAAGTACGTCTTGTTTTAAATAACTGTATTAATGAAAGAGTGTATAACAGTATAATTCCCCTGCACTAGATACACCGTAAAGTTTACAACACTTTACAAACACTTTAGTCAAATTACACGATACATCACAAGCTGTGATACATCAGACAACCGTTACTCAAGGGCTCCGCCCTTCCCCGTTTAACAATTATCAACAAGCAAATAATTGTACAAAGCATTGTCTTCTTAATGCGAAGTTGAAATGATTCCTTGCTTCATTTTCTAATGAAAGCATTCCGAAAGCAACTTTTGATGTACAGTTAAAATATATGTAGATGCTTAAATTGTTTCGCGAAACGCAGATCAAAAGAATAAAATGATATTGTTGAATGTTTTGTCATGTTGATAAAGCCTGGAACTAAATGATATGCCATTTTACAGTGTACGAGATAATTTCAAACTCCATTGATTTAATGAAAAAGTTTGTTTTATTGTTTATATTCGAAAGTGTTTGATTAAGTATTTTTGAGTTTTTTTTTGTTGTTTGCACCTCTTTGGTGAAGTAAAATTAAACAAAAAGTAATTTCACATAATTGTCAAACATTCTATGCGCGATGTTACTATATATCGCAGGGATTTTGAATTACCTCAATGATGACGTACAAAGGAGGATAACATGGCAGGAATGGCGAAGGACAACATTGACAACATGGCGGGGATGGCGTAGGACAACATTGACAACATGGCGGGGATGGCGTAGGACAACATTGACAACATGGCGGGGATGGCGTAGGACAACATTGACAACATGGCGGGGATGGCGTAGGACAACATTGACAACATGGCGGGGATGGCGTAGGACAACATTGACAACATGGCGGGGATGGCGTAGGACAACATTGACAACAACGCGGCTACAGATTTGGTTTTATCAGGAACAATCGACACTTTCCTTGAACGGGAATGGTTCCCGATTGGATCTGGTTTTGCAGAAATGTCATGGCCTTTATAGAGTTATAAGACTAACACACTTCAAACTATTGCTTGTAATTTAAAAGAACTTAAATTAGTACTTACATACTATCAATAACAGCAACACGATTTGTTTCCTATTCGACAGCAGACTACGTTCGATAAAAACTACTGCGGGTCGGAACTTTACTATTTAATTACAAGCAATCCAAATGCTACCTGAAAGTAAATCTGACATTTGACACATTATGAGTTCCTTTATATTACGATATATGTTTAAATATCTTTTATGTTATTATCTTAAGGGAATGGAATCCTATAGACTTAAATTATTTTGCCACAATAAAATAAGCTGTTTCAACATCAATAAGTATTGATCACATTTCTTGGCCTCGATCTTGACGTAATCGGGTATTGATAAGGGAGGAAACCGGAGTACCCGAAGAACCCCCGCCCCCATGTAGGGAATATGACCCTTATATACCTTCTCCGACCATTTTTAAAAGAGATACGTGCATTATTTGATTACACCTTCTGTGTACAAAAACAAAACAAAACAATTTCAACGTTTTACATGTAGGTCGCTTCCTATAAAATGGTGGGTAATGAACATGAACAAACATTTTTGAAAACAGAATGTTTATTTTCATTTTTTCTACAGCTATTATTTCTGATGTATGTTTTTGATCGACCATCGTGATGTTAACTATATTGTACATATAGGATGATAAGTCATCTAAGGGAACGAAAACAATCAGGACGTTTACAAGTATGGTTTAGTTGTTAGCGTTTTCGTCCAATTAACAGCGAAGGTCAGTTGAGGACGTGCCGGATTTTAGTGGTAGAGAAAAGCCGCCGAGGTTCTCAGAGAAAAACCACCGAGCAACGGCTAGTATCTGGCGACAGGCCCTTGAACTCGAGACCCGGACGTGTATAAGAAATGAATATTTTTTTTGGAATAAATGGAATAACGATGTACTTTACAAGGCAAATCAAATGTATCTTTCACCCTTGACAGCATATTTTGTCGGTGTTGATTGCGTTTTTCAAATCTAATAAGTAAATACATATACACTGTTGTGACAAATGCGATTCAATTCAAGGAAAACAAAACAAACAGAAGTGAAAAGATCTATGCAGGATTGCTATACCTATTATCCCTAGGCTATGCTCAGCTATAACTTATCCGCGCGTCCAGCCGTGCACTGTTATGACGCGTCCCTAGGTATTTTATATATGTGGAGAGATAACAGGATAATCCAGCATAATTTGTCAACCATAATGCATCATTCAAAATGGCTACCAGGCGTGGCAAATATCTTGAATAATGCATCTGGAGAGACACAATGTGCTTTTATAAACATGGTGTCTCTCCCAATGATTGCTTCATGGAGAAATATAGTCATACATACTCTGGGGAGTTTCTATTGCAAGATATTTGAGATAATATTCTTTCTTTGCGGGGATGGTTGTGTGGAATTTCTACTGATTCCGGATAAGGCTTTGCTGAGTTTTTGAGAAATGAATATATAAAAGAAACCAAATAATATTTAAATTTTCTTGAAGAAATACAATATCCCATATAGAATGACCCAGATATTTTTGACGACTTTATCGAGTTTAAGCATTGGCAAAGAGTTAAAATAAAAATTGGCATAATGGGGTAGTATGGACGACATTATCGAGTTTCGGTAAGGTCGTTGAGTGTGTATTTGTCGTGACCGGAGAGTTTGGACGACGTGATCGAGTTTGGGTAAGGTCGTTGAGTGTGTATTTGGCGTGACGGGATAGTTTTGGCGACGTTATCGAGTTTGGGTAAGGTCGTTGGGTGTGTATGTGTCGTGACGGGATAATTTTGACGACGTTATCGAGTTTGGGTAAGGTCGTTGAGTGTGTATTTGGCGTGACGGGATAATTTTGACGACGTTATCGAGTTTGGGTAAGGTCGTTGAGTGTGTATTTGGCGTGACGGGATAGTTTTGACGACGTTATCGAGTTTGGGTAAGGTCGTTGAGTGTGTATTTGGCGTGACCGGAGAGTTTTGACGACGTTATCGAGTTTGGGTAAGGTTGTTGGCTGTGTATTTGGCGTGACGGGATAGTTTTGACGACGTTGTCGAGTTTGGGTAAGGTCGTTGGGTGTGGATTTGGCGTGACAGGATAGTTTTGGCGACGTTATCGAGTTTGGGTAAGGTCGTTGAGTGTGTATTTGGCGTGACGGGATAGTTTTGGCGACGTTATCGAGTTTGGGTAAGGTCGTTGAGTGTGTATTTGGCGTGACGGGATAGTTTTGTCGACGTTATCGAGTTTGGGTAAGGTCGTTGGGTGTGTATGTGTCGTGACGGGATAGTTTTGACGACGTTATCGAGTTTGGGTAAGGTCGTTGAGTGTGTATTTGTCGTGACGGGATAGTTTTGTCGACGTTATCGAGTTTGGGTAAGGTCGTTGGGTGTTTATGTGTCGTGACGGGATAGTTTTGACGACGTTATCGAGTTTGGGTAAGGTCGTTGGGTGTGTATGTGTCGTGACGGGATAGTTTTGACGACGTTATCGAGTTTGGGTAAGGTCGTTGAGTGTGTATTTGTCGTGACGGGATAGTTTTGTCGACGTTATCGAGTTTGGGTAAGGTCGTTGGGTGTTTATGTGTCGTGACGGGATAGTTTTGACGACGTTATCGAGTTTGGGTAAGGTCGTTGAGTGTGTATTTGTCGTGACGGGATATTTTTGACGACGTTATCGAGTTTGGGTAAGGTCGTTGAGTGTGTATTTGTCGTGACGAGATAGTTTAGAAGACATTATCGAGTTTGGGTAAGGTCGCTGAGTGTGTATTTGGCGTGACGGGATAGTTTTGACGACGTTATCGAGTTTGGGTAAGGTCGTTGAGTGTGTATGTGTCGTGACGGGATAGTTTTGACGACGTTATCGAGTTTGGGTAAGGTCGTTGAGTGTGTATGTGGCGTGACGGGATAGTTTTGACGACGTTATCGAGTTTGAGTAAGGTCGCTGAGTGTGTATTTGGCGTGACGGGATAGTTTTGACGACGTTATCGAGTTTGGGTAAGGTCGCTGAGTGTGTATTTGGCGTGACGGGATAGTTTTGACGACGTTATCGAGTTTGGGTAAGGTTGTTGGGTGTGTATGTGTCGTGACGGGATAATTTTGGCGACGTTATCGAGTTTGGGTAAGGTCGTTGAGTGTGTATTTGGCGTGACGGGATAGTTTTGGCGACGTTATCG
The DNA here is from genome assembly GCA_947623455.1 of Mimachlamys varia. NCBI lineage: Eukaryota > Metazoa > Mollusca > Bivalvia > Pectinida > Pectinidae > Mimachlamys > Mimachlamys varia. Next base: position 36,259,728 of record OX392539.1, read on the forward strand.
AGTTTGGGTAAGGTCGCTGGGTGTGTATGTGTCGTGACGGGATAGTTTTGACGACGTTATCCAGGTTGGGTAAGGTCGTTGAGTGTGTATTTGTCGTGACGGGATAGTTTTGACGACGTTATCCAGGTTGGGTAAGGTCGTTAAGTGTGTATGTGTCGTGACGGTATATTTTGGACGACGTTATCGAGTTTGGGTAAGGTCGTTGAGTGTGTATTTGGCATGACGGGATAGTTTGGACGACGTTATCGAGTTTGGGTAAGGTCGTTAAGTGTGTATTTGGCTTGACGGGATAGGTTTGGTGATGTTGCCGTTTAATTCAGCTGTTTTTGTTGATAAGGCATTAACAAGAAGTGATATCCTCTTAATAAGGCTTTAGATTAACAAACTGGAACAAGAAAGTACCGCACTGATCAGACACATAAACATGGTTGTTTAGCTCAGTATGTAAGATATATTGTATTGTGATTAGTAGTTCGAATAAAAAATCAGCGAATACCAAAGCGTCAACAAAACCATATTTAAGAACAAGAAACATAACGGACTTATCATATTAATATACCATTCTCATGCTCAAACACAGATTTTGTGCGCAGGTCCCATATCATGCTCAAGCACAGATTTTGTGCGCAGGTCCCATCTCATGCTCAAACACATGTTTTTGCTATGCCCCATCTCATGCTCAAACAAAGAGTACGTGCTTGTTTTATTTCTTGTTTCATTGATAATAAAAACAATCACCCTTGTTCTAAATTTCTAAGATCATTGCAGAGTTTGAAGGCAGAACGTTGTTCAAAATATGCACATCGGCCATTTTTCGTGTCACATGACTTTATCGAGATCCAAGCAAGTTGATTTGAGCACAGACTCGATGCTTGATAATGTGAACATTTTTTTTATAATTACGGGCTCTGGTTCTTTTTAATGTTACAATGCTTTTTATCTGAGAACAATATATGCTATTTTTCTCCTCATTATCGTTGTTTTCCCCCAGAGGCGTTCCGAATAGTAGGCTTTCTTTTCACGTATCATCTACTAAATGTATTACCATACAGCTAAACAGGATATTAACAGGACAAAGGTGCCCGAATCCTTAAAAACACTTACAATTTATTCTACATTATGTAGAAGAAATCAGTGAACGAAATAAGTTAAGATGCATTCATCGCATGTTAGGTCAATGGATACGACAGATGTTCTTGAGAATTTGACAGGAGACATCACGTGAAATGTCACATGTGGTCCAGGAAGCCAGTCTCTCATTCAGATGAAAATACAGCTCTTCAATTAAATTATCGTTAAGGGAACGACATAGCAATATAATAAGGAGCTGTCAAAAGCTGATGTTAAAAAAAAATAAAACAAAACAAAACAAACAGTAAAATAGTCATATCCCTTATTGCAACTGAAAGTAAATACATTTACAATAGGCATGTTTATTTCATCAGAAGAATATAATATACAGATAACATGAACAATAGTTTATTTACTAAAATGTTTCAAATTGAATTTCAAAAAATACAAAAGTACACAGCCATACTATATATATGGCTATGGACAAGCGTTCCGGAGGGTATGCGTGTTAAGATTCCTCAAAAACACCCACCAACATGAAAAAAAATTAATCATATCGTATGTACTATGCGGAATCCTGCACCAAAGTCAGTCACATACAGAGTCTACCGACCGTGACCCTCAAACAGAAATAAAACTCAACCTTCGAAATACCAAGCTCGAAATGAAGTGTTTTATGTGATCACATCAATTTATTAACCCGAAGAAAGAATGAATTGGGAACATAAAACACAAATCTATACCAGTTATTTGTGATTTTTAATTTACATAATTATGTAATGTATTACTGCAGAGTTTAAATAAATGCAAGAAATTAAATACTTTTGAGCAGTGAATATACTCTACACTAGATTCTTGGATTGAGGAGAACGCAAATAGATATTACATGTATGTAGGTTTTCGTCGCAAATTATATATATATATATATACACTAGTTTAACTATCAATATGTACTATTTTTGATTTAGAATTAAGTTAGTCATAAATAAACATGCTAAAATTGTAATATGAGAAAAACAAAAACAAAAAACAAATCTCAACATTTGTTAAACTACAAAAAACAAGCAGACATATAATATTTTCACACATTACATGGGAAGGGGAATAACTCTAAATTATTTCGAACTTTGGCGCAGTAATGACGAGTTACTTACCCCTGCCGCCTGTCAATATATATATATATATAAGCTACATAATAAGATATTTTCTCTCATATCTCGCCATGTTGGATAGGGTTTGCCCATGTAAGATAGCTATGTAAGAAAAATCTATCTTACATAGCATATCACGCGACGTGACGTCACAATGGCTTAACAATGACGTGACGTCACGAATACGGTCGACGGCGTGATAAAATTAAAACCTTTCATAAAATTTTAACCATAAACACCAGGAAGAGGAGATTAATTTTTCTGCGCAAACGTTGTTTGCAAATATAGGGTATGTTTAAACTCGCTGTCTAATTCGTTTTCGTCAAAAAAGCTCAAGGAAAAAGTTAAAATTTCAAAATGGTAGCCTGTTTAAACATATTTTCATGGTTTTTGAGCTCATTCGGGTAGTTGAAATGAGAGAAAAAGACTCGGGATCACAAAATGTGTTAAAACCCTCGGCAAGCCTCGGGTTTCACCACATTTTGTGACCCCTCGGGTGGAATATCCCTATCCTACATACACGCATATGAAAGAGTCTTATAATATAAGAGGCTATATAAGTGTCAACGCCATCATGACTATCTATAATCTACATACTATATGCCACGTTCTATGCAGTGTTAACACAAATGGAAAATGCATGCACTAATTGTTCACTAAACTTCATACTGTTGTTATAGCTTATACCTGGTAAATCTATCATATATAGATATTATAACCTACATGTTGTTACCAATACCATTAATAAATTAGTATTACTACACATGTACCTATACGTGCTATCTTTAATAAAATTGCATCATTCTGTATTTATTCTTGCTTATAAACTCAAACTGCAATTTTCAAACGCTAATCCACATCAAGTGTATTTGATTGCTATATCATACGTAGGAAAAATCTCTTCATGTCAATTGTTAAGTGGGAACGCGACCTTGCATAACAATATCAGGAAATTACAAAACAAGTCAATTGGCCTGGTGGTAACGTCCTGGCTTAAAAACCTAGAGGTCTCGGATTCGCGTCTGGCTCGTTTAACTTGTTCCATTTCTACTCTTTGTTGAAAAGTATTGTTTATTTCTAACGTCGAGGTGTTTTTATTAATAATAACCAAAGTCTGGGTGTGTGCATGTACGATAAGTGCTAATTATCAGAATCATAATTTCTTAAATATAATTTCAGTCCCTGGTACCCGTTAACATTTTACGTCGTAACGGATCTGTTTGATTTGTATGCCTACAATGCACGTAAGGTTCTATATGCCGTCAAGTTTCGTAACACAATTTAAGTATAATTGAGGTCGATTTCAGGTCAAAGTCATCATATCAAATTTTAACTCATTCTTTCGTTTCAAATTCGTTTCTTTGCAACAACTTCTACTAAAGCTATCTGGTGAGGTTGGTCGTCGTTTTTGTAAGCGAAGTCCCACAATCTCGAAAAATATGTTTCCACCAGACACTCCCTCTCTTGTTGCGATCTGCTGTGTGATAGTCCTGTGTAGATAGTACGATACAGCCATGGCTTTATTCCAGCAACTATCCGGTCTGCATACAACATCTTAGTGGCATCATCTTAGAACAAAAGAACAATGGAATGTTCAAGTAACGATATATATACTGCTAAAACCAATGTCACATTCATACATGTAGACATTAAAATAAACAAAGCGAATGGTCACATACAATATCGATTTTCTGTGCACAACTTCAAAACTCTTAAAATGTGATTAGATCCGATATTTAAGTATTTTTTTCAAATATGGAACACCTGGGTCCGTATTCATGAAACCATTCTCATGCTCAAGCATGGATTTCGTGCTCAAGCTTTATTTCTTGTTCTGGCTATAAATTATTTCAAAAATCTAACTTTGTTGAAGTTTTGGAAAAAAGTTAATGAGACATGAAGCCAATAACTGTTTTCAACATTTACATTGACGTTTTGACTCTTCGACATGATTAAGGAGAGTTTCAAAAAAGCTGGCTTGAGCACATAATCCATACTTGAGCATGAGAACGGTTTCATGAATACGGGCCCTGGTCTTATTCTCTGCTTTTACGAGAATTCCAATGTAAATCTTTCCTTTGTTCATATTTTACCCCTGGTTTAATCGATTTTGAGTTCGGATTATGGTTTTGTTGACGCTTTGCTATTCTCCGGTTTTTTTTACCTAAGTACATACGATTTATTGTTGATACAGTTCAGATATTCGTCAGACACATTGGGAGTTTTATTAGATTATTTCATAATATAGTATTATAAAAAAATTCCTTTACGAGATAATTGAAATACGATAAATGTGCATATCAATTTTGGCAGTAATCTTTTCTAAGCGATTTTCTTGAGTTGTAATCGATATGCTTACATTTAATATGTTTTGCCTTCTACAGCGCTTGTCTGTTTGGATTCGATTGTGTGCAGAAGTTTTACAACGTCAAAATAAGAACATTGTAAATATACAGTATGTTTTTGTAAAATCGAAATCAAAGTACAAATAATCTGCTATCTTAATACTTTGAGAAACATATGCGAAAATATATTCTCAAATGAAATGTATATATATACTATTTTCTACCACAATACCCGGTGCTATTACACTCTCAGACCATTTTATAAACGTGCTGACTCTTTGATAAATATATGACCTTCCGGACCTTAGATTGGTTGAGAAGTTGTTCATGTGTTCCAATGCCACGTACATATTCGAGATGATCTGGTCTGCGGTTCACTCGAAAACAGCACTGCCCCTGCAGACTTGATATTGTTGTGGTAGGAACAGGTCGCTCGACTCGTGTTTATTGAATATGGGATCTTTTTCACTCTCGTTAATTATTTTTCAAAAGTTACAATAGACACTCGCTAAAGCTTGTGTTTGTTGTAACTTTAAAAACATAATTTCATCGAATGAAATAAATTCAATATCCAACAACCACTCGTTATGTAACCTCTATATATTTGTAAGGAAAGGGCTAATTTACTCTGTGTCTGTTGCTCAATTCATTTTGTACATATGGTAAGTTCATAAAATATTTTGAAATAAAATTTGTCATTACATATACATGTATCTTTACCTCTGACCGACTAAGCAACTTTATAATAATATAAGTCAATATCTTATGTTGCATTTATGTTTCATTCATGAACTAGAAGATTTCCAAAACTTGAATAAATCATATTACCATAAGCAAGTATAAACTGATAACACTAACGGGTTTTATGAGAATAATTTCTTACCTTTGCTTAATACACCGAACGAAGGATGGTCCAGTTTGTTCAAAAATGATCGCATAGATACCAGTTCCAAGCCAGTTTCTATAAGGTCTTTGTCATAAAATGGCAATGCATGGTCCTCCTCTGTCCTATGTAATGACGCAGGGAAATTGCAATCTAGGAACTCATCCTGTTAACAATAAGAGTTATGGTAATCACAAAATACAAGATGTTAGATATATATAGAGAGAGGTTACGCAACAATTGATTGTGGGATATGGAATTGTTTTCACTCGAGTTATTTTTTTCAAGTTACAAAAGACACGAGCTTCAGCGAGTGTCATTCGTAACTTTTAAAAAACTTATTTACAAAAGTGAAATAAATTCCATATGCAACAACCACGAGTCGTGTGACCTGTTTCTACCACAATAATATATATTCGCAGTTGCCGTGTTGTTTTGTGGAATGCACCGCGGACTATTTGCGCAGAAACAAATCATTTTGTATATATTCCCGCCAGGTTGTTACGACGTCAACAATCGATGACGACGTCAGCAATCCGCACGTGACATTGAACAGCGTGATTTCCGGTCAAAGTTCAACTTATCAACCAATCAAATGTCTGCAAGATCACAAACAACTATTGGTATAGTGCATATATTAATCAAACAGTCAGCACGTTTATAAAATGATATGAGAGTGAAATTTAACGGGATATTGTGATAGAACTATATTTAATTTCTTCTGTTAGTTGAAATGTAATACCAGGACAACAGCTGGTATGAGGCTAAGGTATTTTGTCGTCATAAATTTTATTGTGTCCAATACTTGATTTGCGTTTCAAAAACTGTCCAAATAGCTCAATAATGCATAGTTTTCAAATATGTAAATATTAATAGCGAAAACCGCATATCGTGCTATTTTTGCGATGTGACTTAAAACACGCCTTCCGACTTATGCATGCTATCAAACAATAGATTGATAATAACATCTGCCATTAGGCTTCCGCTTGTTTCTAAAACGCAGCAACTTCGTTTGGCAAAATCGACAATCCGTTGCAAATTTATATTCACGGCCGCTTGCACGGTTCGCTGCACAGGAAAACTTAACCATGGCCTTGTCAGAGGGTCGCAATATTGGCGTAAATTACAGTAAGTGGTCAATAATTTATTATTTAATGATTTTATTACATGGCAAATTAATTGTGTTTATACAAATGTATACAATATAATGTTAAAGGGAATCAATAATTACATTTCTTTTCAACACTATTTATTCAAGGTAATTCTGACTTACAATATATTTTATGTTAAACATACTAAGAATAAAACCCCAAAAAATAATTAAATTCATCTGACTCAATCGCATCGAAATTATGCTGAATGTTTGAACCATGTTTCCGTTCAGGAATCTATATTTATAAAAAAAAAGTCTGATACTTATAATTTACATGTAGAAAAAGAAAACACACAAGAACACAATATAACATACCTTAGCTATAAGACCGTCTTCCAGCAGAGATCGTAGTACATTCGATAGAGTGTTTAATCCACCTTTGATATCAATCGTGACATCTCCTTGTCTGGTTTTTCCAATATTCAGTACAACTAGGTATCCTCCTTTAAAATAAATGTTGTCGTTGAAAAGATAATTACTAATTGTCACGATTTTGCAGCGCACTAGCAAACGTCTACTAGTCTGATTAAGGATTGAATCCTGCTGTGTTGAGGTTGTATGCTGTTTGGAAAAAGGGAGTAATTCCTGCACTACTTTACTGATGTATTTATTAATACACCAACTGGAAGGTTTATCGAAACATAACCTTCACACACTTTGGTAGGTTTATTGAGTCCAAGTTCACTAGAAATGTAAATAGTATTGTTGAGCTTAGTGCTGGACCGTGTACAACTCGACATAGCTTTAGGACCGAGTACAACTCGACATAGCTTTAGGACCGAGTACACCTCGACATAGCTTTAGGACCGAGTACAACTAGACATAACTTAAGGACCATGTACAACTAGACATCCCTTTAGGACCGTGTACAACTAGACATCGCTTTAGGACCGTGTACAAATAGACATACCTTTAGGACCGTGTACAACTCGACATAGCTTTAGGACCGTGTACAACTCGACATAGCTTTAGGACCGAGTACAACTATACATAACTTAAGGACCGTGTACAACTAGACATCCCTTTAGGACCGTGTACAACTAGACATCCCTTTAGGACCGTGTACAACAAGACATCCCTTTAGGACCGTGTACAACTAGACATCCCTTTAGGACCGTGTACAACTGGACATCCCTTTAGGACCGTGTACAACTAGACATCCCTTTAGGACCGTGTACAACTAGACATCCCTTTAGGACCGTGTACAACAAGACATCCCTTTAGGACCGTGTACAACTAGACATACCTGTAGGACGGTGTACAACAAGACATCACTTTAGGACCGTGTACAACTAGATATCCCTTTAGGACCGTGTACAACTAGACATAACTTAAGGACCGAGTACAACTAGACATCCCTTTAGGGCCGTGTACAACAAGACATTCCTTTAGGACGGTGTACAACTAGACATCCCTTTAGGGCCGTGTACAACTAGACATCCCTTTAGGACCGTGTACTACTAGACATAACTTTAGAACCGTGTACAACTAGACATACCTTTAGGACCGTGTACAACTCGACATACCTCTATAGACACCGAGAGTCTAAACTTCAAAATAATCAAAGATATTTAACAATATCCAGTAAATCTTGAAATATCACTCAAACGAAAACAACGATGTGCTTTACTGTGTGAATATTTGATGAATCATTGAACACATTTTCATTGCATTTTCATAAAACTTATAGGTTATGTAAAATTGATTATTCATATTAATTCATGATGAATGTATTCACCACTTATTAGGCATTTTTATGACATGAACGTTTTGGAAAAAGATGAATTTCAAATTCATAATAAGATAGGCTGTATTCTAAACTTAAAAAAAAACCATAACTATCTTGTTGCGAAAAAGCAAGTTACGCCTGTGATGAATCAGAAGATTGTCCAACTTTTCCATTACATATGATGTACATGTACCTGGCTGAAAATGGTAATATTGAAATTTTAATGTTTCCTTCCAATACATGGCATAAGCTTTATCCCATTATGTTTATATTAATATAAAATGCACTTCAGCCCCCAAAATTAAAAAAAAATCTGTACTTACGAAAAAATATTCTGTAAATAATATCCAAATGGGAGTGCGCAAACATTTTCATATAGTTATTTTAAAAATTTTAAAAAATAATTCAAATTTACTGCAATGTTCATAGAATGATAGCCCAGTGTTAGAATTTCGATATTAGTCTGTAAACCAGAGTATCAGAGAGAAATACATAGGTACCCCTTCTGCAAAATGTCGTCCATTGCATGCTGTTTTCATCAGTTCAGGTAAAAGTAGTTACCTGTATCTCGTGAAGGCAATAAAAGGGCATTATTTTATATTAAAATGGGTCATTTGTCATGTAAATTTACGTTTCATGTCAAATAAATGCATAAAATTTAAAAAATAGCACCGACATGACGTAATTAACATTTACGATACGGTTACCTAATTACTAATTATGTTTGAGAAATGTATTTTGATACACATAAGCTTCAACTGTCACACCTGTTTACAACGGCAACTGTTTACGCTAGCGATGTTTGACAGGTGCAAAGCCGAGAACGAATCGGTATAATCAGTGAGTTAATAATATCCGATCCACGAGGAAGTGTATACTACATGTATATACGAATTCCATCAGAATTTTTACAACACAAATTAAACTTTGTTGACAATTCTTTCAAAATCATTAAATTACCTGAAAAAACACTGCCGAAAGTGCCGAAGAACATCTTTTTACATGCTGTACATTCGCCCAAAAAAGGAAAACTGGCAAGTACTTAAACAATTTATCGTGTCAGGAAAGGGCAGTTTTTGCTATGTAACGATATACCAAGTAACATTTACCTTTACTACATGCATGAATAAAATTTAATTGTTAATTTTGTCTATGGTTCACCATGCCTCTAAGTCAGGCGTATGAATATCTAAAAAGGTAAATAGTTCAAAATGGAAGGCAGTATGTTTCGCTACATGCAACGGGAAGATGTTTGATTTAAGAGATCTGACATAATGTCATAACTCGTCATACCGCAGACGGTAAGATTTTTGTTTTGGCTATGTGGCGCGCCATATCAATTTGTCGATCGGCGATAGAAATTTTGAAAATTGATTCAGATGTGATCGGTGTTCAGAATGTGCGTAAGTTGCTGTTCTTGTGACGAGTATGTTCTCTTATTCTGCGGTTTTCAATTGAAAGAGATATTTATTCAAAAATCGAAGGCTCGTCTATCATTCTGTGTATATTAAAGAAACAAAGATGATATTCATCGTTTTTTTTAATCTTTCGCAGTATTCTGCAAACGTGCACGCGATTTTAGGTATAAAACACCAAATATCAGAAAAACCACCAAATTATCGATTTTCAATCACAAATGTACTCGTTGGTCTATTTTAGTCATGTATTTTGCAGTATTTAGTAAAATAACAAGTTTTGGTAAAAAACACCTCCACCATATATTGAATTGTCCTGTACCTAGTCCTTAAACAACATAAAACGTTTGCTTTCTATAAAATAGTTTAAGTGATTTTCATTATCATTAGTTTTACGCTTAATGGCAGAAAACAAGTTTGCTCATATCGTTTTTGCATCTTAAGAGTTATCAAATATACATCCATGTTTTACTTAACCTGGTCGAAGTTCCCGTCCACGCATAAGCAAGAAGGTTTTCCAATCTGAAGCAGCCTGACGGTCAAAGATTTCCATTTCATATGAGCTTGTTGGGAATATGCCGTCTTGTATCCGACACGGACTGAACAGAAATGAAAACATATAGAACATTCTATTCTGTTCTGTTTTGATCATTTATTTTTGTAGGAGAAACTTGATACTAAGATTTTTCCATTTTTTGGAATACATGAAATTTAATTGATTGAATTTAACTTAATAGATTAACCCATCATGCCGCACTCTAGCTGTCAAATGCCTTACTGATGTCTCAAAAGATAAATCTTGATTTTTTACAGTGATCAATACTTTCTACTATGGTGTGATAAATTGAGAACAATTGGTTGACTGTAGAATCTCCTTGTACAAATCCTGACTGATGCTTAGTAATAATATTTTGGCTAACAAGATAATTAAAAAGGTATTTGATTTTCATTCATCTTTTTATCAAAATGTCTGTTGTACAAAGGATACAGTCTAATATTTGTTGATTTATGGTGTTACAAATAATTTCATTAAATTAATTACTATTGTTCATATGAGACAAAGATATCCAGTCAATTGTATTTAAGTTTCTATTCATTTTATTATAATTTACCTCGTGATGGATTATTTTGTAAGACTTTTGTTTGAATACAGAGTATGAAATAATGAAATGAATTAGAGTGATCACTGCAAATAGGAGGAGAGACATAAACGTTTTCGACTAAATTGAGATTTGAATAATGTCTATTGAAGTTGATGATGTGGGAGGTATTTTAGTAGGTTCATTGATAAAGCTAGAAAGGCTGAACTTTGATATTAATCAACTTAGGTGACCATGAGATTGCAGATTTACTATGTTTATGTTAAGAACACCAGTAAGTATTAAGTCAAGATTAGTATTAACAGCCCTATCAATAACAAAGTCCAATGTGTCACAGTAAACAGCAGGTATCTCTGGTCTCTGAAATATATGTGTCTCAATGCAGACTTCTAAAAATATTATTTCAATTCCATCATGCTCTACATCAACCCTTTTTCTCGTGAGAATATTATTTTTATAATATATCAAAACTCCGACCCGGGGCCAGATGTTCGGTCCAGTCGATCATGCATATATGATTCAAGGTTGACATCAGAGTCAGGAATATCAGGTGATAAATAAGTCTCGGTGAGGCATATTATATCATTATTATTTGGTTCAGTCTCTATAATATCCGTTTTATTTCTCAATGACCTAACATTCAAGTGAGTAATAACAAAACTGCAAAGAGGTCCCGAGTTAGATTCAATGTCATTACCTAAACTGTTATTGCAATTAGAATTGTCATTTTATGTCATATCTCTAGAAGGGAGACAAGTATTGGTTAAAACAAACCCATATTAAATTGGATAAGGATCACTCCGTACCATAGAAACAGGTGATGACAAGATTGATGACACTGCGCACAAACACGTTTAGGATATATACAGATATGTTCAATCAATCCTTTGGTGTCTTTTCTTTGTAATTGTCAAAAAAAAAAAAAAAAAAACCCAGCATAATGATTAATTGTTATTTGGATTTTGGTTTTGTCCAAGAGCTATCACTTTCAACCTTGCTTTGCAATATCCACGTGGATGTTGGGAAAGTTAGTAAACGGAATAATCTACTTTGATGACAAAACGACAGAACAGAAATTTGAATATGGTTTGTTGCAAGTCATTATTAACTATGTTTTTTAGTACATATGTATGCCTACGTTCGATTGAGAATGATACCTCAGTATATACAGGTAAAATATCACCTGTATCTGATGACATAAGTCATCTATGTGACCTTTATTAACGTGATGAACAATGTCAACGAAGCAGAAGACGTCAAAGCCAATTTTGAGTTCGGATTATGGGTATGCTTACGATCAGGTGTTTTCTGTTTTTTTTTCTTTAACGTTACCTTTTCGACATGAATAACGCAGCAATAGATGAAAAGATCAGGTCAGTTGAGCTATCCGGAAAACACTTCTCGTACATCGACCGTCCAACCGCAGCACAGAGCACATCAGGACCAAGGTTTAGACCGGCTTGTTATGTAAAGAATCACATAAATTAAGAAAGTATTTCTTAATTAAGTTTCTTTTTTAAGTTTTATGGTTTCAAATTTATTTTGTAACAATTTTGAAATAAAGTGAGTGCGCAAAACGTATAAAAAATACAAGATGCTGTAAGAGATATTTTAACATGTTCTTGCATATTTCTAAAATCATATGAATCATTCCAGAACGCCTTGCTCCATATTACCTACCGTTGCACATTTGTATATACACACACACAAACGTACAAAAACCTCCGCCAAAGAAACAGTTTTGAGTGTTTATCTATATTGGTATATACAAATTAGTAGTTTTGCTAAACTTGAAATCTTTAAAGGTACTGAAATACACTGTCTATTGCACTAGTCGTGATGATGATGATGATGATGATGATGATGACGGTAACTGCAAGTAAGGTGATGATAATGCCTATTGTACTAGCTGTTGTGGTGATGATAGTCTAGTGATATCCATGTATGAATATGAGGATGTGTGATATTTTGACCTGTATACTTTGTAGAAAAACGTTCTGAAAAATAAATAATTACAAAAATAAAAATAGGATATTTACCGTTTACGACCCTAAATACTCTGTTGAAATCATTTTCCGGTAAGTCTGTATAGTATATCATCAGCTGGCACGATTTTTCTGAGTTCATTCTGATCATATCTATACATCAAATAAAACGAAAAAGTAAATTCAATTTATTTAAAAAAATATATATACATTTGTGTTAGATGGTAACTTAATTGATATTTCATTTACTTGTAGTGAATCACTACAAACTTGTGTGATATAATTTTGCTATTTTTTAATTGATGGTTATTTGTCCTTGTCAGAACAGCAAACCAGCTGTTTTCTATTTATAATTACCACGTGTTCATGGGATGACCACCACTCTCATTACTAGGGATACGATCGTGATCAGCTGAATATGAGATTACCATGCCCTATGGTCAAGCTTGACCAATCAGCATAGTATGCACACGTGCTCAGCTGGTAGGGTCATCTTGCTTTTTCGGGAAATGGACCAGGCTTGACCTATCAGCGACGCGCACATTTTATCTGAAAGCTAACGAGGTATTCTTGTGATAGGTTTACTGTATTACAAGTAGACGTACAGCAACAATGTTTTGGCCGGTTTCACTTCTAAGTCTTAAAGAACTTAACGGTAGCCGCCAACTTCGATGTGTTTTAACATTAGTCAAATGGTTTTAAGCACTCTAATTTCAATGTAGCTGAAGGTGTCATGGACAATTCTCGTCTTTTTATGAGTTTAGTGATTTTCTTCAAAACGTTGAGGGTAATACAATATTATAAAAATCGATTTGTATGTAATCTATGGAATGCATTCTTACCGACACGTTTAGACTTTCATTGTTTACTGTAAACGTCGACATTTACGCGCGGGGAAAATTTACGCTAATTACGAGAAAGCAACTTGACGGCGACAATCCACCCACACGCATTATTTTGCGATAAACAAATGGTATAAGACTAATTACGCGAAGGTTGATCGATCGCGAAAATCACCCCCTCGAGTATACAGTTGTCGTACAACGCACAACGCACCAAAAATGCGTGCGTGCATTGTGCATAAGGATGTTGCGTCCCTTTATGTAAAAAAACATCTTCGGAGATATTTATCATCGTTAATGTGAAATTCAAGGTGAAGGTGAACAGAAAATTCCCATTTTTGTAAGTTGACCATCAAGGTCAGTAAAGGATTATAAACTACAAGCTTTTCTGTTCTGCTGGTTCTAAGTTTTTGATCAAAAGAAAACAAACTCATAGGCTACCATATTGCAATTACTATTGCTTTTTCTACAGAGAAATTCTCAGATGTTATAGAACTATTTTCATGTACGTGCAATAGAAAAGAAGGAAACAGATCCAACAATTTTAGAACAAATGAAAATTGTCTATGGTGGGCGCCAAGATCCCTTTGGGATCTCTTGTAAGCACTGCCCAATCACGTAGTTTTGCAGCTGAGTAGACTGGAACAAGCGGAGTTAAGTATCGTGCTCAATGATACAATACAAATAGTGTCCAGGTCAGGACTCGAACTCGCAACCCGTCGATCACGAGCCCAGCTTCTTATCGCTAGACCACCGTGCCTCCCAATGCTATCGCTTCAGGTGTCACTCCACTAGTACATGAGGCAATTAATTTCACCGTTTGCAAATTGACATGCGGCTATCGGTTTCTGCGTTTGTTTCACCTTTACCCCATGAGGTAATTCATGTCTTTGTTTACTTCACATTTCGCACATGGGGTTATTGGTTTCACCGCTTATCTCCCCTTCCATACTCGAGGTTTTTAATTTCACGATTTATCTTATTTTTTTTAACTGCAGTGTATTGGTTTCACCTTTTATGCCCTCTTCTGCACTAGATGTTATTAATGTAACCGTTTATATATTTGCTGATTTTGTTTGTTTGCATTAAGTATTAGCTTATACATGTAGTACATACTATTAACTTACATATTTAGCTCACCTGGTACAAAGGACCAATGTGAGCTTATGCAATACTGCGGCGTCCGGCGTCCGTTTGTTCGTCCGTCCGTTAACAATCGACTCCTTCTTCATAATTGTAATTTAATCACATTTGGCATGAAGCATGCCTAGGTGGCTGGGATTCAAATTTATACAAATGATTGAACTGACCCCCAAGGGGCCTGGGTGGGGGCAAAAATGGGTCCATTTAGCAATATTCATATTAACGACTTCTTCTCTGCAACTAAGCAATATACAACATTCATATCGCGGTGGTAGCATCCCTTGGTGGCCGGGATTCGAATTTATAGAAATGAAGGGGCTGATCCCCCAGGGACCTTAGTGGTTGAGCTAAAAATTGTCCATTTGGCAATAGTCATATTAACAACTTCTTCTCTGGATTTAAGCAATGTACAACTTTCATATCCCTTGCCACATCCCTTTCACTTATAACAACAATTCTTGGGCATAAAGAGGGCATTCTTTTTAATATGAACCAATTTCAAATAAAATTCCTCTGAATGCTCTTTTTAATATAAAAGCTAAGAGTTTATTAAGGGCAATATTGTGGCAGATCCCACACTTGAAAAGTCGGTGTTATTTAACTTACACATGACTTTTTGTTGCATTTGCTGAAAGCCAGGTGAGCGATACAGGACCTCTCGGCCTCTTGTTTAATCAAGTATGCATAGTAAATTAATAACAAATGTAAAATACCAATGATTTCATTAAAGAGCGCCAACGACGTAGACCCATCAGCCGTTCCGACATCGGCAATTGTGATAAGGGGGTGGGAGTTAGCCGTACAACTATCCAGTATTTGAGCTGAAAGTGAAAGAAACAAAACAAAGTTTATGTTACGAAGCATATTAGAATGATAAGGGTATATGACTGTTATATCTGTATTTCATGTCATTTATAATTCGTTCCGCTATAAAAGGGTTAGTGTAATAGGACGAGGAAAATTGATAAAGATAGTGCCGTCGCTGGGGCTCGAACCCGCGACCATTGGCTCTCCAGCCCGATGCTCTACCGACTGAGCTAAAGGGAAATTCCCTACAGCTCACGCTTGTAAGGCAACCTAATCAATGCACATCTTTTACACTTTTCCCCCTTTTTCTAAATCCCCAACCCAGGTTCTTTGACTCCCCGCCAAGGCTTCTCCTCCTTGAAACGGGGAGGGTCATCGGCACCAGTTTGTAATAGGACGAGGAAAAGTGATAAATATAGTGCCGTCGCTGGGGCTCGAACCCGCGACCATTGGCTCTCCAGCCCGATGCTCTACCGACTGACCTAAAGGGAAATTCCATACAGCTCACGCTTGTAAGGCAACCTAATCAATGCACATCTTTTACATTAGTATAGTAGAGAAATTAGACTGACCAGGTGAGTACGGTTCACACACAGTAGACTACTTATCTATAGTTTCATCTTAAGTCGGGTAATTGATCATTTATAGTGTGGCTATAGTGCGCGTCCCTCATGCGTATCATGATGCGATGTCCACTCGCTAAGGCATGCGTACGTATGTTACAGGGTAAAATAACATCATTAGTAACTCGTGTGTATTAATTAAGTAATATAAAGCTGATTGCAATGATATATCATGTTGATATTGCTAATAGTATTCCATCTATTAATTACTGTTATATTTAGTCATTTATCAGCTGTTATATATAGTTAGGCATGTTCATTACTTCATAAATTATAGTCATTTGTGTATTGTTATATGTGTAATTTAGGCGTGCACACATAGTCATTTCATATATAGTGTTATATTATGATGGTATGTTTTCTATATATAATGATATATAGTGTTATATCATGATAGTATGTTTTCTATGTTTTTTATATATATTGTAATTCCGGATATTATTATATAGGTTGATCATTTAAGATAAAGTGTGATAGTTTTGAAATTTGTGTGCACAAGTATTTTATTATTATTTCGTGTACGTCTGTACTTTACAGATGTCTGGTTTCAACTTGGAAACATGGCTTAAGGTGGACTGTGGATAAGACAACCAACACAACATTGGTTCATCATATTAGATAAACACTCGCCAGATTGCCTGCAACATGGGTGCGCCTGTAAGCACGCAGGGGTCGGAGTGACACCATTTAATGGACAGAAAACTGTGTGATGCTGCTGCCACAGCTTGATTGTAATACCTGTAGAGTTACAGAAGTCATCAGCAGATGATACTGGGTAGAACCTGTGGACCCGGATGAACAGTTTCTATGACCGGGACGTCATTCAGGACTGTGTCATATTTCATGTGGAAAAGACTTTCAGAGTGAGATGACAGCAGAATACATCATGTGGACAGGCCATGAACTTTATAGATAGATAGTGTGGTTTTATTGTAAATACTCATTTGTGTGAATGAGTAAATGTAGTGTACGTATAATCATTTGTATGTGGATAGTGTATTTTTGTGTAAATAAACTGTATATATGTATATTCCTTGTCCGTTGAGCTTCGCCACCGTTCTCATACACTACAGTATGATACTGATTTTTTTTCATAAATCAGAGAATATCGCAAAACCATTAACCCAACCCAACTCGAAATCGATTAAACTAGAGGCAAAATATGAAAAAAGGAAAGATTTATGTGGAGACCCTAGAAAAAGTACAAGAGAATGAAGTTGGTCGCACACAGAACTTTCCAATACCCATTATATAAGACATTGTAAACTACAAAGTTTAACACTAAGTTTAATATTGCTTGAACTTTCCAATACCCTTCATCTAATACATTGGAGTTCTGGACTTTGGAACAAGACATATTGCTAGTAATTTACGTTGGTTGCATTCAGAGCTTTTTAACACTCACCGATACAATATATACATTTTTTCACATTTCAATAGTATACATATTACAATTATACACAATATATTCCACTTTCACACACTTTCATAACACTCCATTCACTCTTTTTGTAAGTGGCATTTTATCTATTGAAATGCTATATAGAAAGGGTAAAAAAATCAGATCTAGAGGAACAGAAGAAACTATGAGAAGCAGAAAGAAAGAAAGAATGAAGGAAAGAAAGAAAGGAAACGAAAAACAAACAGGTAAAAGGTATGAAAGGAAGAAAGTAAAAATAAAAATATGAAAAAACAAAATGTCAGATATAAAAAGTTCAAATTTGATATTAAAGGCCCAATATACGTAACTTTCGGCAAAACTTGAAAAGAAAATCAAGCCTAATAGCTTAATATATTTATAGATTTAGTAAAGATTAACTGATATCAGCAATATTCAAGATGAATTCTTTCGCGGTTACTGGTACAGCAGCAGTTGAAACACGCTATTTGTAAACACGCGTCCATTTCGAACTACCTTCGGTTTGTTGTTGAAGTGGGCCCCACCTGAAATATTTTCAATTCTTTGGATTTTTTTGAAGTTCGGTTATTGGGCCTTTAAATATGTAGATGTCAGTAGGTAATTACACACGACAGTAATAGTGAGAATCTGTATTTTAATCAAATTGTATACAAGTAATAAACATTTCAATGTTACTATATATTGCCATTATGTAACAATAATTTGATTTTGCCTATTCCCCTAATGTTAAACTTCTTCATGTTATATTGTATAACCTCAAAAAATCAGACAAAACAAAACGTGTTAACGTCATATACCGCAATGTTTGTAATCAAACTTTTGATTGGTTGAAATTGTTTCTCGCAAAACCATTCAATCTTTTTGGTCATAATTCATACCAAATCATTGTATACAACCTATGTGTTATATATGTATCGTTAGAATTGAAATTATATATAAGTATTTATAACCACAATTGATTTTGGTTATACGGTAATATAACTTGTGAACTTTGCTTAAATCCGCGAAAAGTGCACACATTTTTTTTCGGTACACCGTGTAACCCTTAACAAATTGTGGCCATCCCTTATATATTTGATCATATTATTCCATGTCGATTTACCTAAGCAGTCCATAATTACGTCCCGGCTTTTGTAGAGGGAGTGCCCATTCGCTGCAAGCATTCCACCATGCATCAAGGCCAGATCGTCAAAGACCATTGCACATTTGCTGTTTTGATCCTCCATTGAATTTTCTTAGTCACAGTTACTATTAAAAGAAAATCGCAGATAATGAACATTTTTGTCTTCAAAATATTTCATTGAGTTATAAAAATACAAACAAACAATAACTCAATATTTGACATTTATATTGAGTTATTATTATTTTCGCTTGTCATTGTCATTTCTTTAGTAAACTGATGACACAAACGGACAATCATTTTAAAATTTATTATTTTTTTCATACAATTATGGACTTTTGGTTTATTAATATGATTTAATACAAATCTAAAAACAAATACTCAACCGAGGCGTTAATGTGGTGAATTTCACTGTGATATTATATTAAATCATATTTACTAGGTCAAAAGTCCATAACTGTTTATTATTATGCTTTCACTGTTAAACAAACAAACATCAAGATTTTGACCTAGTTATTACGTTATGTTTTATCATTATTATCATTTTTCATGTTCCTTGTCGCGTCACAGGATTATAAGTTTAGTTCGATTTTTATTTATTTATATTTTTTTTGGAAGGAAGGGGGGGGGGGGGACTTGTTTTTCTATTTTGTTAATCGCAATGACATTTAATTAAGATGATGACGGTAACATGGCCGTACATTTTTTTCAACAAAATGGTTGCCATTAGTCGAAATTTAGATATCATTCGATTTTGCTCAAATGTAGTTTGAACAGATAACAGGACATACGAAACACAACTGTAACTTCGGTTTTGAAATCCGACGAAATAGCCGCCATTTGATTGGCCTCTGATTGGTCGACATTTTTATATTGTTAAACGTATACATAATATGTTGTGGGACTACATGCACCAGCGTTGCAAACGGAATTTAATTCTTGCCCTCTACATTATAATAACACTTTTTATTATTATTTATAGGTAACGAGAGTAACAACTATTATCATATCAGTTTCTAACACTTATCGGTGTGTGGAATGGAAATGCACTGAACATATACCGATTGTTGTTTTCAAAGAGACCAATGAATGTTACCACTTACCTGTCACGGAGAAGAATCGCCCTTCTAACAAAGAAAGACGAGATTACTCAACTCAGACAAAAGTCGATTAAAAATCCAGAAATACGGAATGAAAAGAAAGATAAAGAAGGACTCGATGTAGGAGCAGGGAGAAACAGGTATCCGTGAGCAGTTTACAAGCTTTAAGCGGTTGCACTTTTCATCATAGTATGACAAGTATTTATCGTAACGGTGACATTCGCACATTCGCCCAGGTACAGTAGTAGCGGGTCTGAACTCTGTTTAACCGTTAAAGCGTCCCCCCTGGCGGCCGATAATGGTCAGATCCAGAGGGAGCTAACCATTCGAGATTGGAATATTCTGTAATGTACAGAGAGAATAAAGGGAAGACGGTCATCGCACGATGTTAGTTTATTGTGCACCCACAGGTGCGATAGAAACAACCGCACATAATCGCATTGTTCTCAAATCGTGCACACTTCGCGCACAATTCGTTTACACGTCGTGCCGCACCACACATCGTGTAACGTTCTGCGATACCACGACAGTGTAAGTTTATATATTGGGTTCATTATACACATAGACATATTTATTTACAAAATAAACACAGTATTTCCATCATAAGCCTCTGATTTACAACATTGAAAACACTAAAGCATAAAGTCTCATACGCAATACACTTGTACTCATCACATTTACATTCGACGTATAACCCGCGTGTAATCTGCCTTTGCGGACTATCGTTAATTTACTTCCGATGGGATGTACCCCGGTGCGGGTTATACGCAGGAAATAAAGTTTAAATTAAAGACTATGAATTAATATTATAAATAATGGATACTCACTATATCTTCAAAACGTGTATTAAAGAAACGGAACAGTGAACATTATCATATCAATTCTATTGAAGTTTGTATTAGTTAGTCAAAACATTTTTTTTTATGATTTTTTTAAATCAAAACTTAATTACTATTGAACAAAAGCAAAAAAAAAAAAAAAAACGAGAATACTGAAGCGTAAACAAAACCATAATCGTAACTCATAATCGATTAAACTATGGGCAGAATTAAGAAAAATTAAATATTTACATGGAGATCCATGTAAAAGTGCAAGTGATAAGACCAGGTGTTCCATCGACGACAACGGCTATATAAATCTTGGTCCCATTCAAGTTAACATCATGTCCTCAAAGTGAGAACCGAGTAATTATTCTCAATTAAACCAGTAAGCATACTAATGAGCATACTAATAAACGTCCATCGTCATATCATATAAAGATACAAAATATTTTTCAATGAGACAAATATGGCGACTAAAACACTTGCCATAGTTCTGATAAATATGCATCTTTTGAATCATGTGTAGTAAGTTTGTTGATTCCACATAAATCGTTATTTAAAACTGGCCCTAAAATAACGAATCAACTCCGACATGTTAACAGGATAGGTTGGAGAAGCAGGGATGTTACTATCAAGAAATGGAAAATTCCCGATCGGAAAATTGAAATCGACACATTTATCGAATACTTAGTATTAAGATTTCCAAATCTGTCATTGTTTAAGTAGAGATCGAGGTGAGGAGCTGATGTAGAAGCGTCCGTTGTGTCCTTCATTTCAAGTTTAGAAGGGAATATGCAATCGACGTGGTCAACAAACGTTTTGTTGTTTATAAACCCAAATCATTAATAAATTGAAATATTTGTCGAGGTTTTTGTTTCCTGTCCTTAATATAAGTACATACAAAATGAAAAAAACTACATTTATACTCCCAAAATCATGTTGAGGGTCCCACATAAATGTCCCATTGCAATCATGCAGTTTGAGAAGCAAGTATTTTGTTTAAGGCCCAACCTGTAGGAATACATATAACTTACTCAGACTTTCTGCACAAAGAGAACAAAAAAAGAAAAAATATTGGGGAAAAAACAATCGTTGATTTGTTACATAATAGGAAACTGAAGGACATGATAAAAAACAAAAGTCGGTCGCTGCGGGCGTTGAACCTGTAACATTAGACCACAGAGTACAACATGAAAACTGTCGTGTTACGTAATCAGTTGTTCTCATTGAAAGAAATCATATGCGGAGACTGACCTACTCTGCGAATGCTAGTGCCTAAATGTTAGGCAGATGGTTGTGCGCTGTTATTACATGTATAAACACCACTCTTATGGTTCTGTTACTTTCGTTTGTGAATACTTTTAGTATTTAACATATCTAACAGTGGCTTTTTAGATAGGGTTAACTGGTGATCTCTTCCCGAACACACGGTCTTATTCCCGTGTGCTTTTATGAGGGTCTCCAAGTTAAATATTTCCTTTGATCATATTATGCCCCTACTTTAATCGATTTTGAGTTTGGATTGTGGTTTTGTTGAAGCTTCGGTATTCTTTAATGATTTTTACATCTTACACTTGGCCAGTCGATATATTGCATCGACTGTTTTATGGACTCGGTGATTTGTAGACGATAGCTATGAATCTATGCCACGATTCAGAGTTATTTTTTTTCAATAATCTTTGGTCATGAGCTTACATGTTGTTTACGGATTGTATTCAAAGCTATAATGATATTTTGTCATGTGTATTGTAGTCGATTATGATCGAAACCGTTATATATGATCAGGAAAGGTCTACTTTTTGCCATATATTTTGCTTAACAAGCCTGAGGCTGGTGGAAACAAAGTAGGATGACCAGCACTAGCAGACTGCTTTCGTTCTTTTTATTTTTAATTGTTCACTTTGTGACCGCAAGGTCAGTTTGCCAGCAGTCGTCTTCGATCACTCAAATATCGATATGCAGAGCAAGCCATAGAATAACGAATCAACTGCGACAAGCTAACATTATAAATTTGAAAAGCAGGGATGTTACTATCAAGAAATGGAAAATTCCCGATATCCCGATCGGAGAATTGAAATCGTCACGTTTATCGTATACTTAGTAGTAAGATGTCCATGTTGTTCATATTTTAAGTAGAGATCGAAGTAAGCAGCTAATGTTATGTCCTTTATGAGAAGTTCAGAAGAGATATACATATTTCTTCCACAATACTCTGTGCTATTCCAATCCCAGACCATTTCATAAACGCGCTGACGTCGTCACAATTTGTTATACGAGATGATGTGTTATCATGTGGTTTACTAAGACAACACTATCACTGCCGACTTACAAATGTACTATTGTTGTGGTAGAAACAGGTCACACGACTCGTGGTTATTTTATATTGAATTTATTTCACTCTCGTTAATTTTTTTTTAAATGTTTGAAAAATAAATAACTCGATTGAAATAAATTCTATATCCAACAACCTCTAGTTGTGTAAGCTCTATAAGATCGACATGGTCAAATGTTTGAGCGCTGTTGGTTTAAACGCCACTGTTGTGGTTCTGTCACTTTATATATGAATGTTTTTAATATGTATAGTACATATTGTATATAAGATCCCCGTAAACCCATTACAAAAAGCCGCTGTTAAAAATGTTAAATACTAAAAATATTCAAACGAAAGTGACAGAACCATAAGAGTGGTGTATATACATGTAATAACACGCTCATCATTTGCCTAACTTCTATGCACTCGCGTTTGCGGAATAGGTCAGTCCGCACATTTTTTTTCTCTCAATGAGTACGTAACAACATATCCAGATGACTGATGTACGTGACACGATAGTTTCCATGTACAGGTTCAACGCCCGCCGCTACCGACGTTTGTGGTCGTGTTTTTTTTCCTGTCCTTCAGTTTCCTATTATGCAACAAAACAGCCATGGTTCCATGCTTTATATATTGTACTGGTTGTATTGTATTGTACTGGTTTTTTGGGGTTTTTTTTCTCCTTTCCTTCAGAAAGATGTAACATTTTTGTTTTGTGTTTCCAAATAATTTACCAAATTAACGATTTGATTTTTTTGTTAAGAAAGCAATATTTATTCCTGCAGGTTGAGAACTAAAACTAGATACCTGCTACTCAATCAATCATGATTTCGGGATTGGTCTTTATGTACTTATCAGGACAGGGAACACAAAACTCGCCAAATCTTTTAATTTCTCTTTTAGATACATAGATGATGTGTTTTCTATAAGCAACAATGCATTTACGGACCACGTTGATCGTATATACACTTCTAAACTTGAAATAAAGGACACAACAAACTCATCTACATCAGCTGCTTACCTCTATCTCTACATACACTATGACCAACATGGACATCTTACTACTAAGCATACGATTAACGTGACAATTTCAATTTAACGATTGTGAACTTTTCCTTTCTTGATAGTAACATCCCTGCTTCTCCAAACTATTGGTGCTTATATGAGGCAGTTGATACGTTATTCAAAGAGCTTGCTCTAAATATCGAGATTTCGTGATTGATGACTACTGCTGACAAATTTACTTCACAGGGATTCGAGAGAAGCAGATTGATCAGAACTACGGGCAAGTTTTATGGTCACCATTTTTGTCTCATGCATGCTTATTAGTGTGCTTGTGATTGACAATTATGACTCGATTCTCATTTTGAGGACTTTGTGTTCACTTGGATGTGACCTATATTGACAATCCGGGTGTCGCCGGGTGTTGTCAATGAAGCAGAAGACGCTTACTCTTCGGGAGCACCTTGTCTTATTCTCTTGAACTTTACAAGGGTCTCCATGTAACTCTTTCCTTTGTTCCATTTTTGCCTTAAGTTTAATCGATTTTCAGTTCGAGTTATGGCTTTGTTGACGCTATAGTATTCTTTGATTATTGTACTCATTCAACAGACCATCAATTCTATGTGCTTTGCCACTTTTCATGTTTAATAGCAGATTTTACTTCACGAAAAGGAATTGGTGCATTTAGTTGATCACACACAATATTTTTCTCAAATCGCTCACATTCCTGCTGAATTGGGACATCCTGTAAATTTGATTAGGTAGGTAAATAACTTGAAACATTATTTTTTCTCTTGGCATTTGAGATAGCTGGAGAAGTTATTGCAAGTTTAACCGTAAAATCATTTTGTGTCTAAAAAGCAAGAGTTTTTTTATCAATCAAGTCATCAATATTCAACTAGTTAACTAGAGTCTTCAATGAAATGTATTCTATATAATCATTTTGGAAATCGATCTTCTATGAAGTATTTTTTGACACAATTTATGCCATATAAATATCGCATTGATTGTATTCGGTATGTCCTGTTGAGCGAAATTAGTTAATATCTAAAGTTTTGACCAATCAACAACCAAGCAGTGGCAGCTATTTTGTCAAAACAATTGACTTTGGCTGCGCAAAATTTACGGCCGTGAGCTATTCATCATCTTGATTTAAAAAAAAAACAGAACAGGAAAAAATATAGAAGCACACACATGTATACATATACCCATCAGTTATCTTGTGAAGTGTCATAAGAATGCAACAAGTAGTTTTTGAGAGCTGCTTTGAACAAGAAATGGTAGAAATAAAACTAATAATGTAGACTATAATTCATATACTAATGACAACAAAACTAGCAGGTTGGTTTCAAGCAGGATTTATTTCCCGTAGGAAAAAAACCTGCCATGTAAACAAATGAATACAACACAGTTGACTTAAAATTTACCGGTACTTCGCCAACATGTTTACATAGATGCGAATACATAAGACGATAAATTGTAACTGGACATTTACAATTTAGACAGACAGACTTACCGGGGATGGTGTTGATAAGATATTGACTACCCCGAGTCCAGGATGGAAATGGTTTAAAAGAGTCGGTTCGGTGTGACAGGGATAATGGGCTGACCGTGCATTCCTTCGATACTATTCATTCCATTGATACACACGTGCTCATGCATACTAATATGTGCTCACTTACCTTATGATGAGAATGTGCAGCACGTGAGAGATAATGCGTTAGTGCAATGGACCCAGTACACATGTTGTCCCATGCCACATGGGTGTTACACTCGCCGCGTTTGATAAAAGCCTTTTCGCGTTACCTAAACTCATACTTTTATTAAAAAAAAATAAATATTAGAAGTTAATGAGTATTATACCACCCGCAACGAAGTAAGGGATTGGGGTGTATACTGTAATCAGGTTGTCCGTCCGTCCGTCCGTCTGTAGACGCAATGATGTACCGACTACTTCTCCTAAACTACTGAGTGGATTCAACGACACTTGGTTTCAATAATCCTTATACATTGTAGATGTACGTAATCTATTTCACGTTAAAAATGATAACCATGGTAGCCAGGTCACCATACATTTGTTCTTTGTTTTTAGGGGGGGGGGGGGGGGGGGGGATTTGTCAGACAACTACTAATATTTATATTTCCACTTTGCTCCGCCTCAATGAAACTAGTAAACTCTGATAACTTCATTCATCGATGAAGTAACTGGGGCACGCGTTTTTTCGTTCCTGGCGAAGTTATAAATTTGTGTACAACAGTGTATCGTTAACGTTGTGTACGAGTGTACTACACACGTAGAACATCTGCTATACATGCCAATGAATTATGCCAGTATTATATCGCAGACCACTTTTTCGGGAATCTGAAAATTCTGAAAAAAATCCAGTTGATAACCATGCAAAAATAAGTCTTAAACGAAGTAAACCTGAGCGGTAACTAACAAGAAACTCTTGCCAGAAAAATCCAAAGAAATGAAAATAATTCAGGTGTGGCCCACTTCAACAACAAACCGAAGGTAGAAGACAGTTAAAAATGGACGCGTGTTTACAAATACCGAGTTTCAATTGCTGCTGTACCGGTAACCGCGTAAGAACTCTTATTGGATATTGCTGATATCAGTTAATCTTAACTAAATCTATAAATATAATAAGTTATTAGGCTTGTTTTTCGCTTCAAGTTTTGCCGAAAGTTATTATTTCCGAAAATATGAATTCAAGATATATTTGTCTCGCGAAATACAAATGGGATCATCTGCCAGTCAGTCAGATTTCGTGATTTTAATTTATATCCGATTCTAAAATAAAACATTTGAGATGGGTCATAGAAATTCGTTCACTCTAAGAAGTTACATACTTAAGATTATATTATTCAACAGCTGTGTCATGTTCACGAAACTAATAAGCTAGCAAGATGATATAACTTAGCTTGCTCACGGGGTCCGAGAGCTTGTCACATTCACAGCGTAGTTTTCGGACCTACAATATGATGTCTAGAATAGTTTTATACTTATGAGGAGTTAAGATTAGGGTGGCATTTGTATCCGAAATTGATCTAAACCTCAAAAAGTGTAAACATCCTCTAAAAAACTTAGTTTTGGTCCAAAACTAGATGAAACGAATTCTCAAGCAGCTGCGATATTGTCAATACATAACCGTACCGTGTGCCTACCTTTAAAGTTTTTGGTAAATGTCACAAAATAAAAATCGTCGAATCACTAATCCAGCTGATTACATGTCACCAATATCATTCATAATACTTTTGTCAATAAGCTCAGCCTAATTCCACGGTTATTGAGACGTTTTCAATATGCTTAGGTCTAACCGACAACTTTATTCGATTTGTTTCAACTGTGACCAAATAAAAATTTCGTTATGTTTAGTGCTGCAGCAATGCAAACCGCTCTAACAAGCACTCTCGTAGTTCATTTCAAACTGGAAACGTATTTCAATCCATTCGTAATGAAAATTGTTTGAGAGGTTTGCACATTTAAAAATGAAAAAAAAATAAATACAAATCTTGTCTCTGGACTGCATTTTTTTTCTTCTGTTGCTTGGTGATGAATGAAGCTAGCTATCGGCTGTTCCGCTTATGTACATATATGACGATAAGTGTGCAACAATGTAAAGAAAATGAAGCACCATTTGACATCGGCAACTGAAAGTACACGCGAATGTCGGGAAATTTAAAATAGTTAACGTAAATATAAAGAATGAATGTCTATTTTGTTGCTTGCATCGGCTGATGAAGTCAAGTGAACCTCGTGCAAATGGTACATAAACTGCTTCGCAGTTCACTTCATTTGCGCGAGGTTCACTTGACTTAGTAATAGTTTTGGTTAGTGGGATAGTGCTCGGAGTAACATATATAGCGATGACCAACATCCTAAAGAGCTTTCTTTGCTTGCAATTCTTTCTTCCTTTTTTCAGTTCTTATTTCATTTCTGAAAGGGATTTCTTTGGCGATAGTGACAAATAAAAAAGGGTCTAGGAGTATTTTTTGTGTAAACTTAAAGAACTTATTCTAGTGGAACAGTGCTCGGAGTAGTATATAAAGTGTGGCGTGGTGAGACGACCTTGCGTTACAATATCAGAAGAATACGAAGCAGTTCAACGTCCTGGCTCCATAACCTAGATGTCTCGGGTTCGCGCGCCCCGCTCGTCTCAATAGTTTCATTTTGTTAATTTACCAGGTCGGGATGTTTGTGTTAATTAGAACCCATTTCTGGGTGTTTGTATTTACAATATGTACTAATTATCATAATGATAATTTCTTATTTAAATATAATTACAGCCTCTGGTACTTGATTTAATGTTACGTTGTGACGGATCTGTTTGATTTGTATGCCTACATGTGTGCCGTCACGTTTCGTAACAAGAGCGACCACTTTATATCGTTTGCTCTTTCCTACCTAATACTAGGTTACACAATTCCAAAAGAAACGTGATAGTTTTATTTAGTGGGACAATGTTCGGGGTAATATATAGAGCGACCACTATATGTCGTTGGCTCTTTCCTGCTTTACATAAATTCCCAAAGAAACATGATAGTTTTATTTAGTAGGACAAGGTTCGGAGTAATATATAGAGCGTCCCCGGGGAGTTAACTAACATCTTACGGTGTTTTGTTTGTTGCTTTATTTTCCATTTCTTCATTCTTCAGTTCTTCACATTCTGAAAGTGGGTTCTTTTGGTGGGAACTGACAAATAAAAAAACGGCGAATATATATTTACGTATTCAGAGCTCACACGAGAGGACCAATAAAACTTAGAATTATACAGTACAATACATATTCTCATATATTCCTTTATTGGGGATATCTCTTATTACTATATTGTAATATTGTATGGGTGATGTTCCTTTTCCAAGAACGCCGAAGTATTTAGATAATTACCTCTTCATTAAATTCCATAGCGTACAGCACAAAAAAGTCAACATAAGACTACAAACAGAAGGCAGTAGTCAACAGACAATATACTTAGGCAGTACAGTAACAGTAGACAGTAAACATTAGAAAGTTAAATGTTGACAGAAGACGGTAGACAGCTTTGAGCGGTCAGCAGTAAACATCATATAGTACTGTAGCAGTTTACAATAGACTGAGGCCATGGGTTATATTTTTGCTAAACTACCAACCCAAGTAATATAAAGAGTAAATATAACGTAAAAATAAAACTACTAAAATTGACATTTGCATGATATAATAGACCATGTGGACTTCATATTTAAAAAAAAAAGAAAAAACAGTTTTTGGTTTTAGATTCAAATTTTCGTTTTTTTTACAGGGAGCCAACAAATGAAATGCTAGCATTACAGGAAGTGAAATGGCAACAGCAAACTAACTTGCCAATAGCAAAAACTCTCGAACGACCTATGCTGGGACAAAGAAAATTAAGTAATTTTTTAATTTTAGATAGAATTTAAGAAAACAAATCCTATCTGCATGAGTCAAATTTGGGTCCAAAACAGTGTGTGTGATTTTTTTTTTTTTTTTTACATTTTTCGGTAACTATGGTTTCACACAAAAGTCACATTCATAGGAAACATAATTATATATAAGTGTATACACTTCTTGGTCCTTTTTATGAATTGGAAATATAATACAATTACAAAAATATGTACATTTAGACGTATGCAGTGTTAGATTGACATTTATCAGGCATTGGCCCTTTTTCCAATATATCTGTAGATCTTCTGTACACTGCCCCCTAAACAGCAATCAGTAAATAGAAGACAAGAGATAGTAAGCAATTGACAATAAGCAATAGGCAGCAGATAACAGACAGAACGTGTTAAGCAGAAAAAATAAAGCAGGTTGTAGACAAAGAAAAGACAGAGCAAACAGTAGGAAGTAAGTAGTACATGTATACAGTAAACAAGCAACAGATATAATGCAGCAATCCATCGTACATATCTCAACTTCGCAAGCCAAGGGTGTACATATGCGCTACTCTTCTTTTCAACTTCGCAAGCCAAGGGTGTACATATACGCTACTCTCCTTTTCAACTTCGCAAGCCAAGGGTGTACAAATACGCTACTCTCCTTTTCAACTTCGCAGGCATAGGGTGTACATATACGCTACTCCCCTTTTTAACTTCGCAAGCCAAGGGTGTACATATACGCTACTCTCCTTTTCAACTTCGCAAGCTAAGGGTGTACATATACGCTACTCCCCTTTTCAAAGGAGATAATCGTATTGTACACTTTTGGCTTGCGAAGTTGTACATATATATAAATGGAAAGTGCAATATCCTATACGAATTATGCGAGATGCATGCACTGTTCCTGTGTGTGATGTTAGTGGATTTTGACCAAAGCAACTAATGTGTCGCGATTTGAGGCGTAGGAAAACTGCGCTATAAATCTTCATAACTTGCCAGAATTGTGGTTCACTCTATGCCACCTATTTGTTTTTACATTCTTTATTGCTTGTGCCTATAAGCCGTACGTAAACCGAATTGTATTCACTAACTTATTACTACAATTTACAGCGATAAGGTCAGTGTATGAATATAGGAGCCGCATCACAAATCAATATAAATGCGCGATATAATCAAGTTCATATAAATAGCAAAGAGTAAAAGATTATAAAAGCTTTATTAATATGACAAATTTACATAAATTGTGACTAACTGAAACTTGATTTGTGGAAAACAGCCCGTTCTGAAATCGTCACAGTCTATAGCCCCAAACCTGTTATCTTTATAATGTACATTCCAATTATGTTATCGTCATACTGTAAAATCCCGCGCTGTTATCCTCACACTGTACAGCTTCGTGTTGTAAAATTGTCTCACCTTATAGTCCTGTTCTGTAATTATCATACTGCAAAGCCCCTGGCTATAATAGTCACACTAGACAGTCCCGTTGTGATTTCGTCACATCTTACAGTCCTGTTCTGTTACCGTCAAAAATAAATTTCCGTCCTGTAATCGTCACACTAGACAGTCCCGTACTGTTATTTTAATACGAAATGATGCTGTAAAGCGGGTGACCTATTCGAAGTTGCCTCAAATTTTGGTAGCCAGTTACTCGGTCAATCGTACGAGCGATTAACTGGTTAATCATTAAAATTGGTGATCGAATCATTTACAGTTACAAACGTCGAATATTTTCGGAACTGTTCTGTCTAAAATTGATTTAAACCACACATAAACATGTAAATTGTTATTTAGCATGATCGTTTACTTTAAATTTAAAGCTATTAGCAGGAATAATTTGCAAGTACATGTAACCCGAGCAAAGCTATTTATAGACATCACATGCCGGAATTCATTCAGACGGTATTCAATTACAGCTAAATGTACTAAATATAATGCGATGACATTGTTTTTAAAACTAGGTCGATAACATACAATTGTTTAACCTTCAGATAACCTTCACATCTTGCGTGTAAAGCGCCGTCTATCTTTGCCAGCTGATATTTCACACCTTTCTATTCTGTCTTCCTTTTAAAGTCTGTGTTAATGATGTATCAGTGTGTTTGCGATATCTCTTATTGTCAAGATTTACAAAAAAACAAACACTATAACGTAATTTCTGAACACTGTTTGCATTACTAAAATATCCGCTTACGGTCGCATCTATAGCTTAATTGTGGTCTGAGCAATGCAATCTTTGGGCACCTAAAATGGTTCAATAAATGACCGACTGCTTTATTATTATAAGTTCTAGTAAGAGGTTTTTAGTCTCCCAGCCGAATAACCGGTAAGACGGTTGAGCGTCCTTATGGTATAAAGGTGACGAACTTACACCATGTTGTCTTGTCATATTTACGGAAGAAATACTAATACACCATTTTTAACATTCTTATTAAGCTACATGTACTAGAATACAAACAACACTCTAAATATACACATGGGATTCGAATTCCTCCGCGCTGTACCCATGAACTATACTGTATCAAATTCAACATAGCTTCAAAAATGACAGCAATACTTGATATGGACCGGCAATAACGATACCGGCGCAAATCGGTTCACGAGTGTCAGAGAAAATTCGAGGAGACCCCAGGTAACTCCAGAAAGACAGTCAGTTTCCCCTCTCCATTCTCTGTAATACCTTTTGGTTATACCACAAAAACTACTACGCACGGATATATGTGTACAGTACAGTCCATGTAATATACATGTAAGTGGGACACCTGTCAGATATATGTGTACAGTACAGGCCCTGTAATATACATGTAAGTGGGACACCTGTCAGATATATGTGTACATTACAGTCCATGTTATATAATTGTAAGTTTGACACCTGTCATATATATGTGTACAGTACAGTCCCTGTAATTTACATGTAAGTGGGACACCTGTCAGATATATGTGTACATTACAGTCCATGTTATATAATTGTAAGTTTGACACCTGTCATATATATGTGTACAGTACAGTCCCTGTAATTTACATGTAAGTGGGACACCTGTCAGATATATCTGTACAGTACAGTCCCTGTAATATACATGTAAGTGGGACACCTGTAATATACATGTAAGTGGGACACCTGTCAGATATATGTGTACAGTACAGTCCCTGTAATATACAGGTAAGTGGGACATCTGTCAGATATATGTGTACATTACAGTCCCTGTAATAAACATGTAAGTGGGACACCTGTCAGATATATGTGTACATTACAGTCCCTGTAATAAACATGTAAGTGGGACACCTGTCAGATATATGTGTACAGTACAGTCCCTGTAATATACATGTAAGTGGGACACATGTCATATATATGTATACAGTACAGTCCCTGTAATATACATGTAAGTGGGACACCTGTCAGATATATGTGTACAGTACAGTCCCTGTAATATACATGTAAGTGGGACACCTGTCATATATATGTGTACAGTACAGTCCCTGTAATATACATGTAAGTGGGACACCTGTCAGATATATGTGTACAGTACAGTCCCTGTAATATACATGTAAGTGGGACACCTGTCAGATATATGTGTACAGTACAGTCCCTGTAATATACATGTAAGTGGGACACCTGTCATATATATGTGTACAGTACAGTCCCTGTAATATACATGTAAGTGGGACACCTGTCAGATATATGTGTACAGTACAGTCCCTGTAATATACAGGTAAGTGGGACACCTGTCAGATATATGTGTACATTACAGTCCCTGTAATATACATGTAAGTGGGACACCTGTCAGATATATGTGTACAGTACAGTCCCTGTAATATACATGTAAGTGGGACACATATCAGATATATGTGTACAGTACACACATTGTGTAATATACAGGTAAGTGGGACACCTGTCATATACATGTGTACAGTACAGTCCCTGTAATATACATGTAGGTGGGACACCTGTCAGATTTATGTGTACATTACAGTCCATGTTATATAATTGTAAGTGGGACACCTGTCAGATATATGTGTACAGTACAGTCCCTGTAATATACATGTAAGTGGGACACATGTCAGATATATGTGTACAGTACACACATTGTGTAATATACAGGTAAGTGGGACACCTGTCATATACATGTGTACAGTACAGTCCCTGTAATATACATGTAAAGTGGGACACATATCAGATATACTTTTTTGTATGTGTACAGTACAGTCCCTGTAACATACATGTATGTGGGACACTTGTCAGATATATGTGTACAGTACAGTCCCTGTAATATACATGTAAGTGGGACACCTGTCATATATATGTGTACAGTACAGTCCCTGTAATATACAGGTAAGTGGGACACCTGTCATATATATGTGTACAGTACAGTCCCTGTAATATACATGTAAGTGGGACACCTGTCATATACATGTGTACAGTACAGTCCCTGTAATATACATGTAAGTGGGACACCTGTCATATATATGTGTACAGTACAGTCCCTGTAATATACAGGTAAGTGGGACACCTGTCATATATATGTATACAGTACAGTCCCTGTAATATACATGTAAGTGGGACACCTGTCAGATATATGTGTACAGTACAGTCCCTGTAATATACATGTAAGTGGGACACCTGTCATATACATGTGTACAGTACAGTCCCTGTAATATACATGTAAGTGGGACACCTGTCATATATATGTCTACATTACAGTCCCTGTAATATACATGTAAGTGGGACACCTGTCATATACATGTGTACAGTACAGTCCCTGTAATATACATGTAGGTGGGACACCTGTCAGATATATGCGACATTACAGTCCCTGTAATATACATGTAACAAAGGACACCTGTCAGATATATGTGTACAGTACAGTCCCTGTAATATACATGTAACAAAGGACACCTGTCAGATATATGTGTACAGTACAGTCCCTGTAATATACATGTAAGTGGGACACCTGTCAGATATATGTGTACAGTACAGTCCCTGTAATAAACATGTAAGTGAGACACCTGTCATATACATGTGTACAGTACAGTCCCTGTAATATACATGTAAGTGGGACACCTGTCAGATATATGTGTACAGTACAGTCCCTGTAATATACATGTAAGTGGGACACCTGTCAGATATATGTGTACAGCACAGGCCCTGTAATATACATGTAAGTGGGACACCTGTCATATACATGTGTACAGTACAGTCCCTGTAATAAACATGTAAGTGAGACACCTGTCAGATATATGTGTACAGTACAGTCCCTGTAATATGCATGTATGTGGGACACCTGTCATATACATGTGTACAGTACAATCCCTGTAATATACATGTAGGTGGGACACCTGTCATATACATGTGTACAGTACAGTCCATGTAATATACAGGTAAGTGGGACACCTGTCAGATATATGTGTACAGTACAGTCCCTTTAATATACATGTAAGTTTGACACCTGTCATATATATGTGTACAGTACAGTCCCTGTAATATACATGTAAGTGGGACACCTGTCATATATATGTGTACAGTACAGTCCCTGTAATATACATGTAAGTGGGACACCTGTCATATACATGTGTACAGTACAGTCCATGTAATATACATGTAAGTGGGACACCTGTCATATATATGTGTACAGTACAGTCCATGTAATATACAGGTAAGTTTGACACCTGTCATATATATGTGTACAGTACAGTCCATGTAATATACAGGTAAGTTTGACACCTGTCATATATATGTGTACAGTACAGTCCATGTAATATACAGGTAAGTTTGACACCTGTCATATATATGTGTACAGTACAGTCCATGTAATATACAGGTAAGTTTGACACCTGTCATATATATGTGTACAGTACAGTCCATGTAATATACAGGTAAGTTTGACACCTGTCATATATATGTGTACAGTACAGTCCATGTAATATACAGGTAAGTTTGACACCTGTCATATATATGTGTACAGTACAGTCCATGTAATATACATGTAAGTGGGACACCTGTCATATATATGTGTACAGTACAGTCCCTGTAATATATACATGTAAGTGGGACACCTGTCAGATATATGTGTACAGTACAGTCCATGTAATATACATGTAAGTGGGACACCTGTCAGATATATGTGTACAGTACAGTCCATGTAATATACATGTTAGTGGGACACCTGTCAGATATATGTGTACAGTACAGTCCCTGTAATATACATGTAAGTGGGACACCTGTCATATATATGTGTACAGTACAGTCCATGTTATATAATTGTAAGTTTGACACCTGTCATATATATGTGTACAGTACAATCCCTGTAATAAACATGTAAGTGGGACACCTGTCATATACATGTGTACAGTACAATCCCTGTAATATACATGTAGGTGGGACACCTGTCAGATATATGTGTACAGTACAGTCCCTGTAATATACATGTAAGTGGGACACCTGTCAGATATATGTGTACAGTACAGTCCCTGTAATATATACATGTAAGTGGGACACCTGTCAGATATATGTGTACAGTACAGTCCCTGTAATATACATGTAGGTGGGACACCTGTCAGATATATGTGTACAGTACAGTCCCTGTAATATACATGTAAGTGGGACACCTGTCATATACATGTGTACAGTACAGTCCCTGTAATATACATGTAAGTAGGACACCTGTCATATATATGTGTACATTACAGTCCCTGTACGTCTTTCTATGAACTATTAATTTGTGCATCTGTTTAATGCATACAAGTGTACACAGTCTCATTATAACACGGATGTATGATATTTGTTAGAATATATTTAATATACACCCTGTATTAAATTGATAACCTTAAAATTTTAGAACTATTAGTTCAATAGAATTGTGTCACCAACAATTCTTATTTTAAGATTATATGTATCAATTCAATTATTCATTGTAATGATAGACTAACATTATTGTAATTTATATGATGAATTTATAAACGTATAATTAATTGACCTTTATACTATCTTTGAAATTGTTTTACTGGTATCTAATTTCAGATAATTGTAATGCGCAATTACCCAGATAAATTCTCTTTAGCCTTCTAATCATTCAAATATCCAACATCTGTTGTCACTGCTTGCACATTGTAATTAGAAGACTATATTAGTGGATAATTTTGCATACATTACTGGCCAGGGATTGTCAGGTTAAGATTGTCCGATTTTGGATGTAACTGAAATCTCATCAAATTTACCTCTCCAGGAAACAATGACGTCTGATTAAAGATTGTATTTGTGTTATTTTTATAAAATAAAAGATGACATCATTTCTACTTTATAAATTCCTAAATAACAATGCACCGTTGTGATTTCAGCTTATACCTATAAGTCAATGGGAGTTATCGCCCTTAGTATAACTTGTAACTTTATATGCAAATTATGTAAATGATGGCCACTAATTAAATGATGTTGATTATGTACGCCAAACGTTGCATGGTGTCAGCAAGTGGACCACATCCACAAACCAGGCTGGTATAAAACCAAGCGAATAACATCGACATTAATCACTAAAACAGTGTATTGACAAGGTAAGACGGTAAAATGGAGATCATGCGCCCTCTTTCAGAACTTGCTATTCGGGTTTTTTTTTCACAGCACATGACATTTAATTTCTCATTACAATTCAGTTCTGCATGACTTGAAATCAAACACACACACACAAAGTATTGGAACAACTCAACCCACCTTACACAACATATGGATCAATATAGTAATCAGGTATACTTATATTCCGCTCAACATTTGTATAAATATGTTATCTGTTCAGCACACTTTTGCAACCAAATCTGCATACACACCATAAGCATATCATATATATTAATAACTGACATTCACATAAACTAATGGACATACAGACAGACTAATTATATATATATATATATATATATATATATATATATCCTTCAGAACAGAAGTCGACTGCTGACGAACAAACGTATGGCACAGGGATTCGAGAAATGTAGATTGATGAAGACTATGGGCAAGTTTTATGGTCGCCATCTTGATATCATCGAGAAATATTCTGTATCTTTGTGTGATATGAAGATGGACGTTTTTGAGTTTGCTTGTTAGTGTGTTTACTTGTTGTGATGACAATGATGACTCGGTTCTCATTTTGAGGATGGATGCTTACTTGGATGTGACCAAGATTTACATGGCGGGTGTCGTCGATGAAGCAGAAGACGCTTACTCTTCCGGAACACCTGGTCTTTTTCTCTTGTGCTTTTACGAGAGTCTCCATGTCAATCTTTCCTTTGTTCCTACTTTGCCCCTAGTTTAATCGATGTTAGTTCGGATAATGGTTCTGTTGACGCTTTGGTATTCTCTGATTTTTTTTTCTTCTTTACTGCGCTCCTAGTAAAAATATCACAGTGCGGGGACATTGTTTCTACTCAACGGATCAAAGTGAAACAGAATCAATCGACGAATACAAAACTGATCTGCGAGTTAAAATAAAACCTGTAATTTTGGCATGTTGGAAGATAAGATGATTCGGGATTGTTTTGCCTTTTGTGTTAATTCTGACAATGTTAAAGAAAGACATTTGCGAGATAATGAACTTACTTTGAAGAAGGAAACGCCAGCATGTTGTGCTTATGAAGAGTCACAACATCTCATGAGAACCTTAAACAGAGGAGGTGAATTCTGTGCGTGAATCAAAACCGCATCGTGACCGTTCAAAAGCGTCACAAACAAAACCCGCTGTCAGTTAAAGGGAGCTAACTCTGCCAACACTAGGCAAGGAGAAAAACAGCATGTCCGACCAACATGTGAAACTTAAAATATTTCAGAGTGGTAGGTGTGGTTCAACATCTGCTGCACATCGCTACCCAGCATATGGTTAACAGTATGGTAAGTGTCACGGTATGCATCATTTCGCACGTGAATGGTAAGCGTGAGTCATACATAATAATGAAGCAGACACACTCGACTGTAAACTGGAAAAGTTGTTCATTGGATCCGTAAATGAATAAAAAACGGAACTTGGAAACAATGAAGCGTTCACTTACCTAAACGTTCATTGGATTGACCTAAAGTTCATACTCGATACCGGTTCACAAGCTAACATTATCCATGAGAAATTGTTCAACACACATGCTGAGAAACAAGTTGTAAATTTTGACAAGTTCAAAACACAACTCAAAAGCTATATTCAGGTGACAAAATTCTTATAAAAGGAAAATGCCAGCTTTAACTCAATGCCAGCACTTTTGAATCTTTCGTAACAGAAGGTTACTCCATTCCCCTACTTGGTTTTAAATGTTGTCAACACTTTGGACTTGTCAGAGTTGTTATGATGACTGAACATTCAAGTAATACTATTAATCCTTTGCTGTGTACAAAGGCTTAAGTCATATGTGCGAGCCTTTGGGAATTAAGATTTACAAACGTTTTGAAAAATAAAATCAGAGAATACCAATTGAACTGTAGTCAACCACCTACGTAGAGGTTCCACAAGTCTACGTCCTAAACGAAAATAAATATTGGAGCAAAAGAACCAGAGTGGTGTTATCCGTAGAGTTGATGAACCAGCAGGCTGCGTAAATTTTATAGTTGTGGTGGAAAAACAGAAAATTGGCAAGCTATATGGATATGTCTTGACCCGAGACAATTGAACAAAGCTATTAAGCGCGAACATTTTTAGCTACCAACAATAGACGTCATTACGATACGTATATCAGGCGCAAATGTTTTCAGTAAGCTTGATGCAAACAGTGGATACTGGCAGATTTCACTGGATGAGCAAAGCCACTACTACATTTAGCACACCCTTTGGGATATATTGCTATCTTCGAATGCCGTTTGTTATACAAAACGCGCAAAAAGTGTTTCAAGATCGTCTTCCTCAACATTTTGAGAAAATGACCGTTGTACAAGTAGACATAAATGGAACTCTCGTCTTTGGCAAGACACTGAGGAACATGATGGAAGATTAAAGCGTGTACTCTAATGCCATGGCATCAACCTTACACTCAATAAGGAAAAGTGCGTATTCAATTCCGATGAAGTCACGTACATTTTACATAGACTCTCGTCTTCAGACATACATCAGAAAATGTTTCTGCAGTTGCAAACATGCCAAGACTAGTTGGTAAGAAGGGTGTTGAGAGGCTTTTGGGTACTGTAAATTACCTATCCAAGTTAATTCCGTACAT
Organism: Mimachlamys varia; assembly: GCA_947623455.1. Classification (NCBI taxonomy): domain Eukaryota; kingdom Metazoa; phylum Mollusca; class Bivalvia; order Pectinida; family Pectinidae; genus Mimachlamys; species Mimachlamys varia. Next base: position 36,299,301 of record OX392539.1, read on the forward strand.
GTCCACTATTACACTGCCAATCAGAGAGCTACTTAAACGTGAATTCAGGTTTGGGCGGAAAAAGACTCTTAACGACGCATTCAAGGAGTTTACAGATATTTTCTGACAGGAACATCCCCTAGCGTTTTATGACCCGAAAATACATGTGACCGTATCTATTGCTGCATCCAAGAGTGGTTAAGGGGGAGTACTATTGCAAAAGGACTAACGTGTCGGTTCCCGAGCATTCACGGAAACGGAAACGAAGTATGCTCAGATTAAGAATGAACTGCTAGTTATCACATTTTGCATGGGGCGTTTTCACAACAATACTTATGAATGAAATGCTACTATGTAATGTGCCTATAAGCCAATTGAGGCAATACTGAAGAAACCTCTGTCGCAGGCACCATCTCGACTGTTATTACATGTAGGTCTATAACGCTTTGATTTCACATTGGTGTGTACGCCAGGAAAAGAGCTTACCATTGCCGATACATTATCGCGAGCATATCTACAGAACACAACGTCTTCATTAGAGCACAAAACTAGACTGTCATGTTCATACAGTTATACCACGACTACCTCTATCGGATGACAAAATAAAATAAATCCGTTCCCAAACTGAGTTCGAACCTCATCTCAGCTGTGGAATGTCACTCAAACAAAATGGATTGCCGGAAAATACTCTTGCCGACCTTCATGTGGAGCATTTTCGAATTGAAAAACCAAAGCACGTGCAAGAACTACTGTATTCAGGCATGGACTAAACACTGGCATAACAAAAATGGTGTAAAAATGTAGCATGATGGGAATAGTTCAAAATGAAATTGGTCATCAAGACATCATTTTCATATCAGTAAAACATAATACAAATGGAGGAAATTAACGGAGCATGTACGATGGTGTATGACGATTTCGCTTCCAAACATGGTTGAATGCTAGCGTTTAATGGACACTCCCTCAACAAAATCCGGGACGTAATTATGGACTGCTTAGGTAAATGATTGAACAAAATACACACGAGAATTTCAACCCCATGAATTAAAATATGACACAGTTGACCAAATCAATGGATTTAATTGCACCATACAGTTGTTTCGTCCTTTTGTAATGGTAAAATATATTACATAAAAGTGAAACTGAGAGGCTATTAGGAAACGAAAATTTGCCGAAATAAATGTCGAAAACCATATAGAAAGGTGTACTAGCTTTGTGATTCGATACACTTCGTACTTTTCAAATACTGAATAATTGTAAATGAATATAATGTACATGTGGATATTATGAACCCTGCCACTATTCTGATGAATGAACGAATGAATGAATGATTGAATGAAAGCATGGCATGCATGTTTCATGTACGAAAAACCTGGGGGAATACATGTAGTTATACCATCCACAATCTTTAAGGAGTATACAAAAGACACAACCGAGAAAAAACACCTTTATGAATTGAATTAAGAGTGACTATAGTATATAATAGTTTTTGGATTTTTATTCATCTTAGCACAACTGAAAATCTCATTCAAAATTCAATATTAAACTTGTGGAAGTTGTGTTGTGGAAGTATGCTAGTGTCATTTTAAAAGAAAAAAGGTTAAATGGGTAAAAATGTGATTATCAGAGCAGTTAAGGAATGCAATATAGTTTTTTTTCTGTGTTTGATTCAAAACATGAAAAGTCTTTTCAATTCTAGATCAGTTACTTCAAAACAGCTTTCTCCTTCGTCATGTCTCCCCTCACACTATCTCATTTATCACCTTTAATTGAGCGTCAGTCCCTGTGAGGAGGGCTATGGGTTCTGTCCACAGGCCGCGGCATGAGACATGCCAGAGTCTCTAGCAATGGTAGTAATTACTCCCTGCTTGACGCTCAGCATTATGTGAACGAAATGACTGGTTCACCCGTTGTCAGTATATTGGACCGAGGGAAGGTGAAGTGTTCTGCTGGGGGTATTCGGTAGTATACTATCGACACCATCGACTCGACATTTCATGAAAGTCGAATTTGCCAACAAGGGGATTGATGCCATTAACATCAGCAATATCTTGCACCAAAAGTCTGTTCAAGCTAGCATACCACCGTACTTCTGATACAAAAGTTCACCGATTATTTCCTACTAAATAGATATACATATTGCACCAAAGCTTTTCAATTACAAGCAAACATTGCAACAATTGAATATAGAAGACCTAAGAATGTCCATGCTATTCATCTCAATATTGCTATGGTCCAACTGGCCACATAGTAACTGGTAATCTGAATATTATTCCAAATATAATGCTCCGGGAGATTTTCGTGAAAGGTCCTAAGTTTCGAGAGACTCCATCCATCAATTTACATGTTAATTTCAAGGTTGTTATGGACTCGGTGGAAGATTACGCCAGACAATGGACTAAACGTGAACATGCTGAATTGGATTCACTTTGGGTGAAGTCTATCATGTCCTTTCTTCAGAAAAGAATAAGCAATTTGCGTCACAAAATGAAAACTAAACACATGTCGATATTTCTTGACCGCCATGTTCGAGCAATACTCAACGATCTACATGATAAGTATATAGTTCCGTCTGCAGACAGGCATCTAAAAACTTTATCATTATTTGCAAACGCTATTACATTCATTGCATGCAAAAACATCAAGGCCTTCTTGATAACCTAGGTAATCCTTCTTACACATTGACCGGTGTTTCGAAGGATGAAATACTGTCGAACCATGCTTCTGTATTACAATCTTTCCAAGTACCGGTTAATGAGACTCTTCTATATTTATTTGCTTACCTCGATCTCTACTTAAAATACGACAAACATGGACAGTTTACTAGTAAGCTATACGGTAAACGTGATGATTTCAATTTTCCGATAGTGAACACTCCATTTCTTGATCGTAACATCCCAGCTTCTCCTATCTGTGGTGTTTACATGTCGCAGTTGATTCGATATTCTAGGGCTTGCTCTAAATATCGGGATTTTCGTGATCGATGTCGACTGCTGACAAACAAACTAACAACACAAGGATTCGAGAGAAGCAGGTTGATCAGAAGTATAGGCAAGTTTTATGGTCGCCATCTTTGTCTCATTGAGACATATTCTGTATCTTTAAGTGATATGAAGATGGACGTTTTTGAGTATGCTCATTAGTGTGTTTACTTGTTGTGATTGGAAATGATACTCAGTTCTCATTTTGAAAACTTGATGTTAACTTGGATGTGACAAAGATTTACATGGCGGGTGTCGTCAATGAAGCAAAAGACGCTTGCTCTTCCGGAACACATGGTCTTATTCTCTTGTACTTCTACAAGGGTCTCCATGTAAATATTTCCTTTGTTCATATTTTGCCTCTGGTTTAATCGATTTTGAGTTTGGATTATGATTTTGTTAACGCTTCGGTATTCTCAAAATACTTGGCAAATTGGCAAAAGATGTGGAATATCAAAAGAAGGCTTACACGAACACACCGCTACCTCAAAAATACACACGCTCGAAACACACAAACACACACACACACACAAACACATGCTTACCGGTTAACTTAGCAAAGAGAGGTTCTTTGACTGATTTTTCCAACTGAAAGAAAGGGCAACAAGTTCCCGTTGAGATCACATTAAAATGTCTTCATTTTTACGTTTAACATATATATCACTTGAGATATGTTAATATACTAATTTTGAAAATCAAATATTTTACTTAAAAAGCGAGATAAGTAAGTGTTAATATTTTATCAGCAAGGGGATGTGCCTGGAATACTTTAGTATACCTCACTTCAATTATCATTTGTTTCCACAGAGCGTGTTAAAATGATGCACCCATACCGAGGTATATATAAAATACCTCACTTTAACTATTATTTGTTAGCACACAGAGTGTTAAAATCATCCACCCGTACCGAGGTATATGAAAAATACCTCACTTCAACTATCATTTGTTAGCACACAGACACGCACACCGAGGTACGACAGGCACGCACACCGAGGTACGAGAGACACGCACACCGAGGTACGACAGACACGCACACCGAGGTACGACAGACACTCACACCGAGGTACGACAGACACCCACACCGAGGTACGAGAGACATGCACACCGAGGTACGAAAGACACACACACCGAGGTACGACAGACATGCACACCGAGGTAAGACAGACATGCACACCGAGGTACGACAGACACGCACACCGAGGTACGACAGACACGCACACCGAGGTACGAGAGACATGCACACCAGGGTACGAGAGACATGCACACCGAGGTACGACAGACATGCACACCGAGGTACGACAGACACGCACACCGAGGTACGACAGACACGCACACCGAGGTACGACAGACACGCACACCGAGGTACGAGAGACATGCACACCGAGGTACGACAGACATGCACACCGAGGTACGACAGACACGCACACCGAGGTACAACAGACATACACACCGAGGTACGACAGACATGCACACCGAGGTACGACAGACACGCACACCGAGGTACGACAGACACGCACACCGAGGTACGACAGACACGCACACCGAGGTACGACAGACACGCACACCGAGGTACGACAGACACGCACACCGAGGTAAGACAGACACGCACACCGAGCTACGACAGACATGCACACCAGGGTACGACAGACACGCACACCGAGGTACGACATACACGCACACCGAGGTACGACAGACACGCACACCGAGGTACGACAGACATGCACACCGAGGTACGACAGACATGCACACCGAGGTACGACAGACACGCACACCGAGGTACGACAGACACGCACACCGAGGTACGACAGACACGCACACCGAGTTACGACAGACATGCACACCAGGGTACGACAGACACGCACACCGAGGTACGACAGACACGCACACCGAGGTACGACAGACATGCACACCAGGGTACGACAGACACGCACACCGAGGTACGACAGACATGCACACCGAGGTACGACAGACATGCACACCAGGGTACGACAGACACGCACACCAAGGTACGACAGACACGCACCACCGAGGTACGACAGACATGCACACCAGGGTACGACAGACACGCACACCGAGGTACGACAGACACGCACACCGAGGTACGACAGACACGCACACCGAGGTACGACAGACACGCACATCGAGGTACGACAGACACGCACACCGAGGTACGACAGACATGCACACCGAGGTACGACAGACACGTACACCGAGGTACGACAGACACGCACACCAGGGTTCGACAGACACGCACACCGAGGTACGACAGACATGCACACCGAGGTACGACAGACACGCACACCGAGGTACGACAGACACGCACACCGAGGTACGACAGACATGCACACCAGGGTACGACAGACACGCACACCAGGGTTCGACAGACACGCACACCGAGGTACGACAGACATGCACACCGAGGTACGACAGACACGCACACCGAGGTACGACAGACACGCACACCGAGGTACGACAGACATGCACACCAGGGTACGACAGACACGCACACCGAGGTACGACAGACACGCACACCGAGGTACGACAGACATGCACACCAGGGTACGACAGACACGCACACCGAGGTACGACAGACATGCACACCGAGGTACGACAGTCATGCACACCGAGGTACGATAGACACGCACACCGAGGTACGACAGACACGCACCACCGAGGTACGACAGACATGCACACCAGGGTACGACAGACACGCACACCGAGGTACGACAGACATGCACACCAGGGTACGACAGACACGCACACCGAGGTACGACAGACACGCACACCGAGGTACGATAGACATGCACACCAGGGTACGACAGACACGCACACCGAGGTACGACAGACATGCACACCGAGGTACGACAGACATGCACACCAGGGTACGACAGACACGCACACCGAGGTACGACAGACACGCACCACCGAGGTACGACAGACATGCACACCAGGGTACGACAGACACGCACACCGAGGTACGACAGACACGCACACCGAGGTACGACAGACACGCACACCGAGGTACGACAGACACGCACATCGAGGTACGACAGACACGCACACCAGGGTACGACAGACATTCACATCGAGGTACGACAGACACGCACACCGAGGTACGACAGACACGCACATCGAGGTACGACAGACACGCACACCGAGGTACGACAGACACGCACACCGAGGTACGACAGACATGCACATCGAGGCACGACAGACATGCACACCGAGGTACGACAGACACGCACACCGAGGTACGACAGACATGCACACCGAGGTACGACAGACATGCACATCGAGGTACGACAGACACGCACACCGAGGTACGACAGAAACACATCGAGGTACGACAGACACGCACACCGAGGTACGACAGAACTGCACATCGAGGTACGACAGACATGCACACCGAGGTACGTATTTTAATTTTTTTGTGTGCACGCACTGTTAATTTTAGGTATTTTCAGACGAATTCCTCTTAAAACCATGTTTTTTAACCAATCACATAAATTATCTTGAAAATGATGTAATTTTCACTGTTTTCATATGCTAGTTGTACAAAAATATTAATGAAATAATGTTATCTATAGATTACAAAATCTTCATATCAACATTGAATAGCTTACTTTTAGTTTTGGATATTGGAAATGCTCAACATCTTTGTCTCATTGAGACATATTCTGTATCTTTAAGTGATATGAAGATGGACGTTTTTGAGTATGCTCATTAGTGTGTTTACTTGTTGTGATTGGCAATGATACTCAGTTCTCATTTTGAGAACTTGATGTTAACTTGGATGTGACAAAGATTTACATGGCGGGTGTCGTCAATGAAGCAAAAGACGCTTGCTCTTCCGGAACACATGGTCTTATTCTCTTGTACTTCTACAAGGGTCTCCATGTAAATATTTCCTTTGTTCATATTTTGCCTCTGGTTTAATCGATTTTGAGTTTGGATTATGATTTTGTTAACGCTTCGGTATTCTCAAAATACTTGGCAAATTGGCAAAAGATGTGGAATATCAAAAGAAGGCTTACACGAACACACCGCTACCTCAAAAATACACACGCTCGAAACATACAAACACACACACACACACAAACACATGCTTACCGGTTTACCTAGCAAAGAGAGGTTCTTTGACTGATTTTTCCAACTGAAAGAAAGGACAACAAGTTCCCGTTGAGATCACATTAAAATGTCTTCATTTTTACGTTTAACATATATATCACTTGAGATATGTTAATATACTTATTTAAAAATCAAATATTTTATTTAAAAAGCGAGATAAGTAAGTGTTAATATTTTATCAGCAAGGGGATGTGCCTGGAATATACCTCACTTCAATTATCATTTGTTTCCACAGAGCGTTTTAAAATGATGCACCCATACCGAGGTATATATAAAATACCTCACTTTAACTATCATTTGTTAGCACACAGTGTGTTAAAATCATCCACCCGTACCGAGGTATATGAAAAATACCTCACTTCAACTATCATTTGTTAGCACACAGACATGCACACCGAGGTACGACAGACACGCACACCGAGGTACGACAGACACGCACACCGAGGTACGACAGACATGCACATCGAGGTACGACAGACACGCACACCGAGGTACGACAGACACGCACACCTAGGTACGACAGACACGCACACCGAGGTACGACAGAACTGCACATCGAGGTACGACAGACATGCACACCGAGGTACGTATTTTAATTTTTTTGTGTGCACGCACGGTTAATTTTAGGTATTTTCAGACGAATTCCTCTTAAAATCATGTTTTTTAACCAATCACATAAATTATCTAGAAAATGATGTAATTTTCACTGTTTTCATATGCTACTTGTACAAAAATATTAATGAAATAATGTTATCTATAGATTGCAAAATCTTCATATCAACATTGAATAGCTTACTTTTAGTTTTGGATATTGGAAATGCTCTACATTTATCTGAAAAACATGGTTTTTTTTTATATATATGTCACATACCTGTTGGTATATATCACATATTTGTCTGACAAATGCAAAATGATTTAAAGAGGAATACACTTGTAACAGACAGTTATTACACATGAATACTTATATTACAAACAGGTAGAACATGTATACAGGTACATTTGTACAGGTATGCAGGTAATGAACTATACCTAATAGTGTTTTACCCCGAATTAATATTGATTAATACGCAATGTTAGTTGTAACATAACATGTATTATGTTAAACAAAAAGGTATAAATCATAGTATTACAATCTCTTTAGAATATTGATTGAGTAATGGTGGTGTGTAACCGTTAAATCGCACAACGAAGGAGTTGTGGCCCTTCGGAAAATTTAAAGACACGAAGACTCGAAGATGAGATATAGCCAGGGGTCAAAACAACACGGCGGGAAGGGAAAGATGGACTTAGTGTTGATATGAAAGACTATTGAGACATGATGATGAAGACTATTGAGACATGATGATGATGAAGACTATTGAGACATGATGATGATGAAGACTCTTGAGACATGATGATGATGATGATGATGATGATGACTATTGAGACATCATGTCTAATGATGAGACATGAGACATGATGATGAGGAGTTAGACGTCAGACATGTTTACAAAGGCATGTGTGTACATGGACTCCCCTGCCTGGGGTACAAATGAGGTGTGGTACCCAGTAGGCCTACACATACAAGATACAAGAAGCTTTATTTATTTACATGTTTGACATTGCGTGCACACTTTGTCCCCGTGGCGAATCAATATCAAAGGAAGCATATAAATTGTGTGAATCATCCTTAATTTAAATTTACAAACATAAACCCGAATATTTTGAAAGACCTGTTGAAATTACTCAAACTGCATCTTTGAATAACGATGTCCTTCCTTGGCTCTCAGGGCTACGCGTATAATCTTCACAAAAATCTCGTTGTTGCAGCTTTCGTCCTTCAAAGATGCTCCTTTCTCTTCATAATGTTTAGTCACAATATTTACAACCCCCTTAACTATGTGATCTAGTACCTAATGAGGTCCCTGTTCTCTAACAGCAAGTCCAAATCAGTTTTTGAAACATCCTCAAATCGAGTGTTGCTTGACATTTTTGTCAGACGTCAGCAAATAATATAGATCAGAAACACTTTGAGAAGGGGCCTCCAGCGGGGGAAATATTTGCGCGTAAATGTTGCGCATGCATTTATACATATGAACTATATGAAACAGTTGTCTGTAAAGCCCTGACATCAAGCTACGGTTTTGTTGTTTTGATAAAACAGTCAAGACAAGTTCATATACACTTGAATACACAGTCTGTTAAACATCAAAATTGCGAAGCAGCTTGTGGCTTACTGTAGCGATGTAGATAGACATGAATAATCCTGAATTCATAACATTATGAACATTGTACTATGACGTCATAGTATCTTCGATAGAATGTCATCATTTCTTTATTTCACGTTCAAGTCTCTAAGTGTAAGTTTGTTTGTGAAATCTAACAAAGTACAAATCTTGTATGAGCAAATTTCCATCTGCAAAATTTGTTAACAATATAAATGTCTGTTGTTTCTAAAAATATTAAACGTGTATTTTCAGTTCATACACAAAATAAGGTATATCTTTAATAATTAAGCAAATTAAAAACCTGGGTCGCTGTGACCTACTTTTCGACCATGAACCGTTTTACATAACTAGTTTTCTGTTCCACTGTTTTGAAATCGCACAATGCAGTGGAATTATGAAGAAAGATTGACAAAATATCCTTTTATGAACTGGAAAACCCATCACCCCGCACTCTGTTTATACACAGAACAGAGGAACGTAAATAGGCCGTGACCAAAAGGTCAACTTAAGATACGATCAACTGGTCAAATAGTTTGCTTATACACGTGTACAGGTTATCTTTAAATACACAAGTGCCTTTAAGCGATGTGTCGGCGACATTCTGTCCGCCGTATGTTTCATACTTGGATATATATTAAAATGAGTCGTGGGATTCAAACTTCTATCTCTATGTTACAAAAAAATCTATTACAGTCATCAAAAACAGTAACAATACCATGAAACATAGTTTCCCGATAAATAAGCTTGTCCTCTTCAACAAAGTGGTGCGGGCGCCAGGGTTTTGTAACTCTTGGGAAGTAAGTCAACTAATACAACCCTAACTATGGCATGATCGTCATGAACCAATACCTGTGCAAAAAAAAAAAAATAAATAAAAATAACAAAAAAAAAAAATTCAAATCTTAGCTCAACTAGTTGTATATGTTTCAAATATTTTATTTTCAAAGCCACATACTCAGTTACGTGCCAAAAGCCTTCAATTTTTTTTATTTAGCTATATATTCTTTGTATTTCCAACATTTTTCAATGAATTATCCTGACTTCGTTTATGAATGGATTTTGACAATTTTGTGTCCTTTGGTACAGAAATATACAAGGTTTCCTTTCATAATATTTATTTAATTTTACGTTGTGTATTTATGGAGCTATACAAAATTATCTACACTGCTAATCTCCGTGTCTAACTTTATCGAACGTGAGCAAGTCTACCAAGCAAGTATTAAAGATTAAAACTTAATCTTTCCTTTAGAGAATATATTGCGTAAAACAATCAGTTAATCAGTTCGAAATATGTAATTATTGAATATGTACGGAGTTTACCGATAATCAAACTTGAAGGATGGAGAAAGTTGATACATTTACTTAGTAAGTTCTATGACAGTCCGATTATTCTTTCAAAAGTTATCGTTCGAATAGTAATCAGCCAATCAGCTCACGGAAGCCTAATTAAATATGCACATAATTAGCCGATAATCGAACTTGAATGAAGGGTCCAGGTAATAAGCCTACCAAGCAAGATTCATCAAAATCTGATACTTTCTTCAAAAGATATCATGCGAAAAGCAATCCAGACGGACGGACGGAACCCATTTGTACAGCTGTTTGATGCAGTTTAATTCATATTCTCGGCATACTGTATATATTACTAAATTCAAAAATGTGCAGCATGTGTGTGTTTTGTCATCTTTTTGTATATCATTCGCCAACTTCGCATGGCGGACGGCGAAACATTAGTGGCTGTGAATCCATATTTTGTTTTTGTAAAACAATTAAAACATTTGTACAACAACCCCATTTCCATTGAAATGAGCTAACTACAGGACAACCTTGTGTCAGAAGGCTCATTCCCCGAACACCAACTCTGGTAACTTGAAAGAAAGGTGTTTATATAGGAAATCCTTAGAACTATAAGTTATAGTCTGTTTCAACTAAGAATGTCAACTCATTTGATTTGTAGACACGATACTAAACTCACTAATGAAATTAATACAATATTTTAATATAATACAGCTTTAAGTAATAGAAAATGATCATTAAATATATATTTTTGCTTAGATTCAATAAATGAAAAATAGTAATTGAAATACATTATTTGAAAAACGAATCTCCTTAATCGAATTATGTAAAGCATATTGATAATAAAATAATTTTTTTATTCATGTTATAGTAATACATATTTAATACAGCACCGAAAGATAATTACTAGACATCAGTATCTTAAATGAAAAACATTAAATGAAGACAGATAATACTAATCTGATGTCACACAAAATAAACACAATTAAATCTGTACAAGTTTAACTAATATATACTATGATATAAATAAGGCATTTGACAGGGTTCGGCATGTAAGTATTGTGTATAAACTTTACCAAAATGGTATAAAAAGAAAATTTATTTTTGTGGTTTAAAGCTTAATTATCTGACAGAAAACCAAAGGGAAATTATTGATTGATACCAATCAAATACTTAATCCATATCTGCAGGAGTTCCTCAAGGATCTGTTCTTTGGTCCTTTTTATTGCTATCCTTTATTGATATAAAACAGCTGATGTAACCTCTTATATTAACTTGTTTGCAGTTGATACTTCTCTATATATTATTGCAGATAATGATGATGACCCTAATACACCTGCCGATATACTAAATGATGATCTTTCATCAATCCATGCTTGGGTTAATCAATGAATGGCAAATTATTTTAATCCAAATAAAACAGTAGCATTAACGTTTACTCTAAGCCTTCTAATCCTCATCTCCTTCTTTTCTTTAAAGACTATACTATAATGCAGCATGACCGCCACAAACATATTGTTTCTATATATGATCTTTAAGGTTATGTTAATATAGATGTTTTGTGAATGGGGTAGTAGGTAAATTTCAGATGAAATAAATTCATCTATATTAATTATACTACATGTAGCTCATACATACATATATATTGTATATAAAGTACTAACATATTCTAGATGTATAAGTAAAGCATTCATATTTTAATAACTAAAGGAGTTCTCAAAATGTAATTTATATAAATTACAAACAGGTATGAGAGTGATTGAGAAAGGGATCTTTAATTGATAAAACATGATACTGCTTATTTCTCACTCCATCTATATCAAAATAACATAAATTCGGTATTTGTAAACATGCGTCCATTTTGAACTGTCTTCTTACTTCGGCTTGTTGTTGAGGTGGGCCCGACCTGAATTATTTTCAATTCTTTGGATTTTTCTGTCAAGAGTTTCTTGTTAGTTACTACTCAGGCTTACTTCGTTTCAGACTCATTTTTACATGGTTACCAACTGGTTTTTCCTGAAGTTATGTATATTGGGCCTTTAATATATGACAATAATTATGTTTATTAACAAAAATCTGAAAGAAGGTATACGTTTAATCAATATATGACAAAAAATTACACAAATCTGAAACTTATATACATATCAATAAATATGTTACACATATATATCTGAAATCAGGTGTAATATATGATAATTTTTCCTAAGTATGCATCTGTTTTATGCAGTACCTATTTATCATTTATTTGCAAATATCATTAGTTATTGAGTATCTGATTAGTTACCAGAGGTTGATTTACCTGTGTAATTTACCTGTACAACATTTCTGCTATAGACTATAACTCACAGCTGACCCCCTACATAAACATAAACATAATTTTATAAGCAGAGCTGGTGTTCGGAGAAGTCCCCGTGTCATTAGTGTCCGCATTAAAAGTAGCCATGAGATAGAAATAAAGTGCTTTGCTTCACTCGATCTCCCATGGAATATATACCCAATTAAGTTAGTGTCCGCATTAAAAGTAGCCATGAGATAGAAATGAAGTGCTTTGCTTCACTCGATCTCCCATGGAATATATACCCAATTAAGTTAGTGTCCGCATTAAAAGTAGCCATGAGATAGATATGAAGTGCTTTGCTTCTCTCGATCTCCCATGGAATATATACCCAATTATGATCATTCAATGTCTTGGTCAGATCTAGTTAGATACAAACACTAATAGGGTTGACCCCTTGTTAAACTATTAATGTAACACATGAGTGGGTGTGTCGCGCATGCGTTGTAACGTCTACTATCCCTGTGGACCTGTATTGATCATTCACTCCACAGTTGACCAGCACCTAACACTGACTTGGCGTCCTGGTAAGTGGCCCATAATTTATGTTATACTCATTGTCCAATACATATTATAACTATTTTTAATGTAAATACTTTACTAGTTCAGGGCCAAATTCTTTAAAATGTGTTTAGCTTAATCAGTGATTAACCCAAAGTTCAATTCACCTGTAACTATCAAATAAAACCATTTATTTAGTTACAACTATCCTGACATCACATATCTACAAGGTGTCGGATAGGACATGTACATTTGTACCTTGAATATTTACAAAATTGTCAAAGTTTGAAAAAATGTCATTAAATAGTGATTAAGCTAATCACCTTTTGAACAACTTGCCCCTTGTGCTTAGCAATATATTTGCATCACATGTTTCCATCTAATCTCCATTTTTACTACTGTAATGACTTATAATGTACGGAGCAACGATAAAGCTAATCCCCTTGAACAACTGTGCCCTGGTGCTTAGCAATATCTTTATAAGTTGCAGCATATGTGTGTGTTACGGCATCTTGTCATTATATGTTTCCGTCTAATCTCAATTTTTACTGATTTACTGACTTATAAATGTACGGAACAATGGACGCGTCTTCAGTCCTAATTCATAAAACACTGGTTATACGTGTATAAGAAAACCTGCAACAGCGTTGCTGCACAAGTCGTTCCATTTGGTGATAGTCTTGATTGCTTGCAATAGTAATTAAAACATAATCTTGCATAATAATAATAATTAGCTCGTGTTTGAACAAATTTCTAAATGAAATACATTTTCTGAAGGCAAATGTTATTCTAAAAAGGAAAATCAAGGTGCCGGTTGTGTCAATTAACCGGAAAATACCTTAAAACGGCATTTTTCGCTAAATTTGGTGCTTGTCTGCTCACTTTTGCCGCCGCCATTCGACTAATTATAGGAATTTCAAAATGGTACGACATGAAACATTTTCTATATTTGTTTAACCTTAATATTGTAGATTATCAAACAATTAACATATCTATTTAAGTACCAAAGTTCTATTTTTATTACTGTTTTCTATGTTAAAAAAACATTTCTTGTGTTATCTTGCGAATCGACACGGAACCGGGAGCAGGATAGTGGTCACATGATTCGAAAAAAAATCACGTGATTGCTCGTATGAAAACAGAACCGAAAGCGCAAATGTCAAGTTGCCGCGGGAAACAAATATTGGCTGACGATAACAGAGTCACAAGACTAGACAAGAAAGAAGCTGAACGAGACTATTGAAAGATCGGAACAGATGCATCTGATCAATACAAAGGAATACGACATCATCAAAGGAGACGAAGAGCATTGTTTGATGGCCGAGGTGTTGAGTTGACAGTGATTTCGGAAAACAAAAACGTACAACTGATAGGCCTATATATTTGATAATACGTTCTTCATTCACTTACACTATACGATTATGTTCGGTAAAGCTTGTAATGATGTTAATTAAAACATAATCTTACATATTAATAATAATTAGCTCGTTTTTGGACCAATTTCTAAATGAAATACATATTCTGAAGGCAAATGTTATTCTAAGAAGGAAAATCAAGGTCTCAGTTTTGTCAATTAACCGGAAAATACCATATCACGGCATTTTTCGCTAAATTTGGTGCTCGTCTGCTCAATTTCGCCGCCGCCATTCGACTAATTATAGGAATCTCAACATGGTACGACGTGAAACCTTTTTTATAAAATTTGAAACCTTAACAGTTTAGATTATCAAACAATAACATATTTATTTAATATCAAGATTTATTACTTAGCACATCAGTACCGTTGCTATATTTTTATTATTGTTTTTAATGTTAAAAAAAACATTTCTTATGTTTTTTTGCGAATCGGCACGGAACCGGGAGCAGGATATTGGTCACATGATTCGAAAAAAAATCACTTGATTGCTCATATAAAAATAGAACTGGAAATGATAGCCACGGTTAACAAATATTGTCTGACGAAAACGGAGTCACAAGACTAGACAAGAATGAAGCTTAAAGAGACTATTGAAAGATCGGAACAGCTGCATCTGATCAACAAAAAGAAATACGACACCATCAAAGAAGACGAAGAGCATTGTTTGACGGACGAATTGTGGCTGAGTTGACTGCTTTCGGGAAACAAAAACGTACAGCTGATACGTACACGTTCTTCGTTCACGTACACTGTAAGATTATGTTCGGTAAAGCTTGTAATGCTAAAAGACAATTATAATAAAAATCAAATCTTTCTATGGAAGATAAAATACTTGTTTAGCAAACCAAATCTTCCACAGTCGTCTTGTTAGTAAAATGATTAGTTAAAAATCATAATATTTAGCATTATCATCACAGTCAGCATAGGGATATAATTAGTTCAGCTTGAAAAACTACGATAGTGAGACTGACAAACCTCAATAAATGATCATTTGCATAAGTATTACAGAAGCAGATAACGCAAATCGGGATATTTTAGATAGGGTTAAATTTTGATTGATTGACGCCTTTATACAACAACATCAAAATTTAACATACCAAATTACATGTATCATTTTAACGATACTATAATCCGGATTCCGAAAAGGCCGTTATCCGGCTCCCTGATTAGGTGACAAAGCTTTATATCCGTACAAATAAAGAGGAGTATCATGTATCGACACATTTGTAGAAAAATTTTGTTTTGTAAAGTTAGCTTCAATAAAGGCATCCTTTCATTATGTCCTATTTGTGTGTGTGTGCTTTTTTCATTTCTTTTTTTACATTAAAAGATGACGTATCACACACACATGTTGCACTTTTTAAATGTTGTAATCAATACAGTATGAATTTGACTGCATTATACAGCTGTTTCGTCCTTAGGACTCGTCAGTAATGCAGGGAATCGAAATCGTCTAAACTAGTTTAGAAACAGGGTCAGGTGTGGAAAACCCCTTAGATTTATGAATTTAGATGAACAAATTGAATTTGTAATGTATACTATCAAATTCTGTACTACGTCAGTGTGTATAGTATAAACAGTGCCACTATTCAAAATAAATAAAAAAAATACCAAAGCGTTAACAAAAACATAATCCAAACTCAAAATCGATTAAACCAGGGGCAAAATATGAACAAAGGAAAGATTTGTATGGAGACTCTTGTAAAAGTACAAGAGAATAAGACCAGGTGTTCCGGAAGAGTAAGCGTCTTCTGCTTCATCGACGACACCCGCCATGAAACAATCTTAAGTCTAAATTTGTCTTTAGTTTTGACTTGGCAAATCACAGATAACGTTACGAAAAGTAATGTTGTACGTGATTGGCTAAGCACAAACTTAAGTCTAAGATTGTTTCATGATCTTGGGACCAGGTATTCCGGAAGAATAAGTGTCTTTTACTTCATCGACGACACCCGCTATATAAATCTTTGTCACATCCAAATAAACATCAAGTTCTCAAAATGGCAACCGAGTATCATTGTCAATCACAACAAGTAAACACACTAATGAACATACTCAAAAACTTCCATCTTCTTATCACTTAAAGATACAGAATATTTCTCAATGAGACAAAGATGGCGACCATAAAACTTGCCCATAGTTCTGATCAACCTACATCTCTCGAATCCTTGTGTATCGATCACGAAAATCTTGATATTTAGAGCAAGCCCTAGAATATCGAATCAACTGCGATATGTAAACATCATAAGTTGGATACCCAGCAATTGCATCCCTCCCTATTTCTCATTTGAAGTCCGAAAGTTTAGCTTGACTGGAATTTACACCCCTGATACATACCCTACCATTATGACAGTAATTAATATAGGTGAACAGCAATCACATATTCGTATGATGTACAAAAAGAATTTGTTCATGCAATTGTACGTGTATCAGTGCTTCAAAATCAATTAGGCCTACATTGTATTTTTAACAAAACACAGCAAGTTACGTTTTAATTAAACAAGGGGAAATATAATCGAACCTCGTTATCTCGATCTCTTATACTCGAAGACCCTGTTTAATTCCAGGTATTTTGTCAGTCCCAGTCCAGCTTTACACTAAAATTCAAGCTAATTTACCAAATACGGCAAATTATCCCCACTCCAACCTATTCCGATTTACGATATACACTATTCAATTTTTCATAAATGTGGTATTCAGTAATATGTAGGCATAGGCATAACATAAACTCAGTTTATACATTATCTGGTCTTATTATTTTGTGCTTTTACGAGAGTCTCCATGTAAATCTTTCCGTTGTTCCTATGTTGCCCCTAGTTTAATCGATTTTGAGTTCGGATTATGGTTTTGTTGACGCTTTGGTATTCTCTGATTCTCTCATCCTTATTTTATATAATATAAATAAAATGAGCAGTGTTGGATTGTTCTTAAACTTAAGCTTTCTTTTAAGAGATATAACATAAATAATAATAATATTCGAGGGTTTTATATACCGCTTTATCACGCCATTAAAGGGCGTCTCAAAGGTTTACAAATTATTATCTGTGGTAAAAGGGCCTTAGCAAACAGCCAATATCATTCTGCCAGTCTCACGAGCATTCTTCAATTTCTTGCACTTCTCAACCACGTACACATTTACAGCTGAGTAGACTGGAACAAGCAGAGTAAAGTATCTTGTTCAAGGATACAACACAAGTGATGTGACTGGGACTCGAACTCGCAACCCTTCGATCACGAGCCCGACGTCCTACCACTAGACCACCGTGCCTCCAAATTTATTACATTACATACCTTCACATGGTTAGGCGATTTCATTTACATTTATTTTGTGGTTTAATGTCCTGTCAGGAATTTAACACATTAAGGGCCAATCAGTGTACAAACAAGACATTCTCAAGCAAAACCATGCATACAAACTAGAAGCAAAATGCAAAAATCTGTTAACACATAGAGGTTACACAACGAGTAGATGTTGGATATTGAATATATTTCACTCGAGTGAATAAATTCCATATCCAATACCCACGAGTCGTGTGTCTCTACCACAATCTCAGTCCGAAACAATAACTTGAGAGAACCGCGGGCTATGATATGCGCAAAGCGTATCATCTAGTGTATAATTCCGCCAAGTGGTGACGGCATCAACAATCGATGACGTCGTCAAAATCAATCAGCAAGTTACGTTGTTCCGGTCAAAGTTCATCATGTCAGCATATCAAAGATTACGTAACACACAAATATGCTGCACCTCTTCAATTTAGTAATAAATACAGTATGCTGAAAAAATGAACTAAACTGCATCAGACAGCTGTTTCGTACTCCTAGGACTATTCAGTGATGCTAGGAGCCAAAAGGTAGGAATCCAAAATTTCTTAATTAATGTAGAAGCAGAAAGTCAGGTGCGTAAAACCCCTTTGATTAATTAATTTAGAAGTAAAATTAAACTAGTTCTGTATTATTTCAAATCGTGTACTACGAAAATGTGTATATTAATTACCGTGCCACTACTCAAAATAGATTACAAAATGTAACTGTTGCTATGGAGGCTCCAGCAAACCTCGGGGACTAAAAAATCCACCAGCAGAGTCTGCCAATCCCTATCATAAAGATTACGTAACACACACATATGCTGCACCTCTTAAATTTAGTTATAGATACAGTATGCCGAAAAAACGAATTAAACTGCATCATACAGCTGTTTCTCTCGTCTGCGAGGGGAGATAAAATGCGTTTAGAGTCTATCCCAAGTGTGGTATAAACCAAAATGGTATTGAACACTTGTAATGCTTATTTGATACTATGAGAGTTGAATAACATCCACCTATTGTGGTAGAAATCCAAATACATACAGAGAATGGATTGTTTATGAATCATATGGCGTTTAAAACATTTCATTATAATTATATTTGATACATTACAGAAATTGTCACGCTAGAAAACAGCACTTCCAATCATCTAACGTTTGACTGTACATGTAACTGGTCAAACACATGAACGGCATGTATACATAATGTAAAATGTAAATATGTGTTATATAGGTTTCTACCACACTATCCTGTGTTATTCCACTCTCAGACCATTGTATAAACGTACTGACTGTTAAATAAATATATGTTATGTACCACTAGTTGAATATGATCTTCCGGACTTTTGATTGGTTGAGAAGTTGAACTTTGACCGGAAATCAAGTTGGTCAATGCATCGTGCTTATTGTTGATGTTGTCATCGATTGTTGATGTCATCACAATTTGGCGGGAATATATACGAGATGAAGTATTTTTGCGGAAATTTCATCCGCGGTTTACAGAAAACAACACTGCCACTGCGACTCAATAGTATTGTGGTAGAAACAGGTCACACGACTCGTGGTTATTGGATATGGAATTTATTTCAGTCTCGTTAATCATTTTTTAGAAGTCACAAAAATCCTCGCTTAAGCTCGTGTCTTTTGTAACTTTTAATAAATAATTAACGAGAGTGAAATACATTCCCTATCCAACAATTGTTGTGTAATCTCTATTTGTACCACAATATATGTGTTATTCCACTATAAGACCATTGTATAAACATTCTGACAGTTGGATACATACAAGTGTATATGGTATGTACCACTAGTGGTATTATGTAACACTAGTGGTACATATATGTATATATTTACACCTCTCCCTTCTGGTGCTTAGTAAACTCTGACTGCGAATATATTACCGTATACGCAGTGAAAAAAGGCTCGGCGGATTGATATTTGTTCTAATATGGCGTCGTTCACGCTTCAGAAAAATAAGTATTCGCTGTCGGCCATTGTTTGGTTCCTACAAGAACATATATGGAATCAATTTCTTTGGATTAAACAATAAATAGTTTCTAGCAAACTTTTGATTCCAAATGATGCGAATTCGAAATTAGTTGACGGTAACGCAAACATGGCAGCGCCCTGCAGTTGTGACGTCTGACGTCGGACCGCGTCACAACCATATCACTCTGTCAATGCGTGTACATAACGACCGTTATACATAAAGAAATAAATTCGAGTTGCTAGAAATATTATTTAATACCAAATTTATATATGATGTTATGAAGAAAAATAATGTTGTATTTTCTAAATCTACCAATATATTGATGAAATCCAATGGGACTATATTTTCTCTCATATCTCGCCATGTTGTATAGGGTTTGCCCATGTAAGAAAGCTATGTAAAAAAAATCTATCTTACATAGCATACCACGCGACGTGACGTCACAATGGCTCAACAATGACGTGACGTCACGAATACGGTAAACTCTGATGCCGGAAAGAGAAAACGACGGCGTGATGAAATTAAAACCTTTCATAAAATTTTAACCATAAACACCAGGAAGAGGAGATTAATTTTTCTGCGCAAACTATGTTTGCAAATATAGGGTATGCTTAAACTTGCTGTCTAATTCGTTTTCGTCAAAAAAGCTCAAGAAAAAAGTTGAAATTTCAAAATGGCAGCCTGTTTAAATATATTTTCATGGGTTTTGAGCTTATTCGGGTAGTTGATATGAGAGAAAAAGACTCTTCCATTATGTGTGCATGTAGGATAGGGATATTCCACCCTCGGGATCACAAAATGTGTTAAAACCCTCGGCAAGCCTCGGGTTTCACCACATTTTGTGACCCCTCGGGTGGAATTTCCCTATCCTACATACACGCATATGAAAGAGTTTTATAATCTTAGCAACCACGGCCATCGTAGTTACCATCTTTTTTTTTTTTTATTCACATTTCTTGAAATCACAACATATCACAAGACAATAACAAAACATTTTGCTCAAAACATCAAGACTTGTTCACATAAAGTGATATACAACAACAATAACATAAGCACTTAACATGAGAAAAAAAACCCACTTATACTACATACACATACAAGCACGCATGTGTGTATGTATCCATGCTACAACACGTAAGTGGATACACACATCCAGACTCTGTGCATGCACACAACCACATACATACACATGCATGTACAAATGCACACATACTACATGAGTTGCATGTATCCATATATACACACAAACATACAAAAACACCATCATGTGCATCCAGTAGGGCACACGGTGACACAAAAAAAACCATAAAACACACACACACATGTACACAACAAACACTTGACACACACACATGTATGCACCCATATAAAACATCCATGCACACACAAATCCATGCAATAATAGCAAGCATGTGCAAGCACACAACCATGCATGCACACATGTATGCATAACATGCATGCTCACTACACAAAGCTATGCACATACACATAACCATGTGCATACATGCACTAACATGCAGGTGAATAAGAGGCATGCACACAGATACACATGCACGATCCAAGAACCCACACACATGAATAGCTCAAGCATACATGCATGCACACATGCATGTACAACATGCATGTTCACTACATGCATGCCCACTAAGTGCATTGCACACAGCTATGTACATACATCATGTGCATACATGCACTTACACGCAGGTGTACAGAGGCATGCATACATACATGCATGATCAAAGCACACACATGCATGGCTCAAGCGCACACATATGTGCGACTGCATGAATGCCAGTACGCCCACATGCCAATACTAAACTCAATTCCCCAAATTACTCACAATACATTTGGTTTTAAGACAAAAAGGATTCAATATTGCATACAAATTTGAAAAAATGGTTCAAAAAAAGTCTTTCCATTCCACCCATCTTTGATCAAATTTTTCCTTGTAAAATTATGTAACTGCTAAAGCTTTCTCAATATAATATTTGGATGCAAGAAACTCACTCAAACCATTTAAAGTTAAATTTTGTTTTTTTCTGGAAACAGTATATATATAGTATTTTGTATACAAAATAATATAATTTATGGGAATATCAGCATTTTCAGTAGCTACAAAAAAGGTAGTTTCTGGTGTAAAAATAACTAATTCTCTTATTCTGCTGTATATTCTCTGTTTTAAATCTTGCCATAGTTTTAGAGATTGTGGATATTCCCAGAATAAATGTTCTGTAGTTTCTACTTTTACTTTACATATATTGCAGATATTGTCCTGTGACTTTCCAATTTTATTTAAATAGTATTTAATTGGGAGAATACAATTTTGTAATCGGTATTGAAGCCATTGTAGTGTTGTGTCTTTTGTCACTTTAAAAACCATACCATATGAACTTTTCCAAACTATATTTTTAAAACAAAAATTTGATGCCCATTTTCTTTCAGCTGTATTTACTACTTTAATTTTACTATCTAATATGTCATATATGTCTTTACAACAATTTCTGTTCTTTACGATAATATAAATATGATTTGGTATGAAAGGTCTTTCACAAATGATTTCTGTAGCTAAGTCATAATTTAATTGCTTGCAATATTGCCTTATAGACTGGCATATACTGTGATGAAATAGAAAGTTCTTAGAGTTTATACAGTATTTTTTCTTCAAATCTGCAAAGGTTAAAAACATGTTGTTTTCATCTAATAGATCACAAACATTTTTGATACCTTGATTATACCATTTTCTGACAAAAAATGACTTTTATTGATACTAAAAAGTGGGTTGTACCAGATGGTGAGAGTAGGAACTGCTTTATAGATTTTACATGCATTATTTCAGACACATTTACCCAAGACTGAAAAACATCCTTCCAGAAGATATTGTGTTTTACAAAATCAATGCCCATATCTGATATGTATTCCACTGGAAAATTCTCTACTTCAAAAATACTAACCCAACTTCTAAAAAATAACTTCAAAATAACTATAAAACCTTTAACATAGTGTGTCTTCAAGACACACATTTTACAGCAGAACAGGAAAAAGAAATAGAGCTACAATGGGGTTATACATGTTTCTTTAATTCGTATAAAATAACTCAAAGGGAGTTTGTGTATTTTTTAATAATAATTTTGAATTTGATATTCACAATAAATGGAAAGATGTTCAACGTAATATAATTATTCTTGATATAAGTATTGAAAAAAGTAGATTAACATTAATTAACTTATATGGTCCAAATAGAGACGAACCAGATTTTTACGAAAAGATATATGACCAAATTATTAATCATAATAACCCCAATTGTATTATTTGTGGTGACTTCAATTTAGTGTTGGACCCTGAAAAAGACACTAACAATTATGTTAACATAAACAACCCAAATGCTCGTACACGACTTTTAAAACTTATAGAAGATACAAACCTAATTGACCCTTTTAGATTTTTTCATCTCGACTATAGACGATATACCTGGAGAAAAACGAACCCTGTTAAACAAGCTAGATTAGACTTCTTCTTAGTACAGTGTAACAGAAAACAATTCTAACTATATTGATAAAAGTAATATCCATGTAGGTTATAGGTCAGACCATTCAATTATCTCTTTGGAAATAAAAATAAATAACTTTGTAAAAGGAAGGGGCCTTTGGAAATTTAATAATAGTCTCTTATATGACCAGGAATATATACAAAAAGTTAAAGAAACAATAGACAAAGTAAAACATCAATACTGTTCTCCTGTTTATAATAATAATATTTCATATGTAACAGATTTAGAACTTGTACTATGTATTGACGACCAATTATTTCTAGAAACTTTATTAATGGAGATAAGAGGAATAACCATATCACACTCATCATTTAGACATAGGGAAGGGGATACAAAGGAAAACGATTTGATACATGATTTAGAACAACTTGAAGAGAACAATACATGGACATCAAACCTAGGGGCATAGGAACTAAAGAAGATAGAGTTAGAAAATATAAGAAAAGAAAAGATGAAAGGGCACATGATTCGTTCAAAAGTAACTTGGCTTGATGAGGGGGAAAAAGCTTCCAAATATTTTTGCAACTTTGAAACTTATAACTATGTCGACAAAACCCTTATTAAAATTGAAAAAGATAACAGCGAAGTTATAACAAGCCAAGATGATATTCTAACAGAAATAAAAAAACTTTTACAGGGACTTATATGCTGATTGTGACCAGTCAGATTGCATAGATGTTAATTTAAATGATTTGTTAAATGGTTTAGATTTTGTTAAATTAACTGATGATCAGCGTACAAAACTAGAAGGAGAATTAACAGAAACCGAACTACTTTTTGCTTTAAAAAACATGAAAAACTTTAAATCACCTGGTTCTGATGGCTATACAAGTGATTTTTTAAGTTCTTTTGGGTAAATTTAAAAGGGTTCATTGTCAGATCTTTAAATTATGGATATACTAAGGGTGAATTTTCTATTAAACAAAAACAGGGGATTATAACGTGTATTCCAAAGGGTGATAAGCTTAGACATTTTATGAAGAACTGGAGACCAATTACTTTGCTAAATGTTGTATATAAATTAGCATCAGCCTGTTTAGCCAACAGACTCAAATCAGTTTTAGACTATATCATTTCTGATACACAAACAGGTTTTTTAAGTGGTAGATATATTGGTGAAAATACTAGGCTAATTTATGACATTATGAATTATACTGAATTAAACGATATACCTGGACTTCTTATATTCGTTGATTTTGAGAAAGCTTCTGATTCAGTTTCATGGAATTTTTTACACAAAGTAATTGATTTTTTTTAATTTTGGTGAAAGCATTAAAAAATGGATTAAAACTTTATATAAAAATACTGTATCTGCCATTACACAAAA
This sequence comes from Mimachlamys varia, assembly GCA_947623455.1. Lineage (NCBI taxonomy): Eukaryota > Metazoa > Mollusca > Bivalvia > Pectinida > Pectinidae > Mimachlamys > Mimachlamys varia. The sequence goes on from OX392539.1 coordinate 36,324,313, forward strand.
TTGTATACTATCTGAATTCTTTGATATCCAAGAGGATGTAGACAAGGTGATCCAGTTTCTCCATACCTGTTCCTACTTGTAGCTGAAATATTAGCAATTCTGATAAAAAAAAAAATAAAAACATTAGGGGTATTCAAATAAAACATAAAGATCATAAACTCTCACAGTTTGCAGATGACACTTCAATAATTTTAGATGGGTCTAGAAACTCATTCAACGAAGCTTTAGATACTCTTGAATTCTTTGGTAAAATATCTGGTCTAAAAGTAAATAATGATAAAACAAAAGTGATTTTGATTGGCAGCAAAAAATTCAGCGCAGATGTCTATCATTATAGATGGAAATTGAAATGGGGGGAAACAAAATTTGAATTGCTTGGTATTATTTTTTCAGTCAATTTAGAAGAGATTGTAACCTTAAATTATGGAAAAGCTCTAAAAAATGTAGATAAAAGTATAACCCAATGGTCGCGTAGGATTTTAACACCTATTGGTCGTATTGTAGTTTTAAAATCAATTATAATACCGAAACTTAATCACCTGTTTATTGCGATTCCTACACCCACAAACACTATTATTCAGCAACTGAACACATTTTTTAAAACTTTATTTGGCAATCTCCTATTGACAAAGTTAAGCGAAATACTATTATTCAAAAATACGAAAGTGGAGGCCTCAAAATGATAAACATCCATAATTTTATTTCTAGTTTAAAGTCCACTTGGATACGAAGATTCCTGCAAAATAATTGTAGTTACCATCTTAGCAACCCGCTTCGTATGCTTTTTTCTTCGAATAGCACTTGAAAATTAATAATGGTGTAAATATAAGGTTTGTACCTCATTTTGACTGCGTATACGGTAGTATGCCCGCAGTTGGCAACGAACACATTCACTATGGAGCGCTAACGCGCACCCAACTGCGAGCATACTACCGTATACGCAGTCAAAATGAGGTACAAACCTTATATGACCTTCCGAACTCTTGATTGGTTTAAAAGTTTAACTTAGACCGGAAATCACGTGGTTCAACGCCTCGCGCGGATTGTTGACGTCATGCACGTCGTCGATTGTTGACGTCGTCACAATTTGGCGGGAATATTTACGAGAGGATGTGTTTTCGAGCAAATAGTCCGCAGTTCACTCCAGAAAACAACACTGCCGCTGCAACTGATATTATTGTGGTAGAAACAGATCACACGACTCGTGGTTATAGGATATGGAATTCACTTTAACTCTCGTTAATTATTTCTTAAAAGTTAAAAAAATGACCCTCGCTAAAGCTCGTATCATTTGTAACTTTTAAAAAAGAAGTGAAATAAATTTCATATACAGCAACCACCCGTCGTATAACCTCTTTATATCCAATGCGCAGACGAGGGGAGATAACTCCCTCTTTATGGTCTGCTCAACATTTTGCATATAAACTCACATTAAGTTCAACTTAAAATAAGTAATATTTTATATTTACATTTGTCCTGCCTTGCCACTATATAACACTACCAAACCCAGTTCCTTGTTATGATACCATAAGACTGGACTGGTTATTATGGCGTCATTTCAATTGTTACGTCATAATCATAATGTTGGAAATAGCTGGCCGATACTGGCTGTTGGCTGATCGAGAGATCTACCTTATTTTTAGTACGAATGTAGAATACAAATATAACTTTTATAATTTTAGTAGCAAAACAAATGGGAAAATGTAAATAAGTAAGAGAATACCGTTAACAAAATCATAATCCAAACTCAAAATCGATTAAACCATGGGCAAAATATGAACAAAGGAAAGATTTACTTTTAAATTCTAATGGAAATATCGGATTTGTTTCAGTAAAATAAACCACAAATGGAGGATAGCAAACAAAGAAAAGCATGGACGATGATGTATGACGATTTCGCTTTAAAACATGGTGGAATGCTAGCGACTAATGGACACTCCCTCAACAAAAGCCGGGACGTAATTATGGATTGCTTAGGTAAAGAGATGTGCAAAAAAATCACGTGGTCATTGGGCCTTTATGAATAAAAATTAGAATTAAACTACACCATGCAGCTGTTTCGTCCTTCTAGGACTCGTCAGTGATGGTAGGATAGGACATAAGGTAAACCAATAAGATAAGTGATAACAGGGAACTGGCTGAAAGATATAGTTAAATCTTGAAATGAATGTACACGAGTCCTACTTTTCAAATGCTGAATAATTTTGAATGAATATAACATACGAGCTGCTATTTGAATGAGTTAAAACGTGGTATGCAGGTTTTGGTCAATCTGCCAGGTAACTGAATAATTTGTAATTTATATTTTATGTATGCATGCAATTAACTTTATTATAAGGATGCTAAATACAGTATATATGTATCGTGATAATGTTGTGTGTGTGTGTGTGTTTAATGTATGTTTGTAAAAGTATACTTGTTAATCAAATGTGTGTTACCTCCCTTTGACTGTTTTCATTTCACTATCTATTGCTTTATTTTTTCTTTATTGTATTTGCTCACTGTACAATGCCACCAAAGGAGAGAATTAATACAGGCAATGCCTGACATTCTATCCTTTTGACAACATTTTCCACCTTGTTTTGTCATTAAAATTTGTTGAAATGAGATGCAGGTTCTGGCCAATTTCAGGGACTTAGAGTCCACCAGTAGAACTAGTGTTTACCACCTATGATTTCAGTCTTGTACGAAAAAAACACACATGATAATATTACCGTTATGAATTAAATAAAGAGTTACTACAGTATACATAATGTACAATAATGGTATGTTTATCCACCATACACTTGAAACACACCAGAAACGCTTATGCGAATTCCATATTACCTTGAGTACGATAATGGCATTTTACATGTAAATGTGTAAGAAAATAATGCTCAGTAGGTTGGGACATTTCATAGTCAACAATTACATAGCAGTGAAGAAATGTCATATAGGTTTTACTGCGGTTCATTTAAAATATGTAATGTCTTTTCGATTCTAGATAAGATACTTGATTCTACGAGAAGCTCACAGCACCCGATCACAATAGCTGATGTCGGTACATCCGATGGAGCTAGCTCCATGGCGCTTCTTAATGAAATTATTCGTAAGTATTTTTGTTGTCCACTTATGTTTGTTAATTATGGTTATGAATCTACGATATCATATCGAGTGCGACAAAATGACAAAATAGCAACCCTTCTTCCACTTACACTATGTAACACGGAGAAGATAGGTTTTCAGAAAAAAAGAATACATGGGACCCGGTGGTATCTGACAGTCAAAGTCCAATGGTTTGCCGTTTAACATAAAGTATTTTAACGAGTAAATGCAGTGTTCTGTTATATTGTCGCGAGTGCGTAGAGCATTTTCTTTTTATTTAAGGACTAACATGAATCAATTTTTATGTTACAAAAAACTGGAGTGCATTGGACAAAAAGGTAATGAAACGGTATACATTAGCGAAGTAAGTGAAAGACGAGATAGCTAGCCTTTTACAAGCTATGTTCGTGTAACTGTCCAGATAAAAAAGAAACCTGTACTGTCAGATAAGTACATTTACCATGTATTAAGTTTATCCTACAACACAAGTTACACTGATATTCACATAAAACGTAGCGAAAACGCATTTTGTTTACCTGTCTTACCACTTAAGGATGTACACTTCTGAGGTTTCAGTCACGTTCAAGTCTCGTTTCTGTCTGATTTAAAGATTTTTTGTTATATTGAAGAAATTATTATCAATTTTAATAGCAAATATGCATCTGAAAATTGTTTCAAAAATATAAGTGTCTGTTACTTGTAGAACTTTTTTTACATGAATTTTTAAAAAATACCAATTTGGCGGCCATTTTGAATATGCATATTTCTGTCTATTTTATGCACTTCGCGAAAGGCCAAAATTTCAGCTTTTTGATGCTATATTGCTATCTTTAAACGTCAGTGTTTAGCCATTTTTAATTATAGCAAGCCCATTTTTGCTGTACAACTTTATTATGTTCAGTTTTATAGAAATATTATGCTATAAAGTGGATAATTATAGAATTTTAGTATTTTTTTCATATATTTAGTGTAACTGGAGCAGTTTTTATTTTTGAACTCAAAACTGTGAAAAATAACACAAATAATTCACGGACAAAAAATTAAGCACACTAACCCCCCATTTTTATGATGGTTTTAGAAAGAGAAACCCATTTTCTTTTCATACACTAAATATTAAAAAAAGTTTGATATCAGAACTTTTTTTTATTAAGCGGTTAATCTGCAAAAAATTGTGAAAAAATGATCATTTTCTCTTTAAAAAACAAGGGGTAGGGGTAACTCAAATTGCTTTCATGAGTAAAAATATTAAGTTAGAGATATTTTACTTCCATAACTTAAAAGAAAACACTAAGTTTGTCATTTCTGCAAACTTTCATACATTTCAGATAAAAAATTTGGAAGATATTGTATGAAGATATCCTGCAGTTGGTCAAAACTACAAAATTCACTTAAAATTGCTTATGATGTCATATTGGTATCTTTGACCGATCATAGCACAAAAACGAGCACACTAACATATCATTATCTTTGCATTTTCTGTCATGCCTTGAACTCCCTTTTCCAAAAATGTATATGAGAAAAAAAGTTTGATACAGGAAAATTTTGACTTCTCAGAGGTGTACATCCTTAAGCTATGCGCCAATCATGTCGCGTAGGTAAATAATTATTAATGGGAAGCCCTTTTCATGCAATTCTTACACAGAAATGGCATGTTGTATTTACCTGTTTTAGCACTTAAGCTATGCGTCCTTTATAACGCGTAAGAAGATATCCATTACATGGAAGACTGTTTTCATGTGAAATTCTTTCACAAAAAATGTCATGCTGTAATACAAATAAATAGTTCGACTTTTTATGGCAACGGAGAAACCTTCGCTCATATACATATAATGTATTTCCTCCGATAGCCAAACCTTTAATGCCCTTATGTTTACATTTGCGCTGCAGTGTCACTATTTTAACCAAGCAAGTTCTGTTTCGGTTCATAGGACTTTAACCCGAAACGAATATGAATACGAACGTGAGATGAAGGTTAAAAACAATGCGAACTCTCGTTTGACGAGAAACTAAAGACAACACAAGTATAAGCTTTTGAACACTCAATATCTGCCATGAAGAGGGACCCCTCCCTAATTCTCTGAATGGGCAATATTGTTTCAGTAGGCATTTCGTCCGAAATAATGTGCATTGTACTAGTTTTTTTTCACATTTATATATTACATGAAAATCAAACAATTTGTCTCGGTTCAATGAACGTTTTTGAAGATAACATTTATCAAAAAAGCAAAAATTCAGGAGAGCATTATAGATGTTAAGGAACTTTCCTTAAATTCAGTTCTCTGTTACTCCTTAAATTCATGCCTGTGGAGATTTTAAAATGAAGGATAAGATCTCGGATTCGAGACCTATATGAGAAAGTATCCCTATTACACACCTTTGATCATAAAAAAATAATATTGTTTTCCATCAAATACAAAGAAATCATTATTCTGCATTTAGACTATCCACCATTTCAAAATATCAACTTCACACCTGAACCGGTTTGACGAAAACGAATCAATCAGCAAAATGAAGCATGATCCATATTTGCAAATAATGTTAGCACAGAAAAATAGTCATCTGCTCTTTCTATCGTCTATGGTAAATACATTGTAAAATGCTTTTATGATATTGCCTGTACAGCATTGTGGCATTGAACCATTAATCAGCCATTGTGACGTCATGTCATGTTAAATGGGGGTGTTTTATAGAAATTAGCCACACGGAAATTAGAAAACATTTATTACCTTTTTTTTTTAAGTTTTTGTAATATATTTTTTTTTATTTCTTATAATTCACACATATTAATCTAAAAATCTTCTATCTGATACAAATTGTTTACATAATAGAATACTTATTTTTATCGTGTTGTATATTTGATCAACTAATAATTTTAAAATAAATTTTCAATTGGTTGCAATTTTTCGATTATTTGATGCAATTTAGTCTTTTTTATTATACCGAAAGGAAGCTATAGGGATTTCTCTCTGACATTTTAAGTAGGATAAGGCGCCTGCTATCGAAGGAACCGTAAACAGACACACACGTAAATGAAGTTTCTTATATAAATTTAAAAAGCAACAATTGAATAATAAAAATGCATTTAAATTTGATATTTCAGAAAGAATCCAAGAGCAAAGAGACAAGGCTCGTCAGCTAATGATTTACTACACAGATTTACCTACGAACGACTTCAACAAAATGTTCAAAAACATAAACGGTAAACGAAACTCTTTTGACATAAGTTCACTTAACGAATATGACATAGAAATACCGTTATAATCAGTTGCGCGTTTATATCTGATATAGTTTCAATTCAATTTCGATTCTCGTGATCGTTGTCGACTGCTGACAAAGTCCACACGGATTCGAGAGATGCAGGTCGATCATAACTATAGGTATATTTTATGGTCGCTATCTTTGTCTCATCGAAAAATAGTATGAATCCAGACCCACCGTTTTTAGTATGCTTATTAGTTTGTTTACTTGTTGTGATTAACATTGATGACTCGGTTCTCCAAGATCTACGTGACGGGTGTCGTCGATGAAGCAGAATACGCTTATTATTCCGGAACACTTGGTCTTATTATCTTGTTCTTTCACGAAGGTCTCCATGTAGATCATTTCTTTGATCATTTTTTTGCCCCAGGTGTAATCGATTTTGTGTTCGGATTATAGTTTGGTTAACGCTTCGGTACTCTCTAAAACATTGTCAATATATATTTTTATTTCATGTAAGGTGAAGATGGACTAAACCTTGGCCCGGATGTGTTCTGGGCTGCCGCTGGAAGAACGATGTTCGAGCAATGCTTACCAGAGAAGTCAATTGATCTTATCTTCTCAGCTATAGCAGCATTTTATTTCTCAAAGAGGTAATCTAAATAAGATTATCCTAGTAATTATTCAAGCATATGACACTGCATTTGAACATGTGTTATTTACATTTAACAGCACTATATATTTTGAAAATGTAATGCCCTGGTAGGTTTGTGAAGGGAAAATATTGCCTAATTGGTGGGCCGAGCTAGTTAGGCAAGTTTGGTCTCCTGATGCGAAGGCCGTTCAGTAAATGTTCTCACTTTTGTCAGAAATCACAAGTACATGTATATCTCGAAGTCGAAAGGATAGTTGGAAAACCTTATGTAATCCAAAGATTAGAGGTAAAAGAGTTCTAATGTATAATGTAATGTTTGGCCGAGACCGACGGAATATTTTGAATCAAACGAGATTTTCAAGTTCGAGAAAATCCCACTAGCATTCGTGCTATCCAAGACGCAAATAATGCATGTTGTTGTCTACGTGGATAGTGGCAAGATCTTAGAAGATTGTACTATCTAGAAAATTCCTAGTGGCATAACGTTTTTCCAGAAAGAATAAAAGGGTGTAAGGTGATTACATCGATCGCATATACACTTCTAAAACAAAAAACCTAACATACTATCCTACATCAGCTTGGCATCTCGATCTCCACTTAGAATAAAACAAACACAGACCTATTGCATTGTAATACTTACAAGACAATTTCGAATTTCCAATCCTGAACTTTTCCTTTCTTGAAAGTAGCATCCCTGCTTCTTGCACCTATGATGCGTACATGTCGTAAGAAATTTGATAGATATCTGCCATTGACAAAACACACTTACGACACAGGGACTCGAGAGATGCAAGTTGATAAGTTTTATGGTCGCCATTTTGGTATCGTTGAGAGATATTCTGTGTCCATGTATGAAATGAAGGAAATGTTTTGAATATGCTGATGAGTATACGAACTTCTTGCGATTGAAAATGATGACTTGGTACTCACTGTGAGGACTTGTTTGTTACCACGACTTACATGGCGGGTGTCGTCGATGGAGTAGCAGACGCTTACTCTGATGGAACATCTTGTCTTATTCTCTTGTACTGTTTTAAGGGTGGCCTTATACATATTTCCTTTGTTCATATTATCGTTACACTGTAAATCATTTTTTCTGTCGACAGGCATTTCCATAACAGCAAGCCGACCGAAACTATAATCTTGTCACGATTACATACCGCTCAATATTGCATAAGAAATAGAAAGCTTGGCAGCGGACAGCGGGAATTTGTTTTATTTGTAGTCAGCAAATGTGCAAAAAATTTTCATTGCAAAGGAGCTGTTTGGTGACAAATTATATTGAAATGCTTTCTAGTATGCTTGAACCACAATAATGCCGACTGTAGTGCAAATATTTGTTTCCTGTAATATCTTCAACCACAACAATATATTATTTTTTCTCTATTTTTCAATTATCTATTTTTTTCGTATCCAGTTGCAGCTATTGAATTCACATTCAATCAAAACAAATTGTATCAAACTTTATCAAATGGTTATATTTAGCCCTTGCAAGATACACGACGGCTTATACCCAACCGGCTCAAATTCAGAAGAAGTAGACGCTTATAACTGCCAGGCAGCTTCTGATTGGAAAACCTTTTTGGTAATGAGAGGACGGGAACTTCGCCCTGGTAAATATACTTACATTGTTAGTAGATTGGTATGTATATATCATTTTCTTGATACATGTCAACGACCCTTGAAAAGAAGAGGCCGACTTAGTCTGCGTTGCTCTCTGTTATCCATCTCAGATCGTTATATATTCAAAATAACTGTTGTTGGTCACCTGCCCGACCAAATGTGTTTTTCTGGGTACTCCGGTTTCCTCTTACAATAAGACCATTGGGCGCTAACATCCGAGCGAACAAGAGTGATTAATATAAGCTGGATAACTTGTTTAATAATTGATGTAAAATATATAAAGTTTACAATAATGTATATATAAGTGTTGTTCAAGAAAAACATGAAATTTGTATTACTCTTACTAAAATAACTGCCATTAAACTGTTATTCTTTGCTTTGTTCCTATCATATCCCATGTTTATCAATTCCGAGATTAAATTGTGTGCTTTTTACGCTTTGGTATTCTCTGATTTTTTTTTAGTGTTTATACAGGAAAATGATACTTACGGGTATATCTTGTTCATTTTAATTTGGGAATAATTCAGCTTAGTTGAAATAATAACCGAAAAATGACATATCATGTGATATTTTCGACCCTGGCTCTCACACGTGACTATGTAAAAGGGTTGAAATTGTTCAAGTAGACAACAATCTTTTTCAATTCAAGATAATGTGCAATTAAATCTTCTTTATAGATGGAAGGGACTTTATAAATATTGTATAATATAATGGATTTGTTAAGGTAAATTGGAACTCGATATCAGAGTTACACGGAATTTGATCAAGATGTTCAGTTTACAAAAATACCAAATTATGTCAAGGTCGAAAATCAAGGGCACCTGGTTGACGGAAACGTCAAATGTTTTATCTTTTCATCATTGAATATTTTGTTATGAAAGTATGTAGCTAAATTGGTGGGCATTAAACAAGGTGTCGATTGGCAGAAGATTTCTGGGTCAAAGCCCAATGTACACTATCTTTTCACTGATGAACATTTCTTTATGACATTATATTTACACCTCTCCCTTCTTTAACTTAGTAAACTCTGACTGCGAATATATTACCGTATACGCAGTGAAAAAAGGCTCGGCGGATTGATATTTATTCAAATATTGCGTCGTTCACGCTTCAGAGAAATAAGTATTCGCTGTAGGCCATTGTTTGGTTCCTAAAATATTTTGAAACATGGAACATATATGGAATCAATTTCTTTTGATTAAACAATAAATAGTTTCTAGCAAACTTTTGATTCCAAATGATGCGAATTCAAAATTATTTGACGGTAACGCAAACATGGCGGCGCCCTGCAGTTGTGACGTCTGACGTCGGACCGCGTCACAACCAGATCACTGTGTCAATGCGTGAACATAACGACCGTTATAAATAAAGAAATAAATTCGACTTCCTAGAAATATTATTTAATACCAAATTTACATATGTTATGAAGAAAATTAGTGTTGTTCACAGTGTATTTTTCTAAATCTACCAATATATTGATGAAATCCAATGGGACTACATTTTGTTTATTATCTTAGCAACCACGGCCGTCGTCGTTCCCATCTTAGCAACCCGCTTCGAATGCTTTTTTCTTCGTATAGGATTTTGAAATTAATAATGGTGTAAATATAGGGATTGTACCTCATTTTGACTGCGTATACGGTAGTACGCCCGCATTTGGTAACGAACATATTCACTATGGAGCGCTTACGCGCACCATGGAATATGTTCGTTGCCAACTGCGGGCATACTACCGTATACGCAGTCAAAATGAGGTACAATCCTGATGTGAATCACTGTTTGTGGGAATTAGTAGTTCACGGGTTCAAGGAAATCAACATGTCTAGGTCAAAGGCCAAGGAAACAAATTGTACATACTTTTTATACGTATCTTTTTTACATTTGAGAAGTCAACTGACAAAAGTTCATAGTGATCACGTTTAACAATTGGATCCAATGCCCGATGATATTGGGAGATAGATACACTTAGTTGAGTGCCTTGCTGACTTATTCCATTTTCAAATCGGTTAAGATAATGAGATGTAGGAACACAACAACAAAATTTACGGGTACTATTATACCAAAACACGGATGATCCTTAAAGAACAGTGCGCCTCTTGTTCAACATTCAGGTAGATTTTCTATACTTGCAAATGGTGATGTTTCAGGAGGATACTTGGTGGTACTTAATATTGGTAAAACGAAACAAGGAGAGTACACAATCAACATCAAAGGTGGGCTCGATACCCTGTCGTTTATATTACAAAATTTGCTGAAGGACGGTCTTATTTCTGAGGTAAGATTTATTGCAATATTTTGTCATTTTCTGCAGATTTTTATGTTTTCTAGCAATGGTATTCCCATCTTTACCAGTGATCTCGTATTGTTTGATATGACTTTGTTTTGATGTCCATGTTTGTTTGATAAATTTTGCTAAACGATCTTCACATAATTATCAAGAGACTAAATATGAATTCTGTTATATATTATGTTGCATTCTCGATCTTTTTCATATTTAATTTGAACGAAGGCTTAATGTTTAATATATTTGATTTGAACATAAACTGCCATCCAAAAATTTTGATACAAATACTACAAACGCTTTCCAATTGAGCAAAACCCAATTTTGAAGTTTGTATTACTATTAATATTTTTATGCTATAATTAAATTCTTACGATATTTTGTTATTTTTTAACTACATGCATGTATGGTTTGTGATACAATTAAAATCCTCAAAATGCAGTATTGTTTGCAATTTCACGTTTTGTATACATACAATTCAATTCATTTAATGATGCAAATGAAAGAAAAACATTTTTTATTCATTTCTGAGCATTATTTTCCAAAAAAAGACCCCTCCCTTGACCCTCCCAGCAACTTCCAAAAGTACTCAAAATTTGTAAAAAAAACTTTTTGATTACAGTGTATATAGTATGCCTTCTGAGTTTTCAGAAATTAAGACGAGTCCTAGAAGGATGAAACAGCTGTATGATGCATTTACATTTATTGTTAAGGCTCGACAATGCAATTATATTGTATTCTAAAGATCCCATTCTCGTGTGTGTATATAAGTGTGTATTTTGTAAAAAAATAATGTAGTCCGGTGAACTGTTCTCCGCCGATGATCTTCTGGTGAGGAAGCATTGATTGTTTACTTAATGATTACAGACGGAATTCCTAGACTGTAACCTTGACAACGCACAGTACAGGACCGAGGAGGACTATGCTTCACCGTTCAGAGAAAACGACAAGGACCTGGAAGAAACGGGACTGGAACTGGTGTCTACCCGATCGTTTGTCAACATATTGGATCATCCTTCCTTTCATGTGCCCAACAAAGGTAATTAATCAGCTACATAATTCACATGATTTCCTATGTTGTTCAAAAAATATCGAACAAATATCTTTTAATTTTTTTTATCGCATCGATTGTCATTTTTGTTCTTTGTGGCTTTTTTATTTTAATTTTTTCATTCATTTTTTTTCTTAATTTTATATATAAAGGTGATGCAACCAAAAAGCTGTATGCTGAACGTATAGTTGCTGGGATAAAGCCATGGCTGTATGGTACTATCTTCAAATGCCTGTCACAAAGCAGATCGCAACAAGAGAGGGAGAGTCTGGTCGAAACATTTTTCTCGAGGGTGTGGGACTTTGCTTACAAGAACGACGATCAGCCTCACCAAATTGGTTTAATAGAAATCGTTGCTAGGAAACGTGAATGAAACAGCATATGACGATATACATGGGAGACGCTACAAACGTATAATGTACTTTTAGTTTCGAAATATTTTATCACTTTTGCATGTACGTTCTGCAGATCGGATTTGCAACAGGTCTTTTGGTTTAAAAAAAGTAATAATTATGTAATATTTATATTTTGCATTTTACCCCAATCTTATAATTCAAGAAATAAGTAATTTTCAATTGATGAGCAGCCTGTGTTTAAATGTTGCACTGAAGAAATATCATCCAAAAAAAGTATACGCTTTTTGTACAATGTACTATGACGTCGTGGATTTATTACAGAATGTCCTCTTCTGAGGTTTCTCTCACAATCAAACTTCGTTTTGTATTGTTTATGTGTTTTTAAGTCTCAAACAAAGTATGCATCCGAAAATATATCGAAAATATAGATATTTATAGTTTGTAATTTTTAACACAAGAATTTAAAAGTAAATGATGAATTGGGCGGACATGTTGAAAATGTTTATTTCTATGTTCTTCTTTGGCGATAGACCAACACTTTAAAGCTTAATTTCGAAGCGTTTTACATCCAGAAAAAATCTGCAAAACATCATGAAAATAATAGTATTTTTAAATTTAAAGATAAGGCGAAGCAGGTCGCTTATATCGCTTTAAGGTGTATACTTTCAATGATGTGTTTTCGTTTTTTTATAGTAATAGGAAATTATTAATCAAAAACATTTAAGGATTAACCTTTGATTTTGTTTAGTTTATAAGATCATAAATCCAATGGAGCACGAGGTATTCGCGTTTACGTTTAATTTACCGAATTTACCGATCATAGTACGCGAACAAGCATATCGACAATTAAATATTTCTGCATTTTCTGCTCTGCAATTATTTTTTTTTAATACAAATCAGTTAAAACGGATTTTTTCATACAAGACCTTTTTGTTGTACTTCTCATAGGTGTATATCTTTAAGCATGTAAGAATTGAGTGAATGCACTCATGTGATTCATTCGTGTTTATAATAAAGTTTCCTAGCCTATATTGAATGTGGAAGGAATATGCAGCAAGAATGTTCCATATGACACATGACATTCATATTTAAAACGCCATTTCCATTGTACACCATCATCGCTGCCTTAAAGTCATAGGGGATTATTTTTTTTCAAAGTCTGCGTACATTACTACTAAATGTACCTCCGCTAAAACTTAAAAGAGTTGAACTACATAAAACAACTAACCATATTCATACTGTTATTTCCCTTAGAATGATTTTATTCATATTAATCTACATGTAGTTTATGAAATGCTCTCTGTATGTTATCTTATGTGGTGTCAGTGAATCTTCTGATTTAGCTCTTCGCTCTCCTGGTCGAGAAGGTTAAATATTCTTGTGTGCAGAGAGCTCATTTCCTTATCAAAATAGATTTTCTGTCAAAAATGTGTATATTCATATATACATGGATTGGTAGTGGTCAGTGATTTCGTGCTGACGAAAATTTTGTAGAAATATTAAGCTAAAGTGATAACTGTGTGCTGAAAATGAGCAGTCGTGGTCGAGGAAGAGCCAGGGGTTCTTATCGTGGTAACAGAGGTCGTGGTCAGCAAAGTTTTGGGCCTAAAACTCTGGAAAATAGTTTTGCGAGTGTGGTATCTCGGGGTACAGGTGTAAAACATGGCGGAAGGAAGAACAGTCCTCATGTGGACAACGAGGGGTTCGCTACAGTACAAAGTAAGCGGGCCAGAAAAAATACAGGTGGACACGGGACAGCTAGAGAAATAGACCTCTCCAGGTTTGATAGTCTGACAGTGGATGAAAAACTGGGAATAATGATGAGAAAACTATGTCAGTTGGATTGAATTCAAAGAGTCCTAAATAAGGTCAGTGCACGTGTTGATAGGGCAGCAAAGGACATAATTAATATCAAAGATGACCTTGATGATATGGACTATAGGTTGTCCTATGTGGAGTATAAGTCAATAGACATTGAAAGTAGAAACAGGAGGAATAACTTGCTGTTTTTTGGCTTGACTGAATCTAATGACAAGGTCGTGGAGGGTGGATGTTCTGGAGTTGTAAAAAACTTTATTGAAACTACACTGGCCATTGGTGATACTATGAGTATTCAACGGGCCCACCGGTTAGGCAAACCAACACGTGGTGTACAGGCGAAGCCCCGCCCCCTAATAGCATGTTTCCGTGATTACACCGACATAGAACTGATCATGTCCAAAGTTGGTTTATTGAAAAACTCGGGTTATGGTATTGGTAGGGACTATCCTGAGGAAATCCAAAGGACACGGAAGTTACTGCTTGACGATTTGCACAAAGCTAAACGCGCAGGCAAAGAGGCGAGGATCGTCTTTCCGGCAAAACTGATCGTGAACAATAGTGTTGTGCGTGATGAGTTGCCTGACTGGAGCCGCATTCTGTACCGTAGGGGGAGGAGCAACAAGGCCGTGAGTGATCATGATTGGTCTGATGACAGTTCGAGTCTCGACGAGGACGACAGTGACGACTATTGTCCACCCTTTGATGACGCAACAACCTCATCAGAGCGCCAGGGATTGGCTAATGCAGAGCACAATATTGACATCGCGGGAGCTGTAGGCGGGGACAAGCACAGTGACGCAGAAGCATAGGACGACGCGGGGCGTGATGCACGTGTTACGAACTCTGTGAAATGTGTTTGTTTAAATTCACAAGGCCTAGTAACAAAACGTTTGAATAAATTGAACAGTGAGTTTTATGAAAATATTTTCAAATGTAACGATGTAATTCTGCTAACAGAATCTTGGACGTCAGAGTTGAGTGATTTAAAGGTAATAGATTTTGAATATCATGCGTTACATAGAACCGAAAGGTGTAAAGGTTCGAAGCGGGATTCAGGTGGTTTAATTGTGTATTTGAGGAATACTATTGTACCAGGCATTGAATTAGTTGTCAAAGATTCCGATGATATCATTGTGTTGAAAATGGAAAAAACTTTTTTTTGGTTTTGAAAGGAATGTATATCTGGTGTTATGCTATATTTTACCTGAAACTACCAGTAGGCAGGCTTTTATAGACGTAGATACTTTTGACCGTTTACATAACATATTAGTTGATATTGTTAATATTGAAGAAGATACTTGTGATTTTATAATTACAGGTGACATGAACGCTAGAACAAAAGAGTTATCTGATGTTGTCGAAAATGATGTAAGTTACTTTATACCTATAGATGACGAATACATAGAAGACAGTATGGGTAAGCGATATTCACTTGATAAAGGTAGAGTTAACAGCAATGGTTTGAAATTGATTGAATTCTGTAAGTCCTCTGGTTTGCGTATATTGAACGGTAGAGTAGGAAAAGATGCGGGCATGGGATCGTTAACTTTTGCGAATGACCGCGGATGCAGTCTAGTTGATTACGTCATTTCAACACCTGAATTATTTTCATCAATTATTGAGTTATGTTGATGTACCTAATGCTTATAGTGATCACATGACAGTATATTTTGAAATTAAGACGTTTATAGAAACATGTAGTGTTAACTCAGTTATTTCGGATGAAATTCTTTCAATGAAATATAAATGGAATCCTGCCTTTGAAGATGCAATTTTGCAAAATTTGCAGAACGATGATTGTATGTGCAATTTTATGGAAATGAAACGGTTATTGAATACAACTGAAATAGTCATACAGATTTAAACACTGCTGTGAATAAATTTTATGAAGGTCTGTGTAAAGCGGCAACTCCTATTATGTCGCATACTATTTCGCCTCCTAAGGTGTATGAAACACGTGGACATTCCCGCAATATCCCTTTGTATAGTGATACATGTGAGCAAAAACGGCATGAGTTTTTACATTTATTAAATATTTTTAGAGAAAATAATTCTGATGAGAACAGGCGAAAAATGGTCCAAAAAAGAAATGAATTTAAATATGAAGCAAGGAAAAGTCGGATGTCCTACGATAGAAATAATACACAAAAGTTATCACGGGCTAAGGAAACTAACGCACGAGAATATTGGCGGTTATTAAAATTGTCTTGCTCAAATCCACAAAAATCGCACATTAGCGCTGATGATTTTGTAGATTTTTTTTTCGTCTGTTACAAATCCAGATTATCCATTTTTTGAGCCGGAAACTGAGGTTGTAAATTTTGTTGATAGATATGTCAATGGTGAAATACAGGTCATGTTTGAAGAGTTGAATTGTGATGTTGAACAAGAGGAAATAATGAAAGCCGTCGCTCAGTTAAAATCAGGTAAAAGCGCTGGACCTGATTTATTAATTAATGAATTTTTATTGTATGGCATTGATGTATTGTTACCTTACATGCTGGTATTATTTAACTCTGTTTTTAAAACTGGAATATTTCCAGAAGCATGGTCGGAGGGATATATTATTCCTTTACATAAAAAGGGATTTCTGGCAGATGTTTCAAACTACAGAGGGATAACTTTATTGAGTGTAGTTGCAAAATTGTTTACGAGGGTATTAAATAACAGGCTTAATTTCTGGGCCGAGAAATACAAAGTTTACGTTGACGTGCAGGCTGGATTTAGGACCTGTCACAGCACCATAGATAATATCTTTATTTTAAATGGAGTTATCTCCCATCTTTTTCATTTAAAAAAGAGTCTACATTGTGCTTTTATTGATTTCTCAAAAGCCTTCGATTATGTGGTAAGGGACAATCTGTGGGTAAAACTAATCAAAGTTGGCGTTAGGGGTAAAATGCTTGATATAATTAAATCTATGTATACTTCTGTCAAATCAAGTGTTAAAGTAAATAATGAAATTTCAGAAAGTTTCCAGTGCTTTACCGGAGTTCGTCAAGGTGAAAGTTGGTCGCCTTTTTTGTTTGCTATGTATATAAATGATTTAGAAAATGAATTTATATTGAATGGTTTTGATGGTATAACAATTGAATATTTAAAACTCTATTTAGCTCTATACGCGGATGATATCACAATATTTGCCGAATCTGCTACAGCAAGGATTAGATATTTTGAAAGTGTATTGTAACACATGGAAATTAAAACTGAATGTTGATAAAACTAAGGTTATGATATTTAGAAAAGGCGGAAGATTGGCAAGTGATGTAAAGTTTTATTATGACGGTAGTGAAATCGAGATAGTAAATAAGTTTTCGTTTTTGGGAATTGTTTTTACTTCAGGGGGTTCCTTTAATGAGGCTCAGAAAACCCTTGCCGGTCAAGCTACTAAATCTATATTCAATATGGAGAAATATTTAATAATTTATTGCCCAAACATACCTGTGATTTATTTGACAAGTTGGTAATGCCCGTGCTCTGCTACGGTAGCGAGGTATGGGGATTCCATTTGGCTGAGGATATTGAACGTGTTCACCTCAAATTTTGTAAAAGGTTATTGTATGTAAAGTCTACTACACAAAATAACTTTGTTTATGGCGAACTAGGTCGTTTTCCATTAAAAATAGCACGATATTGTAGAATAATAAAATATTGGCTGAGGATAGTATGCGATTCACCTAACGATCTTGTTAGATCGGTTTATAATATATTGTTTCAAGACACTGAACAGTTTTATAAAAGAAATTGGGCTAGTGCGGTGAAAGAACTTCTTTTTACCATTGGATTTGGTTATGTCTGGTATATGCAGTCTGTAGGTAGAATTGAAGCATTTATGCATATATTCAAAATAAAAATTAAAGATATTTTTGTTCAAAATTGGAAAAGGGAATTATCTGGTTCTATCAGAGCAAGATTTTGTGTTAATCTTTCTAATAATTTCGAATATAAATTTTATCTCGACCTCGTCAACATAAAAAAGTTTCGTATAGCCTTAACAAAATTTAGAGTCTCTTCGCATCGTTTAAGTGTTGAGGCAGGTCGTTGGCACAGACCGAATCCTATTCCATACGAGAATCGTACATGTAACTGTTGTGGGGTCTTAGAGGATGAGTATCATTTCCTTATGGAGTGTACTTTATATTCTGATATAAGACATATCTACTTTAAGAAGAGGTACTATTATCACCCAAATAAAGCAAAGTTTCTTGAATTAATATCGTCTACAAACAGTGTATGCAAAGAAATATTGCTGCTTTCATTTATAAAGCGAATGAAATAAATAATTATTTGTTCAATTAAGAGTTACGTCCGCCCTGATGTCGGATAATTAACACTGAAATTCATAATGTCACTGTTTTGCTGTATATATTTGTGAAATGTATTGCATTGTAGAATATACCATGTATATGCAACGTATTTATGGCACAAAGACATGTGTGTCTATTGCTGAATAAAGAATATAATAACATGTATTGCTATCAAATGTGAACATATTCAATGCATTAAAATCATATAAAACACATACTAAAGATTTTCTGTTGTTTGCTCATCAATACTTTCAGTACTTTGACTAGTATTATTTGTAGTTTTCTTTGTTATTTGTCATTTGTTAAGCGCGGTTAAGTGTATCCGACAAAACAAATTTGATTTATAACTGATTGTTTTCATGTATGGTTGTATGGAAACAAATGAAAAAAACGAAACATCACCTATAGCAAAGATCACATCACACACACATGTGCTGCACCTTAAATTTAGGAATAGATACAGTATGCCGAAAAAAATGAATTAAAATGCATCATATCATACAGCTGTTTCGTTCTCATTGGACTTTTCAGTGAAGCTAGGGGCCAATAGGTGGGATTCCAAAATTTTAAAACTAATTTAGAAGCAGAAGGGTCAGGTGCGTAAAACCCCTTTACTTTATGAATTTAGAAGAAAAATTAAACTATGTATAACTTCAAACCGTGTACTACGAAAATGTGAATATCATGTACCGTGTCACTACTCAAATGAGATTAACTGTGGCTATGGAGGCTCTGGCAAACCTCGGGGACTAAAAATTGACCAGCAGAGTCTGCCATCCCCTATTACTAAAGATGACATAACACACAAATGTGCTGCACCTTTTGAATTTAGGAATAGATACAGTATGCCAAACAGATAAATTAAACCATGCAGCTAATCGTCTCCCACTACACCGGACAGTTAATAGTCTCTCACAACACTGGACAGCTAATTGTCTCCCATCACACTGGACAGCTAATTGTCTCCCATCAGACTGGACAGCTAATTGTCTCCCACCACACTGGACAGCTAATTATCTCCATCACATTGGACAGCTAATTGTCTCTCACCACACTGGACAGCTAATTGTCTCCCACCAAACTGGACAGCTAATTGTCTTCCACCTCACTAGACAGCTAATTGTCTCTCACCACACTGGACAGCTAATCGTCTGCCATCAAACTGGACAGTTCATTGTCTCCATCACACTGGACAGTTAATTGTCTCCCACCATTGTCTCTCACCACACTGGACAGCTAATTGTCTCTCACCACACTGGACAGCTAATTGTCTCTCACCAAAGTGGACAGCTAATCGTCTGCCATCAAACTGGACAGTTCATTGTCTCCCACCATTGTCTCTCACCACACTGGACAGCTAATTCTCTCTCACCACACTGGACAGCTAATTGTCTCCCATCACACTGGACAGCTAATTGTCTCTCACCACACTGGACAGCTAATTGTCTCTCACCACACTGGACAGCTAATTGTCTTCCATAACACTGGACAGCTACAACATGTAATTGTTTCTCACCACACCGGACAGTTAATTGTCTCTCACGACACAGGACAGTTAATTGTCTCCATCACACTGGACAGTTAATTGTCTCTCACCACACCGGACAGTTAATTGTCTCTCACCACACCGGACAGTTAATTGTCTCTCACGACACAGGACAGCTAATTGTCTCCCATCACACAGGACAGTTAATTGTCTCCCATCACACTGGACAGTTAATTGTCTCTCACCACACTGGACAGTTAATTGTCTCCCACCACACTGGACAGTTAATTGTCTCCCATCACATTGGAGAGCTAATTGTCTCTCATCACACTGGACAGTTAATTGTCTCCCACCACACTGGACAGTTAATTGTCTCTCACCACACCGGACAGTTAATTGTCTCCCATCACACAGGACAGTTAATTGTCTCCCATCACACTGGACAGTTAATTGTCTCTCACCACACTGGACAGTTAATTGTCTCCCACCACACTGGACAGTTAATTGTCTCCCATCACATTGGAGAGCTAATTGTCTCTCATCACACTGGACAGTTAATTGTCTCCCACCACACTGGACAGTTAATTGTCTCCCATCACACTGGACAGCTAATTGTCTCTCACCACACTGGACAGCTAATTGTCTCCCATCACACTGGACAGCTAATCGTCTCTCACCACACTGGACAGTTAATTGTCTCCCATCACACTGGACAGTTAATTGTCTCCCATCACACTGGACAGCTTATTGTCTCCCATCACACTGGACAGTTAATTGTCTCCAATCACACTGGACAGCTAATTGTCTCCCACACACTGGACAGTTAATTGTCTCCCATCACACTGGACAGCTAATTGTCTCCCACCACACTAAACAGCTAATTGTCTCCCACCAAACTAGACAGCTGATTGTCTCCCACCAAACTGGACAGCTAATTGTCTCCCATCACACTGGACAGCTAATTGTCTCCCACCACACTGGACAGCTAATTGTCTCCCATTAAACTGGACAGCTAATTGTCTCTCACCACACCGGACAGTTAATTGTCTCCCACCACACTAGACAGCTAATTGTCTCCCACCAAACTAGACAGCTAATTGTCTCCCACCAAACTGGACAGCTAATTGTCTCCCACCAAACTGGACAGCTAATTGTCTCCCATCACACTGGACAGTTAATTGTCTCCCATCACACTGGACAGTTAATTGTCTCCCATCACATTGGACAGCTAATCGTCTGCCATCACACCGGACAGCTAATTGTCTCCCACCACACAGGACAGCTAAAAGTGCGAGTTTCAGGGTCAAGGTCACTGTTGTTATTTTATAGAAAATCATTGTTAACAATCTAGTGGCTTCATTTCTTCATGGATTGTCATCTAACTGTCCATACTTACATAGAATCGAAATATCTTGAACAAGTCGTGTTTTATGTTTGCGATTTTTCCAATGAATCACTTCATCTTAATAGCTTGCGAGGACTGGTAGGGGACGTGTATTGTTTCAGCAATACCCATAATGCTTGTTCAATATCGTATCCCAATACACCCCCGTCAGATAGTGAAACGCTCATTCGTGTAATACGACATTCCCGACCATTATACGGGGACATTCTCTTATTAAGTTGGTTCCACTCACTTTTTTGTGGCCACACCACTGCTTCAACATAGCTGTACAGACAATAAGTATGAGTCAAGTACGACATCTAAAATAGAAAGTAGCTTGGCGTGAAACTTATTTGTGTATTAAAGCTGATGGTTTGTCGTTAATCTCAAGTGGACGTTGACAGGGTTCGTACAGACACTTGTTGTAGCCAGAGTGTAGCGCAACCCGGGCGATTGTTTGGGTACAGAGACGGTGTGGGCTGATCGTCGGGTAGGTGGGTGGTAGATAATTATATAATACAGCAGGTGTGTGGATTCACTACCGTCACTGGTGCTACCCCCGGGCTAGCGTGCGCTACCAGCAAGGATTTCAACATTGTTGTTAACTGTAAGTATTTAACCCCCTATATACTGGTGTGCTGTGTGGCGTCTGGCTAAAACAAGAACGTGATAATACATTGAGAACAGGTAAAATAGTATCCATGCAATGCAGTGCTATAATATATATATACATATCCTTTACTTTGCCCACTGTTGAACGACCTATATATGTATAATAGTGATGAAACGATACCCATTCATGACAATTGTGTGTCGGTGGAACAAGTTTTAGTTTCCAAAACAATATGATATAGGTAAACAGGTAAAAAAATCAGCATAACGTGATCATATCATGTGTAAGTATAAGCAGGAGAAAGCGACTCGTCATCCTAGTGGTACTGAAAAGGTGAAAACGAGCTATTAATTCAGATAATTCATCGTATAATTCGAGTAATATGGAGAAATATGTGTAGTTTCCATATAGATATGCTGAATGATATAACATCATCCCTGCACATCTTCGAATTCCTATTCGACAGTTCTGATACAGTTCTGATACAGTTCGTAATAAAATGCCTAGGACACAGTTGTTCCGGTAAACATCACGGGACAGGTCGCTATGTCGTGTAATAGGACAGCTGTAGTACATCTTGTAAAGAAAACTTACGGTAACTTATGCACCTTGTTACTTATTTTATGACTGTTTCTGTACAAGTTGATATATGACATTTCCTGTTTATCTTCTAATAGGACAGTTCGGATACACCTTCTTATAAGACAGTTCATGTACACCTCGTTATTGGACAGTTACGGTACACCTTATAACAAGACATTTCTGGTACACCTTGTAATAAGACAGTTCCGGTACACCTTGTTACAAGACAGTTCCGGTACACCTTGTTACAAGACAGTTACGGTACACCTTGTTATTGGACAGTTCCGGTACACCTTGTCATAAGACAGTTCCGGTACACCTTGTTATTGGACAGTTCCGGTACACCTTGTCATAAGACAGTTCCGGTACACCTTGTTATTGGACAGTTCCGGTACACCTTGTCACAAGACAGTTCCGGTACACCTTGTTATAAGACAGTCCCGGTACACCTTGTTATATAACAGCCCCGGTACACCTTGTTATACAACAGCCCCGGTACACCTTGTTATACAACAGCCCCGGTACACCTTGTTATAGAACAGTTCATGTACACCTCGTTATTGGACAGTCCCGGTACACCTTGTTATAGAACAGTTCCTGTACACCTTGTTATATAACAGCCCCGGTACACCTTGTTATATAACAGCCCCGATACACCTTGTTATAAGACAGTTCATGTACACCTCGTTATTGGACAGTCCCGGTACACCTTGTTATAGGACAGTTCCGGTACACCTTGTTATAGAACAGCTCCGGTACACCGTGTTATAGAACAGTCCCGGTACACCTTGTTATAGCATAGTTCCGGTACACCTTATTATAAGACAGTTGCGGTACACCTTGTTATAGAACAGCTCCGTCACACCGTGTTATAGAACAGTTCCGGTACACCTTGTTATAAGACAGTTCCGGTACCCCTTGTTATAAGACAGTTCCGGTATCACTTGTTATAAGACAGTTCCGGTACACCTTGTTATTGGACAGTTCCGGTATCACTTGTTATAAGACAGTTCCGGTACATCTTGTTATAAGACAGTCCCGGTACACCTTGTTATAAGACAGTTCCGGTATCACTTGTTATAAGACAGTTCCGGTACACCTTGTTATTGGACAGTTCCGGTACACCTTGTCACAAGACAGTTCCGGTACACCTTGTTATTGGACAGTTCCTGTACACCTTGTTATAGAACAGCTCCGGTACACCTTGTTATAAGACAGTTCATGTACACCTCATTATTGGACAGTTCCGGTACACCTTGTTATATAACAGCTCCGGTACACCGTGTTATAGAACAGTCCCGGTACACCTTGTTATATAACAGCCCCGATACACCTTGTTATAAGACAGTTCATGTATACCTCGTTATTGGACAGTTCCGGTACAAATTGTTATATAACAGCTCCGGTACACCGTGTTATAGAACAGTCCCGGTACACCTTGTTATATAACAGCCCCGATACACCTTGTTTTATAACAGCCCCGATACACCTTGTTATAAGACAGTTCATGTACACCTCGTTATTGGACATTCCCGGTACACCTTGTTATAGGACAGTTCCGGTACACCTTGTTATAGAACAGCTCCGGTACACCGTGTTATAGAACAGTCCCGGTACACCTTGTTATAGCATAGTTCCGGTACATCTTATTATAAGACAGTTGCGGTACACCTTGTTATAGAACAGCTCCGTCACACCGTGTTATAGAACAGTTCCGGTACATCTTGTTATAGCATAGTTCCGGTACACCTTGTTATAAGACAGCTCCGGTACACCTTGTTATAGAACAGCTCCGTCACACCGTGTTATAGAACAGTTCCGGTACACCTTGTAATAAGACAGTCCCGGTACACCTTGTTATAAGACAGTTCCGGTACCCATTGTTATAAGACAGTTCCGGTACACCTTGTTATAGGACAGTTCCGGTACACCTTATTATAAGACAGCTCCGGTACACCTTGTTATAGAACAGCTTCGGCACCCCGTGTTATAGAACAGCTCCGGTACACCTTGATATTTGACAGTTCCGGTACACAGTTTAAAGGACAGTTCCGGTACACCTTGTTATAAGGCAATTCCGGTACACTTTGTGATAAAACATATTAATTATAATAATAATTAAGTTTATATATTGAAGATAAAATACTTATTTAACAGACCAAAACTTCAACCGTCGTCTTGTTAGTAAAAGGATAAGTTTCAATCATAATAATTAGCAGTATTGCCAGAGTCAGCATAGGGTTTTAATTAGTTCAGCCTGCAAAACAACCATAGTAAGACTCACAAACCTCAATAAATGATCATTTGCACAAGAATCACAGAAGCAGATAGGGTAAAATTTTGACTTGATTGACGCCTTTATTAAACACCAAAATTAAACACACCAAATGTCATGTATCATTTCAACCGTACTATAATCAGGATTCTAAAAAGACCGTTTTCCGGCTCCCTGCTTAGGTGATGAAGCTTTATATCCGTACAAACAAAGAGGATTATCATGTATCGACACATTTGCAGAATAAGCGTGTTTGTCAAATATGCTTCAATAAAGGCATGCTTTCATCATGTCCTATTTGTGTGTTTTATTTTCATGTTGTTTACCTTAAAAAATAAGGTATCACACACACTAACACATGTTGCACCTTTTGCATTTAATAATCGATACAGTTTGCCGACAACAATGAATAAATCTGCATTATACAGCTGTTTCGTCCTTAGGGCTCGTCAGTAATGCATGGAATCAATATTGTCTTATCTAGTGTAGAAACAGAAGGGTCAGGTGTGGAAAATCCCTTTAATTTATATATTTAGATTAACAAATTGATGTGTACTGTATACTATCAAATTGTGTACTACGACAGTGTGTATATTATGAACCGTGCCACTACTCAAATGAGATAATTGTGTCTATGGAGGCTTCACCAAACCTCGGTGGCTAGAGAATCAACTAGCAGAGTCTACCACCTCATATCCCAAAAGATGGCGTAAAACACACACAAATGCTGCACCTTTTAAATGTAGTAATAAATCCATTTTGCCAGAAAAAATGATAATTTAAAAGTATTTTTCCGATTCAAGATGTTGTATAGCTTGAACACTGATTATAGTCCAATGATTTTTTAAAAGTTGCAAAAGATCCTCGTTAAAGCTCGTGTCTTTTGTTACTTTTAAAAAAATGATTAACGAGAATGAAGTAAATTCCATATCCAACAGCCACTCGTTGTGTATGAAAATTAAAGGGTGATGTACTAAACCCATCATGGCCCTGTTGAGAGGGCACTATTGCCTCATAGCATGGTCGAGGGATGGGATAGTGCCTGAGCCGAAGGCAATAGTGTCCTCTCAACAGGGCCATGATGGGTTTAGTACATCACCCTTTAATTTTCATACATATGCATACAACCAAACTCGTTTAATTGTGATAGACCATTGCCAGCTTTGGGTCGTTTCCAGATTCAGCAATTTTCAAGCAGAATAGTAGCACGACGTAATAGTGACGTAATTAAATAGTGACGTCATAATAGATTTACGTTGAATATCGCGCCAAATTTGATAGTGGACTGGTTATTATTCTGTGTCGTTTTATGGTAAAATAAGACAGAACAGAATGCTGTTTAATGCTAAAATAATTATCCAAACTTACATGTACATATCAACTGTAACTATTGAGTGATGGACGAAGTTTTAAATAAAAAAAAATCGAATAAAAATATCAGATTTATTTCAGTAAAATATAACACAATGGAGGATAGCACACAAAGAAGAGCATGTACGATGATGTATGACGATTTCGCTTTAAAACATGGTGGAATGCTAGCGACTAATGGACACTCCCTCTACAAAAGCCGGGACGTAATTATGGATTGTTTAGGTAAAGAGATGTGCAAAAAATATACATGATCATTGGTCATTTATGAATAAAAATTAGAATTAAACTACACCATGCAGCTGTTTCGTCCTTCTAGGACTCGTCAGTGATGGTAGGCTAGGACATAAGGTGAGCCAATAAGATTAGTGACTAAGGAAACTAGCTGAAAGATATAGCTAAATCTTGATAGGAATGTGCACCAGCCCTACTTATCAAATGCTGAATAAATTTGAATGAATATAACATACGAGCTGCTATTTGAGTGAGTTAAAGCGTGGTCGGTAAATTTAACGTAAACGCTTCGCGTTTACGCAATTTACCTCGTGCTCCATTGGATTTATGATCTAATAAACTAAACAAAATCAAAGGTTTATCCTTAAATAAAGAGTTACTACAGTATACATAATGTAAAAGAATGGTATGTGTACCCACCATACACTTGAAACACACCGGAAACGCTTATGCGAATTCCATATTACCTTGAGTACGATAATGGCATTTTACATGTCAATATGTAAGAAAATAATGCTTAGAAGGTTGGGACATTTCATAGACAACAATTATCATAGCAGTGAAGAAATGTCATAAAGGTTTTTCTGCGGTTCATTTAAAATATATAATGTCTTTTCGATTCTAGATAAGATACTTGATTCTACGAGAACCTCACAGCACCCGATCACAATAGCTGATGTCGGTACATCCGATGGAGCTAGCTCCATGGCGCTTCTTAATGAAATTATTCGTAAGTATTTTTGTTGTCCACTTATGTTTGTTAATTGTGGTTATGAATCTACAATATCATATCGAGTGAGACAAAATGACAAAATAGCAACCCTTCTTCCACTTACACTATGTAACACCGAGTAGATAGGTTATCAGAAATAACGAATACATGGGACCCGGTGGTATCTGACAGTACATTCAACGTCCATTTGGTTTGCCGTTTAACATTAAATATTTTTTAACGAGAAAATGCAGTGTTCTTTTATATTGTCGCGAGTGCGTAGAGCATTTTCTTTTTATTTAAGGACTAACATGAATCTATTTTTATGTTACAAAAAACTGGAGTGCATTGGACAAAAAGGTAATGAAACGGTATACATTAGCGAAGTAAGTGAAAGACGAGATAGCTAGCCTTTTACAAGCTATGTTCGTGTAACTGTCAAGATAAAAAAGAAACCTGTACTGTAAGATAAGTACATGTACCATGTATTAAGTTTATCCTACAACACAAGTTACACTGATATTCACATAAAACGTAGCGAAAACGCATTTTGTTTACCTGTCTTACCACTTAAGCTATGCGCCAATCATGTCGCGTAGGTAAATAATTATTAATGGGAAGCCATTTTCATGCAATTCTTGCACAGAAATGGCATGTTGTATTTACCTGTTTTAGCACTTAAGCTATGCGTCTTCATAACGCGTAGGAAGATATCCATTACAGGGAAGACTGTTTTCATGTGAAATTCTTTCACAAAAAATGTCATGTTGTAACACAAATAAATAGTTCGACTTTTTATGGCAACGGGGAACCTTCGCTCATATACATATAATGTATTTCCTCCGATAGCCAAACCTTTAATGCCCTTATGTTTACATTTGCGCTGCAGTGTCACTATTTCAACCAAGAAAGTTCCGTTTCGGTTCATAGGACTTTAACCCGAAACGAATATGAATACGAACGTGAGATGAAGGTTAAAAACAACGCGAACTCTCGTTTGTACGAGAAACTATAGATAACACAAGTATAAGCTTTTGAACACTCAATATCTGCCATGAAGAGGGACCCCCTCCCTAATTCTCTGAATGGGCAATATTGTTTCAGTAGGCATTTCGTCCGAAATAATGTGCATTGTACTAGTTTTTTTCACATTTATATATTACATGAAAATCAACAATTTGTCTCGGTTCAATGAACTTTCTTTAAGATAACATTTATCAAAAAAGCAAAAATTCAGGAGAGCATTATAGATGTTAAGGAATTTTCCTTAAATTCAGTTCTCTGTTACTCCTTAAATTCATGCATGTGGAGATTTTAAAATGAAGGATAAGATCTCGGATTCGAGACCTATATGAGACAGTATCCCTATTACACACCTTTGATCATAAAAAAATAATATTGTTTTCCATCAAATACAAAGAAATTATTATTCTGCATTTAGACTATCCACCATTTTAAAATATCAACTTCACACCTGAACCGGTTTGACGAAAACGAATCAATCAGCAAAATGAAGCATGATCCATATTTGCAGATAATGTTAGCACAGAAAAATAGTCATCTGCTCTTTCTATCGTCTATGGTAAATACATTGTGAAATGCTTTTATGATATGGCCTGTACAGCATTGTGGCATTGAACCATTAATCAGCCATTGTGACGTCATGTCATGTTAATGGGGGTGTATTATGAAAATTGGCCACACGGAGATTAGAAAATATTTATTACCTTAAATTTTTGTAATATCTATTTTTTAATTTCTTATAATTCACACATATTAATACAAAAATCTTCTATCTGATACAAATTGTTTACATAATAGAATACTTATCTTTATCGTGTTGTATATTTGATCAACTAATAATTTTTAAATAAATTTTCAATTGGTTGCAATCTTTCGATTATTTGATGCAATTTATTCTTTTTTATAATACCGAAAGGAAGATATAGGGATTTCTCTCTTACGTTTTAAGTAGGATAAGGCGCCTGCTATCGAAAGAACCGTAAACAGAAACACACGTACGTAAATGGCGCTTCTTATATATTCGAAAAGCAACAATTGAATTATAAAAATGCATTTAAATTTGATATTTCAGAAAGAATCCAAGAGCAAAGAGACAAGGCTCGTCAGCTAATGATTTACTACACAGATTTACCTACTAACGACTTCAACAAAATGTTCAAAAACATAAACGGTAAACGAAACTCTCTTGACATAAGTTCACTTCACGAATATGACTTAGAAATACCGTTATAATAAGTTGCGTGTTTATTTCTGATAAAGTTTCAATTCAGTTTCGATTCTCGTGATCGTTGTCGACTGCTGGCAAAGTCCACAAGGATTCGAGAGATGCAGGTTGATCATAACTATGGGTATGTTTTATGGTCGCTATCTTTGTCTCATCGAGAAATATTATGTATAAAGACCGACTTTATTTAGTATGCTTATTAATTTGTTTAGTTGTTGTGATTAACAATGATGACTCGGTTCTCATTTGAAGACTTTATGTTTACTTGGATGTGACCAAGATCTACGTGGCAGGTGTCGTCGATGAAGCAGAATACGCTTATTCTTCCGGAACACTTGGTCTTATTCTCTTGTACTTTTACGAGGGTCTCCGTGTAGGTCATTTCTTTGTTCATTTTTTGCCCCTGGTTTAATCGATTTTGAGTTCGGATTTTGGTTTGGTTAGCGCTTCAGTAATCTCTAAAACATTGTCAATATATATTTTTATTTCATGTAAGGTGAAGATGGACTAAACCTTGGCCCGGATGTGTTCTGGGCTGCCGCTGGAAGAACGATGTTCGAGCAATGCTTACCAGAGAAGTCAATTGATCTTATCTTCTCAGCTATAGCAGCATTTTATTTCTCAAAGAGGTAATCTAAATAAGATTATCCTAGTAATTATTCAAGCATATGACACTGCATTTGAACATGTGTTATTTACATTTAACAGCACTATATAATAGTATATTTTGAAAATATAATGCCCTGATAGGTTTATGAGGGGAAAATATCGCCTAATTGGTGAGCAAAGCTAGTTAGGCAAATTTGGTCTCCTGATACGAAGGCCGTTCAGTAAATGTTCTAACTTTTGTCAGGAATCTTAAATGAGTAATCCAAGGGATAATAGGGAAAAGAGTTCTGATGTATAATCTAATGTTTGGCCGAGACCGACAGAATATTTCGAATAAAACGAGATTTTCAAGTTCGGGATAATCCCACTAGCACTCGTGCTATCCATGACGCAAATAATGCATGTTGTTGTTTACGTGGATAGTGGCAAGATCTTAGAAGATTGCACTATCTAGAAAAATTCCTAGTGGCACAACGTTTTTAAAGAAAAACAAGATATAAGGTGATTACATCGATCGTATGTACCCTTCTAAAACAAAAATCACAACACACTCTCCTACATTAGCTGGGCACCTCGATCTTTACTTAGCATATAACAAACTCAGACCTATTGCATTGTAATACTTACAAGAAAATTTCGAATTTCCAATCATAAACTTTTCCTTTCTTGATAGTAGCACCCTGCTTCTAGCACCTATGATGCGTACATGTCGTAAGAGATAGATATCCGCCGTAGACAAACATTCTTACGACACAGGGATTCGAGAGATGCAAGTTGATAAGAATTATGAACACATTTTATGGTCGCCATTTTGGTATCGTTGAGAGATATTCTGTGTCCTTGTATGAAATGAAAGAAAATGTTTTGAAAATGCTAATGAGTATACGAACGTTTTGCGATTACAAATGATGACTTGCTACTCACTGTGAGGACTTGCATGTTACCCCGACTTGCATGGCGGGTGTCGTCGATGGAGTAGCAGACGCTAACTCTGATGGAACATCTTGTCTTATTCTCTTGTACTGTTTTAAGGGTAACCTTATAAATATTTCCTTTGTTCATATTATCGTTACACCGTAAATCATTTTTTCTGTCGACAGGCATTTCCATAACAGCAAGCGGACCGAAACTATAATCTTGTCACGATTACATACCGCTCAATGTTGCATAAGAAATAGAAAGCTTGGCAGTGGACAGCGGGAATTTGTTTTATTTGTAGTCAGCAAATGTGCAAAAAATTTTCAATGCAAAGGAGCTGTTTGGTGACAAATTATATTGAAATGCTCTCTAGTATGCTTGAACCACAATAATGCCGACTGGAGTGCAAATATTTGTTTCCTGTAATATCTTCAACCACAACAATATATTGTTTTTTCTCTATTTTTCAATTATCTATTGTTTTCGTATCCAGTTGCAGTTATGGAATTCACATTCAATCAAAACAAATTGTATCAAACTTTATTAAATGTTTATATTTAGCCCTTGCAAGATACACGACGGCTTATACCCAACCGGGTCAAATTCAGAAGAAGTAGACGCTTATAACTGCCAGGCAGCTTCTGATTGGAAAACCTTTTTGGTAATGAGAGGACGAGAACTTCGCCCTGGTAAATATACTTACATTGTTAGTAGATTGGTATGTCTATATCATTTTGTTGATACATGTCAACGACCCTTTAAAAGAAGAGGCCGACTTAGTCTGCGTTGCTCTATGTTATCCATCTCAGATCGTTATATTTTCAAAATAACTGTTGTTGGTCACCTGCCCGACCAAATGGGTTTTTCTGGGTACTCCGGTTTCCTCTTACAATAAGACCATTGGGCGCTAACATCCGAGCGAACAAGAGTGATTAATATAAGCTGGATAACTTGTTTAATAATTGTTGTAAAATATATAAAGTTTACAAAAATGTATATATAAGTGTTGTTCAAGAAAAACATGAAATTTGTATTACTCTTACTAAAATAACTGCCATTAAACTGTTATTCTTTGCTTTGTTTCTATCATATCCCATGTTTATCAATTCCGAGATTAAATTGTGTGCTTTTTTACGCTTTGGTATTCTCTGATTTTTTTTATTGTTTATACAGGAAAATGATACTTACGGGTATATCTTGTTCATTTTAATTTGGGAATAATTCAGCTTAGTTGAAATAATAACCGATAAATGACATATCATGTGATATTTTCGACCCTGGCTCTCACACGTGACTATGTAAATGGGTTGAAATTGTTCAAGTAGGCAACAATCTTTTTCAATTCAAGATAATGTGCAATTAAATCTTCTTTATAGATGGAAGGGACTTTATCACGTATTGTATAATATAATGGATTTGTTAAGGTAAATTGGAACTCGATATCAGAGTTACACGGAATTTGATCAAGATGTTCAGTTTACAAAAATACCAAATTATGTCAAGGTCGAAAATCAAGGACACCTGGTTGACCATTCATCATTGAATATTTTGTTATGAAAGTATGTAGCTAAATTGGTGGGAATTAAACAAGGTGTCGATTGGCAGAAGCTTTCTGGGTCAAAGCTCAATGTACACTATCTTTTCACTGATGAACATTTCTTTAAGACATTAAATTAACACCTCTCCCTTCTTTAACTTAGTAAACTCTGACGCTTCAGAAAAATAAGTATTCGCTGTAGGCCATTGTTTGGTTCCTAAAATATTTTGAAACATGGAGCATATATGGAATCAATTTCTTTTGATTAAACAATAAATAGTTTCTAGCAAACTTTTGATTCCAAATGATGCGAATTCAAAATTATTTGACGGTAACGCGAACATGGCGGCGCCCTGCAGTTGTGACGTCTGACGTCGGACTGCGTCACGACCAGATCACTGTGTCAATGCGTGTACATAACGACCGTTATAAATAAAGAAATAAATTCGACTTCCTAGAAATATTATTTAATACCAAATTTACATATGATGTTATGAAGAAAATTAGTGTTGTTCACAGTGTACTTTTCTAAATCTACCAATATATTGATGAAATCCAATGGGACTACATTTTGTATATTATCTTATCAACCACGGCCGTCGTCGTCACCATCTTAGCAACCCGCTTCGAATGCTTTTTTCTTCGTATAGCACTTTCAAATTAATAATGGTGTAAATATAAGGATTGTACCTCATTTTGACTGCGTATACGGTAGTATGCCCGCATTTGGTAACGAACATATTCACTATAGAGCGCTTACGCGCACCATGGAATATGTTCGTTGCCAACTGCGGGCATACTACCGTATACGCAGTCAAAATGAGGTACAATCCTTATGTGAATCACTGTTTGTGGGAATTAGTAGTTAACAGGTTCAAGGAAATCAACATGTCTAGGTCAAAGGCCAAGGAAACAAATTGTACATACTTTTAATACGTATCTTTTTTACATTTGAGAAGTCAACTGACAAAAGTTCATAGTGATCACGTTTAACAATTGGATCCAATGCCCGATGATATTGGGAGATAGATACACTTAGTTGTGTGCCTTGCTGACTTATTCCATTTTCAAATCGGTTAAGATAATGAGATGTAGGAACACAACAACAAAATTTACGGGTACTATTATACCAAAACACGGATGATCCTTATTGAACAGTGCGACTCTTGTTCAACATTCAGGTAGATTTTCTATACTTGCAAATGGCGATGTTTCAGGAGGATACTTGGTGGTACTTAATATTGGTAAAACGACACAAGGAGAGTACACAATTAACATCAAAGGTGGGCTCGATACCCTGTCGTTTATATTACAAAATTTGCTGAAGGACGGTCTTATTTCTGAGGTAAGATTTATTGCAATATTTTGTCATTTTCTGCAGATTTTTATGTTTTCTAGCAATGGTATTCCCATCTTTACCAGTGATCTCGTATTGTTTGATATGACTTTGTTTTGATGTCCATGTTTGTTAGATAAATTTTGCTAAACGGTCTTCACATAATTATCAAGAGACTAAATATGAATTCTGTTATATATTATGTTGCATTCTCGATCTTTTTCATATTTACTTTGAACGAAGGCTTAATGTTTAAAGAGTAACTGTAGTGAAAATAGAAACTGTTATTATCAGACGCGTTTTGCCGGCATTAATTCATTGTCGAAAACCGAATCGAAATCGGCCGACCGGTTAGAAAGTTACGACAGGTTGAAGTTTGTTTTTTTTACCTGTTTTGCCACGAGCTAATCAAGCGCACCGCGAACCGCTGAAAGCTGTGCACACGTATTGGTGACGTCACAACGGGAACACAAGAAATTGGGTCCTATATGTCTCTCTATATAATATAATATGTACGCCTGGTTAATTGTTAATCCGACATGTATTATACAGTGAAATTAAGTGTTTTGAACCTTTCATAAATTTAGCGTTTAGATATTGACTGTTCAAACTCATATACGACCCTGTTTTAATGGACCCATTTGCGCTATCAAATTGTAATACTCTGTGTCATTTATAATGTTTTATGTATCATTAACTTTGTCCAATGATTCAAGAGTGAATCTTATAATAATACCTTTGTATATTGTACATCTCAGGTTAGTGTCCCTTATATTACGTAATCGGATTAGCAGGATAATCTACCTGGTCAGTTCGATAATGGCCGGTGCCAACTTTACACGTAACTTGCTACTCAAATAG
Source organism: Mimachlamys varia (assembly GCA_947623455.1). Lineage (NCBI taxonomy): Eukaryota > Metazoa > Mollusca > Bivalvia > Pectinida > Pectinidae > Mimachlamys > Mimachlamys varia. Next base: position 36,358,855 of record OX392539.1, read on the forward strand.
CAAGTAATTAACTTTGGAGATGGTGGGGGGGGGGGGGCTATCAAAGTTAAAACTAACTTGTATGTTGCGGTAATTACCCCTCTTTTTAACTTCAAAATGTGTTCTCTAGATCTGTAGTTAGTTCCGAATTCGAATGGAACATAGACTATCGAGTGTACCTCTTGAAATCTCCAGAACCCGCCGTCAAGTCACACAGTACATGGCACTTTATTAAATTTAAAATCTGACAAATTATATTTTAATATAAATGAATAAAATGCGGATTAAAACCAATAAAGTGATCTTCTCATCTTATTTTCAAAAGATGTTCCATGTTCATTTCTTGTCAGTAAAACCAGGGACGTATATGTGACATATATGTCCCTGGTAAAACACAATGGTTTTCAAAGATCTAATACTTTTTCTCAAGCAGAATTCGAAAAGAATTGCTTTTGATTTCTATTTCGTTGTGTATGCATGAAGACGGGTAACATCTGGATTTCGCTCATGTTCCTTTTATTTTACAATATCCACGCATACGTTTTTATTTTTTTAATTATTTATACTGCATAGACAATATTCACAATATTCACGCATACATATCACAATATTCACGCATACTTTATTTTTTCTTTATATATATAATGCATAGACATACATAACTATCAATTGATGGAAAGCTGTTAACTTTTATCAGAGACAGGGACGTATATGTACATATACGTCCCTGCTTTTATACACACGTATAATTTCTCGAACATAAGGATAAAAGAAGTCGAAATGTGATTCCCGTCAAAAAAGGTTATACAGGTGGAAAACATTGATAAAAGTTACATATTTTTATTTTCCAATATACATAAATGTACGTACATTGTACATATAAAAAGGATTGTCTCATGATTCTATGAATGTAATTAAATGTTCTTTAAGTCCAATAAAATATATGGTTTTCGAAGTTCTGAGCCTATACACGGAATTAGATTATATCTAAGTCCGTGGTCTATAGTAACACCAATATCCTTTTCCTTATCTGTTTGTTTGAGGTTGTTTCTACGTAGTTTTGTATTTATACAGCCGACCGACATGCATGCATATTTTTCAGCGTACATTTTAATAGGTGTTACAACCAGTTCCTGCTGATATGTGCATGCAGGGACGTATATGTCTCAACGTATATTTCTCCTATATACGTCCCTGGTGCATGCAATGAAGACCATCAGCGAATACACATGCCGTTTTAGCGGTGTTATATGACATAAAATATGAGAAAATTAATACATAATCATATTTATATCAAGTGTATGTTTTGAAGTCTGACAGTAAGTTTTCCACAAAATAGTAACCTGTTAATCATGTTAGCGAGTCCGGTGGTAATTGATTAAGGTCGAGTGACCATGACCACGTGTGCCACATACCTGTGGATCTGCCGAACCCAGGCCCCCTCCCCACTAATTACTGTCCCCTGGGGCATATAACACCTTGCAATTATCAGTAGGGTCATTAATGAACTCCGTACAGCCTTGATATATAAAAGGTGTCATATTCTTTAACATAAGACTCTCTACAAATAACAAATCTTGATACGATTCATACAATTTTAACATAATGACTACTGAAGTCTATCAGTGCGGTTACCGTTGTGACGTCACTTCCGGTCGTATGACAAAATCGGGGATTTTTTGATTTGCGTTCAGGTATGAAATTAAGTAAAATGGTCAAAACTTCGTAAATTTTACAAAAAATTTTTTTTTTTTAGAATTATCTCACTTATTATTTACCTATCTTTACATACACAAAAGATGGTTCTGCACTACAGTTACTCTTTAATATATTTGATTTGAACATAAACTGCCATCCAAAAATTTTGATACAAATACTACAAACGCTTTCCAATTGAGCAAAACCCAATTTTGAAGTTTGTATTACTATTAATATTTTTATGCTAGAATTAAATTCTTACGATATTTTGTTATTTTTAACTACATGCATGTATGGTTTGTGATACAATTAAAATCCTCAAAATGCAGTATTGTTTGCAATTTCACGTTTTGTATACATACAATTCAACAATATGTTTGTATTAATTTCATTTAATGATGCAAATGAAAGAAAAACATCTTTTATTCATTTCTGAGCATTATTTTCCAAAAAAAGACCCCTCCCTTGACCCTCCCAGCAACTTCCAAAAGTACTCAAAATTTGTAAAAAAAACTTTTTTATGACAGTGTATATAGTACGCCTTCTGAGTTTTCGGAAATTAAGATGAGTCCTAGAAGGACGAAACAGCTGTATGATGCATTTACATTTATTGTTAAGGCTCGACAATGCAATTATATTTTATTCTAAAGATCCCATTCTCGTGTGTGTATATAAGTGTGTATTTTGTAAAAAAAAAAATAATGTAGTCCGATGAACTGTTTTCCGTCGATGATCTTTTGGTGAGGAAGCATTGATTGTTTACTTAATGATTACAGACGGAATTCCTAGACTGTAACCTTGACAACGCACAGTACAGGACCGAAGAGGACTATGCTTCACCGTTCAGAGAAAACGACAAGGACCTGGAAGAAACGGGACTGGAACTGGTGTCTACCCGATCGTTCGTCAACATATTGGATCATCCTTCCTTTCATGTGCCCAACAAAGGTCATTAATCAGTTACATAATTCAGTTCATTTGGTAACTTTTGTTGTTCAAAATATACCGAACAAATATCTGTATTTCTATCGGTTGTCATTTTTGTTCTTTGTGTTGTTTTTTTTATTTTATTGTTTTCGTTAATTTTTTTTTCTTTATTTTATAAATAAAGATGATGCAACCAAAAAGCTGTATGCCGACCGTATAGTTGCTGGGATAAAGCCATGGCTGTATGGTACTATCTTCAAATGCCTGTCACAAAGCAGATCGCAACAAGAGAGGGAGAGTCTGGTCGAAACATTTTTCTCCAGGGTGTGGGACTTTGCTTACAAGAACGACGATCAGCCTCACCAAATTGGTTTAATAGAAATCGTTGCTAGGAAACGTGAATGAAACAGCATATGACGATATACATGAGAGACGCTACAATGTACAAACGTATAATGTACTTTTAGTTTTGAAATAGTTTATCACTTATACATGTACGTTCTGCAGATCGGATTTTTGCAACAGGTCTTTGGAAAAAAAGTAATACTTACAGAATGTAATATTTATATTTTGCATTTTACCCCAATCTTATAATCCAAGACATAAGCAGTTTTCAATTGATGAGCAGCCTGTGGCTAAATGTTGCGACGTAGAAATATAATCCAAAAATAGTATACGCTTTTTGTACAATGTACTATGACGTCATCGATTTATGACAGAATGTCTTCTTCTGAGGTTTCTCTCACAATCAAGTTTCGTTTTATATTGTGTGTGTGTGTGTGTGTTTTAAGTCTCACACAAAACATGCATCCGAAAATATATCGAAAATATAGATATCTATATAGTTTTTAATTTTAAACACAAGAATTTAAAACTTAATGACAAATTGGGCGGACATGTTGAAAATGTTTATTTCTATGTTCTTCTTTAGCGAAAGACCAACAATTTAAAGCTTAATAGCAAATCGTTTTACATCTAGAATAAATCTGCAAAACATCATGAAAATAAGAGTATTTTTAAATTTAAAGAAAAGGGGAAGCGGGACGCTTATATCGCTTTAAGGTGTATTCTTTCAATGATTTTGTTTTCGTTTTTTTTTTATAGTGAAAGGAAAATATTAATCAAAAACATTTAAGGGTTAACCTTTGATTTTGTTTAGTTTATTAGATCATAAATCCAATGGAGCACGAGGTATTCGCGTTTACGTTTAATTTACCGAATTTACCGATCATAGTACGCGAACAAGCATATCGACAATTAAATATTTCTGCATTTTCTACTCTGCAATTAATTTTTTTTAATAGAAATCAGTTAAAACGTTTTTTTTTTCATACAGGACTTTTTTGTTGTATTTCTCATAGGTGTATATCTTTAAGCATGTAAGAATTGGGTGAATGCACTCATGTGATACATTCGTGTTTGTTATTAAGTTTCTTAGCCTATATTGAATGCAGAAGGAATATGCAGGAAGAATTTTCTATCTGACACATTTAATTCATTTTTATAACGCCATTTCAATTGCACACCATCATCGCTTCCTTACAATCGTATGTGATTATTTTTTTCAAAGTCTGCAAACATACACTGTAACTACTAAACGCACCTCCGCTAAAAATCAATAGAGTTGAACTACAAAAAACAACTAATCATATTCATACAGCTATTTCCATTAGAATGATTTTATTCATATTAAACTACATGTAGTTTATGAAATGCTCTCTATATGTTATCTTATGTTCAGCTGTTTAATGGTGTCAGTGAATCTTCTTATTTAGCTCTTCGCTTCCAGGTCGATAAGGTAAAATATTCTTGCGTTAAGAGAGATCTTTTCCTTATCAAAATAGATTTTCTGTCAACAATGTGTATATATTGCTATCAAATAAGAACATATTCAATGCATTAAAATCCTATATAACACATACTAAATATTTTCTGTTGTTTGCGTCCTCAATACTTTCAGTACTTTGATTAGTATTATTTGTAGTTTTCTTTGTTATTTGTCATTTGTTAAGCGCGATAAAGTGTATCCCAAAAAACAAGTTTGATTTATAACTGATTATTTCCATATATGGTTGTATGGAAACATATGAAGAAAAAAATCACGAGACATCACCTATAGCAAAGATGACATAACACACACATGTGCTGCACCTGAATTAAAATACATCATACAGCTGTTTCGTTCTCATTGGACTTTTCAGTGAAGCTAGGGGCCAAAAGGTGGAATTCCAAAATTTCTAAACTAATGTAGAAGCAGAAGGGTCGGGTGCGTAAAACCCCTTTAATTTATGAATTTAGAAGTAAAATTAAACTAGTTATGTATAACTTCAAACCGTGTACTACGAAAATGTGAATATCATGTACCGTGCCACTACTCAAATGAGATTAACTGTGGCTATGGAGGCTCCGGCAAACCTCGGGGACTAAACATTGACCAGCAGAGTCTGCCACCCCCTATCACTAATGATGACATAACACACACATGTGCTGCACCTTTTGAATTTAGGAATAGATCCAGTATGCCAAACAGATAAATTAAACCATGCAGCTAATCGTCTCCCACTACACAGGACAGTTAATTGTCTCTCACCACACTGGACAGCTAATTGTCTCCCATCACACTGCACAGCTAATTGTCTCCCATCAGACTGGACAGCTAATTGTCTCCCACCACACTGGACAGCTACTTGTCTCCCACCAAACTGGACAGCTAATTGTCTCCCACCACACTGGACAGCTAATTGTCTCTCAACACACTGGACAGCTAATTGTCTCCCACCACACTGGACAGCTAATTGTCTCCCACCACACTGGACAGCTAATTGTCTCTCACCACACTGGACAGCTAATTGTCTCCCACCAAACTGGACAGCTAATTGTCTTCCATCTCACTAGACAGCTAATTGTCTCTCACCACACAGGACAGTTAATTGTCTCCCATCACAAAGGAGAGCTAATCGTCTGCCATCAAACTGGACAGTTCATTGTCTCTCACCACACTGGACAGCTAATTGTCTCTCACCACACTGGACAGCTAATTGTCTCCCATCACACTGGACAGCTAATTGTCTCTCACCACACCGGACAGTTAATTGTCTCTCATCACACAGGACAGTTAATTGTCTCCCATCACACTGGACAGCTAATTGTCTCTCACCACACTTGACAGCTAATTGTCTCTCACCACACCAGACAGTTAATTGTCTCTTATCACACCGGACGGTTAATTGTCTCTCACCACACAGGACAGTTAATTGTCTCTCACCACACAGGACAGTTAATTGTCTCCATCACACTGGACAACTGATTGTCTCTCATCACACTGGACAGTTAATTGTCTTTCATCACACTGGACAGTTAATTGTCTCTTATCACACTGGAAAGTCAATTGTCTCTCACCACACCGGACAGTTAATTGTCTCTCACCACACCGGACAGTTAATTGTCTCCCATTACACTGGACAGCTAATTGTCCCCCATCACACTGGAAAGTCAATTGTCTCTCACCACACCGGACAGTTAATTGTCTCTCACCACACCGGACAGTTAATTGTCTCTTATCACACCGGACGGTTAATTGTCTCTCACCACACAGGACAGTTAATTGTCTCTCACCACACAGGACAGTTAATTGTCTCCATCACACTGGACAACTAATTGTCTCTCATCACATTGGACAGTTAATTGTCTTTCATCACACTGGACAGTTAATTGTCTCCCATTACACTGGACAGCTAATTGTCTCCCATCACACTGGAAAGTTAATTGTCTCTCACCACACCGGACAGTTAATTGTCTCTTATCACACTGGATAACTAATTGTCTCTCACCACACTGGACAGTTAATTGTCTCTTATCACACCGGACGGTTAATTGTCTCTTATCACACTGGACAGTTAATTGTCTTTCACCACACTGGACAGTTAATTGTCTCCCATTACACTGGACAGCTAATTGTCTCCCACCACACTGGACAGCTAATTGTCTCCCACCACACTGGACAGCTAATTGTCTCTCACCACACTGGACAGCTAATTGTCTCCCACCAAACTGGACAGCTAATTGTCTCCCACCAAACTGGACAGCTAATTGTCTCCCACCAAACTGGACAGCTACTTGTCTCCCATCACTCTGGACAGTTAATTGTCTTTCATCACACTGGACAGTTAATTGTCTCCCATTACACTGGACAGCTAATTGTCTCCCATCACACTGGAAAGTTAATTGTCTCTCACCACACCGGACAGTTAATTGTCTCTCACCACACCGGACAGTTAATTGTCTCTTATCACACCGGACGGTTTATTGTCTCTCACCACACAGGACAGTTAATTGTCTCCATCACACTGGACAACTAATTGTCTCTCATCACACTGGACAGTTAATTGTCTTTCATCACACTGGACAGTTAATTGTCTCCCATTACACTGGACAGCTAATTGTCTCCCATCACACTGGAAAGTTAATTGTCTCTCACCACACCGGACAGTTAATTGTCTCTTATCACACTGGATAACTAATTGTCTCTCACCACACTGGACAGTTAATTGTCTCTTATCACACCGGACGGTTAATTGTCTCTTATCACACTGGACAGTTAATTGTCTTTCACCACACTGGACAGTTAATTGTCTCCCATTACACTGGACAGCTAATTGTCTCCCACCACACTGGACAGCTAATTGTCTCCCACCACACTGGACAGCTAATTGTCTCTCACCACACTGGACAGCTAATTGTCTCCCACCAAACTGGACAGCTAATTGTCTTCCACCTCACTAGACAGCTAATTGTCTCCCACCAAACTGGATAGCTACTTGTCTCCCATCACACTGGACAGTTAATTGTCTCCCATCACACTGGGCAGCTAATTGTCTCCCATCACATCGGACAGTTAATTGTCTCCCACCACACTAGACAGCTAATTGTCTCCCACCAAACTAGACAGCTAATTGTCTCCCACCAAATTGGACAGCTAATTGTCTCCCATCACACTGGACAGCTAATTGTCTCTCACCACACTGGACAGCTAATTGTCTACCATTAAACTGGACAGCTAATTGTCTCTCACCACACCGGACAGTTAATTGTCTCCCACCACACTAGACAGCTAATTGTCTCCCACCAAACTAGACAGCTAATTGTCTCCCACCAAACTGGACAGCTAATTGTCTCCCACCAAACTGGACAGCTAATTGTCTCCCATCACACTGGACAGTTAATTGTCTCCCATCACACTGGACAGTTAATTGTTTCCCACCACACCGGACAGCTAAAAGTGCGAGTTTCAGGGTCAAGGTCACTGTTGTTATTTTATAGAAAATCATTGTTAACAATCTAGTGGCTTCGTTTCTTCATGGATTGTCATCTAACTGTCCATACTTACATAGAATCGAAATATCTTGAACAAGTCGTGTTTTATGTTTGCGATTTTTCCAATGAATCACTTCATCTTAATAGCTTGCGAGGACTGGTAGGGGACGTGTATTGTTTCAGCAATACCTATAATGCTTGTTCAATATCGTATCCCAATACACCCCCGTCAGATAGTGAAACGCTCATTCGTGTAATACGACATTCCCGACCATTATACGGGGACATTCTCTTATTAAGTTGGTTCCACTCACTTTTTGTGGCCACACCACTGCTTCAACATAGCTGTACAGACAATAAGTATGAGTCAAGTACGACATCTAAAATAGAAAGTAGCTTGGCGTGAAACTTATTTGTGTATTAAAGCTGATGGTTTGTCGTTACTCTCAAGTGGACGTTGACAGGGTTCGTACAGACACTTGTGGTAGCCAGAGTGTAGCGCAACCCGGGCGATTGTTTGGTTACAGAGACGGTGTGTGCTGATCGTCGGGTAGGTGGGTGGTAGATAATTATATAATACAGCAGGTGTGTGGATTCACTACCGTCACTGGTGCTACCCCCGGGCTAGCGTGCGCTACCAGCAAAGGATTTCAACATTGTTGTTAACTGTAAGTATTTAACCCCCTATATACTGGTGTGCTGTGTGGCGTCTGGCTAAAACAAGAACGTGATAATACATTGAGTACAGGTAAAATAGTATCCAATGTCATTACAAATGGATTTAATATTTAGTTTCTATTTATCAGACGGTATGCCCTTCGGTGAAGTGCTATAATATATATATACATATCCTTTACTTTGCCCACTGTTGAACGACCTATATATGTATAATAGTGATGAAACGATACCCATTCATGACAATTGTGTGTCGGTGGAACAAGTTTTAGTTTCCAAAACAATATGATATAGGTAAACAGGTAAAAAAATCAGCATAACGTGATCATATCATGTGTAAGTATAAGCAGGAGAAAGCGACTCGTCATCCTAGTGGTACTGAAAAGGTGAAAACGAGCTATTAATTCAGATAATTCATCGTATAATTCGAGTAATATGGAGAAATATGTGTAGTTTCCATATAGATATGCTGAATGATATAACATCATCCCTGCACATCTTCGAATTCCTATTCGACAGTTCTGATACAGTTCTGATACAGTTCGTAATAAAATGCCTAGGACACAGTTGTTCCGGTAAACATCACGGGACAGGTCGCTATGTCGTGTAATAGGAAAGCTGTAGTACATCTTGTAAAGAAAACTTACGGTAACTTATGCACCTTGTTACTTATTTTATGACTGTTTCTGTACAAGTTGATATATGACATTTCCTGATTATCTTCTAATCGGACAGTTCGGATACACCTTGTTATATAACAGCCCCGATACACCGTGTATAAGACAGTTCATGTACACCTCGTTATTGGACAGTTACGGTACACCTAATAACAAGACATTTCCGGTACACCTTGTAATAAGACAGTTCCGGTACACCTTGTTACAAGACAGTTCCGGTACACCTTGTTACAAGACAGTTTCGGTACACCTTGTTATTGGACAGTTCCGGTACACCTTGTCATAAGACAGTTCCGGTACACCTTGTTATTGGACAGTTCCTGTACACCTTGTTTTAGAACAGCTCCGGTACACCTTGTTATACAACAGCCCCGATAACCTTGTAAGAGGACAGTTCATGTACACCTCGTTATTGGACAGTCCCGGTACACTTTGTTATAGAACAGCTCCGGTACACCTTGTTATATAACAGCCCCTGTACACCTTGTTATATAACAGCCCCGATACACCTTGTTATGAGACAGTTCATGTACACCTCGTTATTGGACAGTCCCGGTACACCTTGTTATAGGACAGTTCCGGTACACCTTGTTATAGAACAGTCCCGGTACACTTTGTTATAGCATAGTTCCGGTACACCTTATTATAAGACAGTTGCGGTACACCTTATTATAAGACAGTCCCGGTACACCTTATTATAAGACAGTTGCGGTACATCTTGTTATAGAACAGCTCCGTCACACCGTATTATAGAACAGCCCCGGTACATCTTGTTATAAGACAGTTCCGGTATCCCTTGTTATAAGACAGTTCCGGTACACCTTGTTATAGCATAGTACCGATACACCTTATTATAAGACAGTTCCGGTATCCCTTGTTATAAGACAGTTCCGGTACACCTTGTTATAAGACAGTCCCGGTACACCTTGTTATAAGACAGTTCATGTACACTTCGTTATTGGACATTCCCGGTACACCGTGTTATAGAACAGTCCCGGTACACCTTGTTATAGCATAGTTCCGGTACACCTTATTATAAGACAGTTGCGGTACACCTTGTTATAGAACAGCTCCGTCACACCGTGTTATAGAACAGCCCCGGTACATCTTGTTATAAGACAGTTCCGGTATCCCTTGTTATAAGACAGTTCCGGTACACCTTGTTATTGGACAGTTCCGGTACACCTTGTCACAAGACAGTTCCGGTACACCTTGTTATTGGACAGTTCCTGTACACCTTGTTGTAGAACAGCTCCGGTACACCTTGTTATTGGACAGTTCATGTACACCTCGTTATTGGACAGTCCCGGTACACTTTGTTATAGGACGGTCCCGGTACACCTTGTTATAGAACAGCTCCGGTACACCTTGTTATATAACAGCTCCGGTACACCGTGTTATAGAACAGTCCCGGTACACCTTGTTATAGCATAGTTCCGGTACACCTTGTTATAAGACAGTTCATGTACACCTCGTTATTGGACATTCTCGGTACACCTTGTTATAGAACAGTTCTGGTACACCTTGTTATAGAACAGCTCCGGTACACCGTGTTATAGAACAGTCCCGGTACACCTTGTTATAGGATAGTTCCGGTACACCTTATTATAAGACATTTGCGGTACACCTTGTTATAGAACAGCTCCGTCACGCCGTGTTATAAAACAGTTCCGGTACACCTTGTTATAAGACAGTCCCGGTACACCTTGTTATAAGACAGTTCCGGTACCCCTTGTTATAAGACAGTTCCGGTACACCTTGTTATAGGACAGTTCCGGTACACCGTGTTATAGAACAGTTCCGGTACACCTTGTTATAAGACAGTCCCGGTACATCTTGTTATAAGACAGTCCCGGTACACCTTGTTATAAGACAGTCCCGGTACACCTTGTTATAGGACAGTCCCGGTACACCTTGTTATAGGACAGTCCCGGTACACCTTTTTATAAGACAGTTCCGGTACCCCTTGTTATAAGACAGTTCCGGTACACCTTGTTATAAGACAGTTCCGGTACACCTTATTATAGGACAGTTCCGGTACACCTTGTTATAGAACAGCTTCGGCACCCCGTGTTATAGAACAGCTCCGGTACACCTTGATATTTGACAGTTCCGGTACACAGTTTAAAAGACAGTTCCGGTACATCTTGTTATAAGGCAATTCCGGTACACTTTGTGATAAAATATATTAATTAGAATAATAATTAAGTTTATATATTGAAGATAAAATACTTATTTAACAGACCAAAACTTCAACCGTCGTCTTGTTAGTAAAAGGATAAGTTTCAATCATAATAATTAGCAGTATTGCCACAGTCAGCATAGGGTTATAATTAGTTCAGCCTGCAAAACAACCATAGTAAGACTCACAAACCTCAATAAATGATCATTTGCACAAGAAACACAGAAGCAGATAGGGTAAAAATTTGACTTGATTGACGCCTTTATTAAACACCAAAATTAAACACACCAAATTTTATGTATTATTGCAACGGTACTATAATCAGGATTCTAAAATGGCCGTTTTCCGTCTCCCTGCTGAGGTGATGAAGCTTTATATCCGAACAAACAAAGAGGATTATCATGTATCGACACATTTGCAGAATAAGCGTGTTTGTCAAATATGCTTCAATAAAGGCATGCTTTCATCATGTCCTATCTGTGTGTTTTATTATCATGTTGTTTACCTTAAAAAATAATGTATCACACACACACATGTTGCACCTTTTACATTTAATAATCGATACAGTTTGCCGACAAAAATGAATAAATCTGCATTATACAGCTGTTTCGTCCTTAGGGCTCGTCAGTAATGCATGGAATCAATATTGTCTAATCTAGTGTAGAAACAGAAGGGTCAGGTGTGGAAAATCCCTTTAATTTATATATTTAGATGAACAAATTGAATTAGTACTGTATACTATAAAATTGTGTACTACGACAGTGTGTATATTATGAACCGTGCCACTACTAAAATGAGATAATTGTGTCTATGGAGGCTTCAGCAAACCTCGGTGGCTAGAGAATCAACTAGCAGAGTCTACCACCTCATATCCTAAAAAATGGCGTAACACACACACAAATGCTGCACATTGTAAATGTAGTAATAAATCCATTATGCCAGAAAAAATGATAATTTAAAAGTATTTTTCCGATTCAAGATGTTGTATAGCTAAAACACTGATTATAATCCAATGATTTTTTAAAAGTTGCAAAAGATCCTTGTTAAAGCTCGTGTCTTTTGTAACTTTTAAAAAATAATTAACGAGAGTGAAATCAATTCCATATCCAACAGCCACTCGTTGTGTTACCTCTATTTCTACTACAATACCCTGTGTTATTCTACTATATTTACAATCTACATCGACATTCACTCGATAACCATTGTACTGCAAACTAGAGTTATTTTCCAATAACTATACTTGAGAACGTGCAAAAATTCTATGACGTCGACAACAATACATGTGGGCGGAGCTATGCAAATTATTCCATTCGAATCACAATTGTATGACGTCATTAACAATTGACATGGGCGGAGATAGCTACGGCTTCTGCAAACTTCATGCTGTAACATTTATCAAACTGTTTTCACGCTTGTTAGTTTTGCAATGAAATGTATGTCCGTAGATGGGGCTAAATTGAACAGAAAAGTTATGACCCATTTACACAAAATACTGTAAATATAAGAATTAACCTTTGATTTTGTTTAGTTTATGAGATCATAAATCCAATGGAGCAGTCGGTAAATTTAACGTAAACGCTTCGCGTTTACGCAATTAACCTCGTGCTCCATTGGATTTATGATCTCATAAACTTAACAAAATCAAAGGTTAATCCTTAAATAAGACCATTGCATAAACGTTCTGACAGTTGGATACATATATGTTATGTACCACTAGTGATATTATGTAACACTACTGGTACATATATGTGTATGGACTTCCAAACTCTTGATTCGTTGAAAAGTTGAATTTCCACTGGAAATCACTTGGTTCAGCGCCTCGCGCCGATTGTTGACGTCACGTCATCGATTGTTGACGTCGTCACAACTTGGCGGGAATATTTACAAGATGATATGATTTCGAGCAAATAGTCCGCGGTTCACTCAAGAAAACAACACTGCCGCTGCAACTGATATAACTGTGGTAGAAACAGATCACACGACTCGTGGTTATATGATATGGAATTTATTGTTAATCATTTCTTAAAAGTTAAAAAAAGACTCTCGCTAAAGCTACTTTTAAAAATAAGTGAAATAAATTTCATATACAGCAACCACCCGTCGTATAACCTCTTTATATCCAATGCACAGACGAGAAGAGATAATTCCCTCTTTATGGTCTGCTCTACATTTTGCATATAAACTCACATTAAGTTCAACTAAAAATAAGTAATATTTTATATTTACATTTGGCCTGCCTTGCCACTTTATAACACTACCAAACCCAGTTCCTTGTTATAGTACCATTACACTGGACTGGTTATTATGGCGTCATTACAATAGTGACGTCATAATCATAATGTTGGAAATAGATGGCCGATACTGGCTGTTGGCTGATCCATTTATTAGAAATCTACCTTATTTTTTTAGTACGAATGTAGAATATAATTTTAGTGACAAAACAAGTGAGAAATGTAAATATAGCTATAAACAGTATTCTGTGTCGTTTTATGGTAAAATAAGACAGAACAGAATGCTGTTTAATGCTAAAATAATTATCCAAACTTACATGTACATATCAACTGTAACTATTGAGTGATGGACGAAGTTTTAAATTAAAAATAATCGAATTAAAATATCAGATTTATTTCAGTAAAATATAACACAAAATGGAGGATAGCAAACAAAGAAGAGCATGTACGGTGATGTATGACGATTTCGCTTTAAAACATGGTGGAATGCTAGCGACTAATGGACACTCCCTCTACAAAAGCCGGGACGTAATTATGGATTGCTTAGGTAAAGAGATATACATGATCATTGGTCATTTATGAATAAAAATTAGAATTAAACTACACCATGCAGCTGTTTCGTCCTTCTAGGACTCGTCAGTGATGGTAGGCTAGGACATAAGGTGAGCCAATAAGATTAGTGACTAAAGGAAACTAGCTGAAAGATATAGCTAAATCTTGATAGGAATGTGCACCAGCCCTACTTATCAAATGCTGAATAAATTTGAATGAATATAACATACGAGCTGCTATTTGAATGAGTTAAAGCGTGGTATGCAGGTTCTGACCAATTTCAGAGATTTGGAGTTCACCAGTAGTGTTTACCACCTATGATTTCAGTATTGTACGAAAAAAACACACATGAGAATATTACCGTTATCAATTAAATATTTACAGTCTACACTGATATTCACTCGATAACCATTGTACTGCAAACTAGAGTTATTGTCCAATAACTATACTTGAGAACGTGCAAAATTTCTATGACGTCGGCAACAATACATGTGGGCGGAACTATGCAAATTATCCCGTTCGAATCACAATTGTATGACGTCATCAACAATTGACATGGGCGGGGATAGCTACGGCTTATGCAAACTTCATGCCGTTACATTTATTGAACTGTTTTCACGTTTGTAAGTTTTAAAATGAAATAAATGTCTGCAGATGGGGCTAAATTGAACAAAAAAGTTATGAACTATTTACAGGAAAATACTGTAAATATAAGGATTAACCTTTGATTTTGTTTAGTTTATTAGATCATAAATCCAATGGAGCAGTCGGTAAATTTAACGTAAACGCTTCGCGTTTACGCAATTTACCTCGTGTTCCATTGGATTTATGATCTAATAAACTAAACAAAATCAAAGGTTTATCCTTAAATAAAGAGTTACTACAGTATACATAATGTAAAAGAATGGTATGTTTATCCACCATACACTTGAAACACACCGGAAACGCTTATGCGAATTCCATATTACCTTGAGTACGATAATGGCATTTTACATGTCAATATGTAAGAAAATAATGCTTAGAAGGTTGGGACATTCCATAGACAACAATTGTCATAGCAGTGAAGAAATGTCATATAGGTTTTTCTGCGGTTCATTTAAAATATGTAATGTCTTTTCGATTCTAGATAAGATACTTGATTCTACGAGAACCTCACAGCACCCGATCACAATAGCTGATGTCGGTACATCCGATGGAGCTAGCTCCATGGCGCTTCTTAATGAAATTATTCGTAAGTATTTTTGTTGTCCGCTTATGTTTGTTAATTGTGGTTATGAATCTACAATATCATATCGAGTGAGACAAAATGACAAAATAGCAACCCTTCTTCCACTTACCCTATGTAACACCGAGTAGATAGGTTATCAGAAATAACGAATACATGGGACCCGGTGGTATCTGACAGTACATTCAACGTCCATTTGGTTTGCCGTTTAACATTAAATATTTTTTAACGAGTAAATGCAGTGTTCTTTTATATTGTCGCGAGTGCGTAGAGCATTTTCTTTTTATTTAAGCACTAACATGAATCTATTTTTTATGTTACAAAAAACTGGAGTGTATTGGACAAAAGGTAATGGAACGGTATATATTAGCGAAGTAAGTGAACGACGAGATAGCTAGCCTTTTACAAGCTATGTTCGTGTAACTGTCCAGATAAAAAAGAAACCTGTACTGTAAGATAAGTACATGTACCATGTATTAAGTTTATCCTACAACACAAGTTACACTGATATTCACATAAAACGTAGCGAAAACGCATTTTGTTTACCTGTCTTACCACTTAAGCTATGCGCCAATCATGTCGCGTAGGTAAATAATTATTAATGGGCAGCCATTTTCATGCAATTCTTACACAGAAATGGCATGTTGTATTTACCTGTTTTAGCACTTAAGCTATGCGTCTTCATAACGCGTAGGAAGATATCCATTACAGGGAAGACTGTTTTCATGTGAAATTCTTTCACAAAAAAATGTCATGTTGTAATACAAATAAATAGTTCGACTTTTTATGGCAACGGAGAAACCTTCGCTCATAAACATATAATGTATTTCCTCCGATAGCCAAACCTTTAATGCCCTTATGTTTACATTTGCGCTGCAGTGTCACTATTTCAACCAAGCAAGTTCCGTTTCGGTTCATAGGACTTTAACCCGAACCGAATATGAATACGAACGTGAGATGAAGGTTAAAAACAATGCGAACTCTCGTTTGTACGAGAAATTATAGACAACACAAGTATAACCTTTTGAACACTCAATATCTGCCATGAAGAGAGACCCCCTACCTAATTCTCTGAATGGGCAATATTGTTTCAGTAGGCATTTCGTCTGAAATAATGTGCATTGTACTAGTTTTTTTCACATTTATATATTACATGAAAATCAAACAATTTGTCTCGGTTCAATGAACGTTCTTTAAGATAACATTTATCAAAAAAGCAAAAATTCAGGAGAGCATTATAGATGTTAAGGAACTTTCCTTAAATTCAGTTCTCTGTTACTCCTTAAATTCATGCGTGTGGAGATTTTAAAATGAAGGATAAGATCTCGGATTCGAGACCTATATGAGACAGTATCCCTATTACACACCTTTGATCATAAAAAATAATATTGTTTTCCATCAAATACAAAGAAATCATTATTCTGCATTTAGACTATCCACCATTTTGAAAATATCAACTTTACCCCTGAACCGGTTTGACGAAAACGAATCAATCAGCAAAATGAAGCATGGTCCATATTTGCAAATAATGTTAGCACAGAAAAATAGTCATCTGCTCTTTCTATCGTCTATGGTAAATACATTGTGAAATGCTTTTATGATATTGCCTGTACAGCATTGTGGCATTGAACCATTAATCAGCCATTGTGACGTCATGTCATGTTAAATGGGGGTGTATTATAGAAATTAGCCACACGGAAATTAGAAAATAATTATTACCTTAAGTTTTTGTAATATATATTTTTTAATTTCTTATAATTCACACATATTAATATAAAAATATTCTATCTGATACAAATTGTTTACATAATAGAATACTTATTTTTATCGTGTTGTATATTTGATCAACTAATAATTTTAAAATAAATTTTCAATTGGTTGCAATCTTTCGATTATTTGATGCAATTTATTCTTTTTTTATAATCCCGAAAGGAAGCTATAAGTAGGATAATGCGCCTGCTATCGAAAGAACCGTAAACAGAAACACACGTACGTAAATGGCGCTTCTTATATATTCAAAAGCAACAATTGAATAATAAAAATGCATTTAAATTTGATATTTCAGAAAGAATCCAAGAGCAAAGAGACAAGGCTCGTCAGCTAATGATTTACTACACAGATTTACCTACGAACGACTTCAACAAAATGTTCAAAAACATTAACGGTAAACGAAACTCACTTGACATAAGTTCACTTCACGAATATGACATAGAAATACCGTTATAATAAGTTGCGCGTTTATTTCTGATAAAGTTTCAATTCAGTTTCGATTCTCGTGATCGTTGTCGACTGCTGACAAAGTCCACAAGGATTCGAGAGATGCAGGTTGATCATAACTATGGGTATGTTTTATGGTCGCTATCTTTGTCTCATCGAGAAATATTATGTATAAAGACCGACTTTATTTAGTATGCTTATTAATTTGTTTAGTTGTTGTGATTAACAATGATGACTCGGTTCTCATTTGAAGACTTGATGTTTACTTGGATGTGACCAAGATCTACGTGGCGGGTGTCGTCGATGAAGCAGAATACGCTTATTCTTTCGGAACACTTGGTCTCATTCTCTTGTACTTTTACGAGGGTCTCCGTGTAGGTCATTTCTTTGTTCATTTTTTGCCCCTTGTTTAATCGATTTTGAGTTTGGATTATGGTTTGGTTAACGCTTCAGTAATCTCTAAAACATTGTCAATATATATTTTTATTTCATGTAAGGTGAAGATGGACTTAACCTTGGCCCGGATGTGTTCTCGGCTGCCGCTGGAAGAACGATGTTCGAGCAATGCTTACCAGAGAAGTCAATTGATCTGATCTTCTCATCTATAGCAGCATTTTATTTCTCAAAGAAGTAATTTAAATAAGATTATCCTAGTAATTATTCAAGCATATGACACTGCATTTGAACATGTGTTATTTACATTTAACAGCACTATATAATAGTATATTTTGAAAATATAATGCCCTGATAGGTTTGTAAGGGGAAAATATCACCTAATTGGTGAGCAAAGCTAGTTAGGCAAATTTGGTCTCCTGATACGAAGGCCGTTCAGTAAATGTTCTCACTTTTGTCAGGAATCTTAAATGAGTAATCCAAGGGATAATAGGGAAAAGAGTTCTGATGTATAATCTAATGTTTGGCCGAGACCGACGGAATATTTCGAATAAAACGAGATTTTCAAGTTTGGGATAATCCCACTAGCACTCGTGCTATCCAAGACGCAAATAATGCATGTTGTTGTCTACGTGGATAGTGGCAAGATCTTAGAAGATTGCACTATTTAGAAAAAGTCCTAGTGGCATAACGTTTTTAAAGAAAAACAAGATATAAGGTGATTACATCGATCGTATGTACCCTTCTAAAACAAAAATCACAACACACTCTCCTACATTAGCTGGGCACCTCGATCTTTACTTAGAATTTAACAAACACAGACCTATTGCATTGTAATACTTACAAGAAAATTTCGAATTTCCAATCATAAATTTTCCTTTCTTGATAGTAGCATCCCTGCTTCTAGCACCTATGATGGGTACATGTCGTAAGAGATAGATATCCGCCGTTGACAAACATTCTTACGACACAGGGATTCGAGAGATGCAAGTTGATAAGAATTATGAACAAATTTTATGGTCGCCATTTTGGTATCGTTGAGAGATATTCTGTGTCCTTGTATGAAATGAAAGAAAATGTTTTGAAAATGCTAATGAGTATACGAACGTTTTGCGATTGAAAATGATGACTTGCTACTCACTGTGAGGAATTGCATGTTACCACGACTTACATGGCGGGTGTCGTCGATGGAGTAGCAGACGCTTACTCTGATGGAACATCTTGTCTTATTCTCTTGTACTGTTTTAAGGGTGGCCTTATAAATATTTCCTTTGTTCATATTATCGTTACACCGTAAATCATTTTTTCTGTCGACAGGCATTTCCATAACAGCAAGCCGACCGAAACTATAATCTTGTCACGATTACATACCGCTCAATATTGCATAAGAAATAGAAAGTTTGGCAGTGGACAGCGGGAATTTGTTTTATTTGTAGTCAGCAAATGTGCAAAAATTTTTCATTGCAAAGGAGCTGTTTGGTTACAAATTATATTGAAATGCTCTCTAGTATGCTTGAACCACAATAATGCCGACTGTAGTGCAAATATTTGTTTCCTGTAATATCTTCAACCACAACAATATATTGTTTTTTCTCTATTTATCAATTATCTATTGTTTTCGTATCCAGTTGCAGTTATTGAATTCACATTCAATCAAAACAAATTGTATCAAACTTTATTAAATGTTTATATTTAGCCCTTGCAAGATACACGACGGCTTATACCCAACCGGGTCAAATTCAGAAGAAGTAGACGCTTATAACTGCCAGGCAGCTTCTGATTGGAAAACCTTTTTGGAAATGAGAGGTCGGGAACTTCGTCCAGGTAAATATACTTACATTGTTAGTAGATTGGTATGTATACATCATTTTGTTGATACATGTCAACGACCCTTTAAAAGAAGGGGCCGACTTAGTCTGCGTTGCTCTCTGTTATCCATCTCAGATCGTTATATTTTCAAAATAACTGTTGTTGGTCACCTGCCCGACCAAATGAGTTTTTCTGGGTACTCCGGTTTCCTCTTACAATAAGACCATTGGGCGCTAACATCCGAGCGAACAAGAGTGATTAATATAAGCTGGATAACTTGTTTAATAATTGTTGTAAAATATATAAAGTTTACAATAATGTATATATAAGTGTTGTTCAAGAAAAACATGAAATTTGTATTACTCTTACTAAAATAACTGCCATTAAACTGTTATTCTTTGCTTTGTTCCTATCATATCCCATGTTTATCAATTCCGAGATTAAATTGTGTGCTTTTTTACGCTTTGGTATTCTCTGATTTTTTTTTATTGTTTATACAGGAAAATGATACTTACGGGTATATCTTGTTCATTTTAATTTGGGAATAATTCAGCTTAGTTGAAATAATAACCGATAAATGACATATCATGTGATATTTTTGACCCTGGCTCTCACACGTGACTATGTAAAAGGATAAAAATTGTTCAAGTAGACAACAATCTTTTTCAATTCAAGATAATGTGCAATTAAATCTTCTTTATAGATGGAAGGGACTTTATCACGTATTGTATAATATAATGGATTTGTTAAGGTAAATTGGAACTCGATATCAGAGTTACACGGAATTTGATCCAGAAGTTCAGTTTACAAAAATACCAAATTATGTCAAGGTCGAAAATCAAGGACACCTGGTTGACGGAAACGTCAAATGTTTTATCTTTTCATCATTGAATATATTGTTATGAAAGTATGTAGCTAAATTGGTGGGAATTAAACAAGGTGTCGATTGGCAGAAGATTTCTGGGTCAAAGCTCAATGTACACTATCTTTTCACTGATGAACATTTCTTTATGACATTATATTTACACCTCTCCCTTCTTTAACTTAGTAAACTCTGACTGCGAATATATTACCGTATACGCAGTGAAAAAAGGCTCGGCGGATTGATATTTGTTCAAAAATGGCGTCGTTCACGCTTCAGAAAAATAAGTATTCGCTGTAGGCCATTGTTTGGTTCCTAAAACATTTTGAAACATGGAACATATATGGAATCAATTTCTTTTGATTAAACAATAAATAGTTTCTAGCAAACTTTTGATTCCAAATGATGCGAATTCAAAATTATTTGACGGTAACGCAAACATATCGGCGCCCTGCAGTTGTGACGTCTGACGTCGGACCGCGTCACAACCAGATCACTGTGTCAATGCGTGAACATAACGACCGTTATAAATAAAGAAATAAATTCGACTTCCTAGAAATATTATTTAATACCAAATTTACATATGTTATGAAGAAAATTAGTGTTGTTCACAGTGTATTTTTCTAAATCTACCAATATATTGATGAAATCCAATGGGACTATATTATCTTAGCAACCACGGCCGTCGTCGTTACCATCTTAGCAACCCGCTTCGAATGCTTTTTACTTCGTTTAGCACTTTGAAATTAATAATGGTGTAAATATAAGGATTGTACCTCATTTTGACTGCGTATACGGTAGTATGCCCGCATTTGGTAACGAACATATTCACTATGGAGCGCTAACGCGCATCATAGAATATGTTCGTTGCCAACTGCGGGCATACTACCGTATACGCAGTCAAAATGAGATACAATCCTTATGTGAATCACTGTTTGTGGGAATTAGTAGTTCACGGGTTCAAGGAAATCAACATGTCTAGGTCAAAGGCCAAGGAAACAAATTGTACATACTTTTAATACGTATCTTTTTTACATTTGAGAAGTCAACTGACAAAAGTTCATAGTGATCACGTTTAACAATTGGATCCAATGCCCGATGATATTGGGAGATAGATACACTTAGTTGAGTGCCTTGCTGACTTATTCCATTTTGAAATCGGTTAAGATAATGAGATGTAGGAACACAACAACAAAATTTACGGGTACTATTATACCAAAACACGGATGATCCTTAAAGAACAGTGCGCCTCTTGTTCAACATTCAGGTAGATTTTCTATACTTGCAAATGACGATGTTTCAGGAGGATACTTGGTGGTACTTAATATTGGTAAAACGAAACAAGGAGAGTACACAATTAACATCAAAGGTGGGCTCGATACCCTGTCGTTTATATTACAAAATTTGCTGAAGGACGGTCTTATTTCTGAGGTAAAATTTATTGCAATATTTTGTCATTTTCTGCAGATTTTTTATGTTTTCTAGCAATGGTATTCCCATCTTTACAAGTGATCTCGTATTGTTTGATATGACTTTGTTTTGATGTCCATGTTTGTTAGATAAATTTTGCTAAATTATCAAGAGACTAAATATGAATTCTGTTATATATTATGTTGCATTCTCGATCTTTTTCATATTTACTTTGAACGAAGGCTTAATGTTTAATATATTTGATTTGAACATAAACTGCCATCCAAAAATTTTGATACAAATACTACAAACGCTTTCCAATTGAGCAAAACCCAATTTTGAAGTTTGTATTACTATTAATATTTTTATGCTATAATTAAATTCTTACGATATTTTGTTATTTTTTAACTACATGCATGTATGGTTTGTGATACATTTAAAATCCTCAAAATGCAGTATTGTTTGCAATTTCACGTTTTGTATACATACAATTCAACAATATGTTTGTATTAATTTCATTTAATGATGCAAATGAAAGAAAAACATCTTTTATTCATTTCTGAGCATTATTCTCCAAAAAAAGACCCCTCCCTTGACCCTCCTAGCAACTTCCAAAAGTACTCAAAATTTGTAAAAAAAACTTTTTGATGACAGTGTATATAGTATGCCTTCTGAGTTTTCAGAAATTAAGACGAGTCCTAGAAGGATGAAACAGCTGTATGATGCATTTACATTTATTGTTAAGGCTCGACAATGCAATTATATTGTATTCTAAAGATCCCATTCTCGTGTTTGTATATAAGTGTGTATTTTGTAAAAAAATAATGTAGTCCGGTGAACTGTTCTCCGCCGATGATCTTCTGGTGAGGAAGCATTGATTGTTTACTTAATGATTACAGACGGAATTCCTAGACTGTAACCTTGACAACGCACAGTACAGGACCGAGGAGGACTATGCTTCACCGTTCAGAGAAAACGACAAGGACCTGGAAGAAACGGGACTGGAACTGGTGTCTACTCGATCGTTTGTCAACATATTGGATCATCCTTCCTTTCATGTGCCCAACAAAGGTAATTAATCAGCTACATAATTCACATGATTTTTTATGTTGTTCAAAAAATATCGAACAAATATCTTTTAATTTTTTTTATCACATCGATTGTCATTTTTGTTCTTTGTGGTTTTTTTATTTTAATTTTTTCATTCATTTTTTTTTTCTTGATTTTATAAATAAAGATGATGCAACCAAAAAGCTGTATGCTGAACGTATAGTTGCTGGGATAAAGCCATGGCTGTATGGTACTATCTTCAAATGCCTGTCACAAAACAGATCGCAACAAGAGAGGGAGAGTCTGGTCGAAACATTTTTCTCGAGGGTGTGGGACTTTGCTTACAAGAACGACGATCAGCCTCACCAAATTGGTTTAATAGAAATCGTTGCTAGGAAACGTGAATGAAACAGTATATGACGATATACATGGGAGACGCTACAAACGTATAATGCACTTTTAGTTTTGAAATATTCTATCACTTATGCGTGTACGTTCTGCAGATCGGATTTGCAACAGGTCTTTTGGTAAAAAAAAAGTAATACTTATGTAATATTTATATTGTGCATTTTACCCCAATCTAATAATTCAACAAATAAGTAATTTTCAATTGATGAGCAGCCTGTGTTTAAATGTTGCAATGAAGAAATATAATCCAAAAAAAGTATACGCTTTTTGTACAATGTACTATGACGTCATGGATTTATTACAGAATGTTCTCTTCTGAGGTTTCGCTCACAATCAAACTTCGTTTTGTATTGTTTATGTGTTTTTAAGTCTCAAACAAAGTATGCATCCGAAAATATATCGAAAATATAGATATTTATAGTTTGTAATTTTTAACACAAGAATTTAAAAGTAAATGATAAATTGGGCGGACATGTTGAAAATGTTTATTTCTATGTTCTTCTTTAGCGATAGACCAACAATTTAAAGCTTAATAGCAAATCGTTTTACATCTAGAATAAATCTGCAAAACATCATGAAAATAATAGTATTTTTAAATTTAAAGAAAAGGCGAAGCAGGTCGCTTATATCGCTTTAAGGTGTATACTTTCAATGATTTAGTTTTCGTTTTTTATAGTAATAGGAAAATATTAATAAAAAACATTTAAGAATTAACCTTTGATTTTGTTTAGTTTATTAGATCATAAATCCAATGGAGCACGAGGTATTCGCGTTTACGTTAAATTTACCGAATTTACCGATCATAGTACGCGATAATTAAATATTTCTGCATTTTCTACTCTGCAATTAATTTTTTTTAATAGAAATCAGTTAAAACGTTTTTTTTCATACAGGACTTTTTTGTTGTACTTCTCATAGGTGTATATCTTTAAGCATGTAAGAATTGGGTGAATGCACTCATGTGATACATTCGTGTTTGTTATTAAGTTTCTTAGCCTATATTGAATGTAGAAGGAATATGCAGGAAGAATTTTCTATCTGACACATGTTATTCATTTTTATAACGCCATTTCAAATGCACACCATCATCGCTTCCTTACAGTGATATGTGATTATTTTTTTCAAAGTCTGCATACATTACTACTAAATGGACCTTCGCTAAAAATTAAAAGAGTTGAACTACGTAAAACACCTAACCATATTCATAATGTTATTTCCATTAGAAGGATTTTATTCATACTTAACTGCATGTACTACCTACGCTAAAATGTGTTTAAGGCTAAAGTAAAACGATTTTTAAGTGAAATGTAGCCAAGAATTTCGAATGTTTAATTGATTCTACCCTAATAATATTATATAAGTGTATTTTATTTCTTATTTTATGGTAACCATCATATTTTTAC
This sequence comes from Mimachlamys varia, assembly GCA_947623455.1. Classification (NCBI taxonomy): domain Eukaryota; kingdom Metazoa; phylum Mollusca; class Bivalvia; order Pectinida; family Pectinidae; genus Mimachlamys; species Mimachlamys varia. The sequence continues at coordinate 36,383,866 of OX392539.1, forward strand.
AAAATCAACTACGACATTCATTTTTATTGAATTTAACTGCAAAGACCTCATTGGAAATAAGTCTTCGGACTTTCCTTGGCTATATGTCATACAAAATTTATAATCATAGTAAAATTTTACCAAATGTTCCGTTTGATATTTGTTTCATCTTAAACACTTCTTTGTATATTATATCATATCTAAGTTATCATATAATATGTATGTGATATGTAATGTATGACTATATACCTAAATAAATCAAATCAAATCAAAATGTAGTTTATGAAATGCTCTCTATATGTTATCTTATGTTCAGGAGTTTAATGGTGTCAGTGAACCTTCTTATTTAGCTCTTCGCTCTCCTGGTCGATAAGGTAAAATATTCTTGTGTGAAGAGAGATAATTTCCTAATCAAAATAGATTTTCTGTCAAAAATGTGTATATATTGCTATCAAATGTTAACATATTCAATGCATTAAAATCCTATATAACACATACTAAATATTTTCCGTTGTTTGCGTCCTTAATACTTTCAGTACTTTGATTAGTATTATTTGTAGTTTTCTTTGTTATTTGTCATTTGTTAAGCGCGATAAAGTGTATCCGACAAAACAAGTTTGATTTATAACTGATTGTTTTCATGTATGGTTGTATGGAAACATATGAAAAAAAACGAAACATCACCTATAGCAAAGATGACATAACACACACTTGTGCTTCACCTGAATTAAAATACATCATACAGCTGTTTCGTTCTCATTGGACTTTTCAGTGAAGCTAGGGGCCAAAAGGTGGGTTTCCAAAATTTCTAAACTAATGTAGAAGCAGAAGGGTCAGGTGCGTAAAACCCCTTTAATTTATGAATTTAGAAGTAAAATTAAACTAGTTATGTATAACTTTAAACCGTGTACTACGAAAATGTGAATATCATGTACCGTGTCACTACTCAAATGAGATTAACTGTGGCTATGGAGGCTCTGGCAAACCTCGGGGACTAAAAATTGACCAGCAGAGTCTGCCATCCCCTATTACTAAAGATGACATAACACACACATGTGCTGCACCTTTTGAATTTAGGAATAGATACAGTATGCCAAACAGATAAATTAAACCATGCAGCTAATCGTCTCCCACTACACCGGACAGTTAATAGTCTCTCACAACACTGGACAGCTAATTGTCTCCCATCACACTGGACAGCTAATTGTCTCCCATCAGACTGGACAGCTAATTGTCTCCCACCACACTGGACAGCTACTTGTCTCCCACCAAACTGGACAGCTAATTGTCTCTCACCACACTGGACAGCTAATTGTCTCTCACCACACTGGACAGCTAATTGTCTCCCACCAAACTGGACAGCTAATTGTCTTCCACCTCACTAGACAGCTAATTGTCTCTCACCACACTGGACAGCTAATCGTCTGCCATCAAACTGGACAGTTCATTGTCTCCATCACACTGGACAGTTAATTGTCTCCCACCATTGTCTCTCACCACACTGGACAGCTAATTGTCTCTCACCACAGTGGACAGCTAATCGTCTGCCATCATACTGGACAGTTAATTGTCTCCATCACACTGGACAGCTAATTGTCTCCCACCATTGTCTCTCACCACACTGGACAGCTAATTCTCTCTCACCACACTGGACAGCTAATTGTCTCCCATCACACTGGACAGCTAATTGTCTCTCACCACACTGGACAGCTAATTGTCTCTCACCACACTGGACAGCTAATTGTCTTCCATAACACTGGACAGCTACAACATGTAATTGTTTCTCACCACACCGGACAGTTAATTGTCTCTCACGACACTGGACAGTTAATTGTCTCCATCACACTGGACAGTTAATTGTCTCTCACCACACTGGACAGTTAATTGTCTCTCACCACACCGGACAGTTAATTGTCTCCCATCACACAGGACAGTTAATTGTCTCCCATCACACTGGACAGTTAATTGTCTCTCACCACACTGGACAGTTAATTGTCTCCCACCACACTGGACAGTTAATTGTCTCCCATCACATTGGAGAGCTAATTGTCTCTCATCACACTGGACAGTTAATTGTCTCCCACCACACTGGACAGTTAATTGTCTCTCACCACACCGGACAGTTAATGGTCTCCCATCACACAGGACAGTTAATTGTCTCCCATCACACTGGACAGTTAATTGTCTCTCACCACACTGGACAGTTAATTGTCTCCCACCACACTGGACAGTTAATTGTCTCCCATCACATTGGAGAGCTAATTGTCTCTCATCACACTGGACAGTTCATTGTCTCCCACCACACTGGACAGTTAATTGTCTCCCATCACACTGGACAGCTAATTGTCTCTCACCACACTGGACAGCTAATCGTCTCCCATCACACTGGACAGCTAATCGTCTCTCACCACACTGGACAGTTAATTGTCTCCCATCACACTGGACAGTTAATTGTCTCCCATCACACTGGACAGCTTATTGTCTCCCATCACACCGGACAGTTAATTGTCTCCAATCACACTGGACAGCTAATTGTCTCCCACCACACTGGACAGTTAATTGTCTCCCATCACACTGGACAGCTAATTGTCTCCCACCAAACTAGACAGCTGATTGTCTCCCACCACACTGGACAGCTAATTGTCTCCAATCACACTGGACAGCTAATTGTCTCCCACCACACTGGACAGCTAATTGTCTCCCATTAAACTGGACAGCTAATTGTCTCTCACCACACCGGACAGTTAATTGTCTCCCACCACACTAGACAGCTAATTGTCTCCCACCAAACTAGACAGCTAATTGTCTCCCACCAAACTGGACAGCTAATTGTCTCCCACCAAACTGGACAGCTAATTGTCTCCCATCACACTGGACAGTTAATTGTCTCCCATCACACTGGACAGTTAATTGTCTCCCATCACATTTGACAGCTAATCGTCTCTCACCACACTGGACAGTGAATTGTCTCCCATCACACTGGACAGTTAATTGTCTCCCATCACATTTGACAGCTAATCGTCTGCCATCACACCGGACAGCTAATTGTCTCCCACCACACCGGACAGCTAAAAGTGCGAGTTTCAGGGTCAAGGTCACTGTTGTTATTTTATAGAAAATCATTGTTAACAATCTAGTGGCTTCGTTTCTTCATGGATTGTCATCTAACTGTCCATACTTACATAGAATCGAAATATCTTGAACAAGTCGTGTTTTATGTTTGCGATTTTTCCAATGAATCACTTCATCTTAATAGCTTGCGAGGACTGGTAGGGGACGTGTATTGTTTCAGCAATACCCATAATGCTTGTTCAATATCGTATCCCAATACACCCCCGTCAGATAGTGAAACGCTCATTCGTGTAATACGACATTCCCGACCATTATACGGGGACATTCTCTTATTAAGTTGGTTCCACTCACTTTTTTGTGGCCACACCACTGCTTCAACATAGCTGTACAGACAATAAGTATGAGTCAAGTACGACATCTAAAATAGAAAGTAGCTTGGCGTGAAACTTATTTGTGTATTAAAGCTGATGGTTTGTCGTTAATCTCAAGTGGACGTTGACAGAGTTCGTACAGACACTTGTTGTAGCCAGAGTGTAGCGCAACCCGGGCGATTGTTTGGGTACAGAGACGGTGTGGGCTGATCGTCGGGTAGGTGGGTGGTAGATAATTATATAATACAGCAGGTGTGTGGATTCACTACCGTCACTGGTGCTACCCCCGGGCTAGCGTGCGCTACCAGCAAGGATTTCAACATTGTTGTTAACTGTAAGTATTTAACCCCCTATATACTGGTGTGCTGTGTGGCGTCTGGCTAAAACAAGAACGTGATAATACATTGAGAACAGGTAAAATAGTATCCATGCAATGCAGTGCTATAATATATATATACATATCCTTTACTTTGCCCACTGTTGAACGACCTATATATGTATAATAGTGATGAAACGATACCCATTCATGACAATTGTGTGTCGGTGGAACAAGTTTTAGTTTCCAAAACAATATGATATAGGTAAACAGGTAAAAAAATCAGCATAACGTGATCATATCATGTGTAAGTATAAGCAGGAGAAAGCGACTCGTCATCCTAGTGGTACTGAAAAGGTGAAAACGAGCTATTAATTCAGATAATTCATCGTATAATTCGAGTAATATGGAGAAATATGTGTAGTTTCCATATAGATATGCTGAATGATATAACATCATCCCTGCACATCTTCGAATTCCTATTCGACAGTTCTGATCCAGTTCTGATACAGTTCGTAATAAAATGCCTAGGACACAGTTGTTCCGGTAAACATCACGGGACAGGTCGCTATGTCGTGTAATAGGACAGCTGTAGTACATCTTGTAAAGAAAACTTACGGTAACTTATGCACCTTGTTACTTATTTTATGACTGTTTCTGTACAAGTTGATATATGACATTTCCTGTTTATCTTCTAATAGGACAGTTCGGATACACCTTCTTATAAGACAGTTCATGTACACCTCGTTATTGGACAGTTACGGTACACCTTATAACAAGACATTTCCGGTACACCTTGTAATAAGACAGTTCCGGTACACCTTGTTACAAGACAGTTCCGGTACACCTTGTTACAAGACAGTTACGGTACACCTTGTTATTGGACAGTTCCGGTACACCTTGTCATAAGACAGTTCCGGTACACCTTGTTATTGGACAGTTCCGGTACACCTTGTCATAAGACAGTTCCGGTACACCTTGTTATTGGACAGTTCCGGTACACCTTGTCACAAGACAGTTCCGGTACACCTTGTTATAAGACAGTCCCGGTACACCTTGTTATATAACAGCCCCGGAATACCTTGTTATACAACAGCCCCGGTACACCTTGTTATAGAACAGTTCATGTACACTTCGTTATTGGACAGTCCCGGTACACCTTGTTATAGAACAGTTCCTGTACACCTTGTTATATAACAGCCCCGGTACACCTTGTTATATAACAGCCCCGATACACCTTGTTATAAGACAGTTCATGTACACCTCGTTATTGGACAGTCCCGGTACACCTTGTTATAGGACAGTTCCGGTACACCTTGTTATAGAACAGCTCCGGTACACCGTGTTATAGAACAGTCCCGGTACACCTTGTTATAGCATAGTTCCGGTACACCTTATTATAAGACAGTTGCGGTACACCTTGTTATAGAACAGCTCCGTCACACCGTGTTATAGAACAGTTCCGGTACATCTTGTTATAAGACAGTTCCAGTACCCCTTGTTATAAGACAGTTCCGGTATCACTTGTTATAAGACAGTTCCGGTACACCTTGTTATTGGACAGTTCCGGTATAACTTGTTATAAGACAGTTCCGGTACATCTTGTTATAAGACAGTCCCGGTACACCTTGTTATAAGACAGTTCCGGTATCACTTGTTATAAGACAGTTCCGGTACACCTTGTTATTGGACAGTTCCGGTACACCTTGTCACAAGACAGTTCCGGTACACCTTGTTATTGGACAGTTCCTGTACACCTTGTTATAGAACAGCTCCGGTACACCTTGTTATAAGACAGTTCATGTACACCTCATTATTGGACAGTTCCGGTACACCTTGTTATATAACAGCTCCGGTACACCGTGTTATAGAACAGTCCCGGTACACCTTGTTATATAACAGCCCCGATACACCTTGTTATAAGACAGTTCATGTACACCTCGTTATTGGACAGTTCCGGTACACCTTGTTATATAACAGCTCCGGTACACCGTGTTATAGAACAGTCCCGGTACACCTTGTTATATAACAGCCCCGATACACCTTGTTATATAACAGCCCCGATACACCTTGTTATAAGACAGTTCATGTACACCTCGTTATTGGACAGTCCCGGTACACCTTGTTATAGGACAGTTCCGGTACACCTTGTTATAGAACAGCTCCGGTACACCGTGTTATAGAACAGTCCCGGTACACCTTGTTATAGCATAGTTCCGGTACATCTTATTATAAGACAGTTGCGGTACACCTTGTTATAGAACAGCTCCGTCACACCGTGTTATAGAACAGTTCCGGTACATCTCGTTATAGCATAGTTCCGGTACACCTTGTTATAAGACAGCTCCGGTACACCTTGTTATAGAACAGCTCCGTCACACCGTGTTATAGAACAGTTCCGGTACACCTTGTTATAAGACAGTCCCGGTACACCTTGTTATAAGACAGTTCCGGTACCCATTGTTATAAGACAGTTCCGGTACACCTTGTTATAGGACAGTTCCGGTACACCTTATTATAAGACAGCTCCGGTACACCTTGTTATAGAACAGCTTCGGCACCCCGTGTTATAGAACAGCTCCGGTACACCTTGATATTTGACAGTTCCGGTACACAGTTTAAAGGACAGTTCCGGTACACCTTGTTATAAGGCAATTCCGGTACACTTTGTGATAAAACATATTAATTATAATAATAATTAAGTTTATATATTGAAGATAAAATACTTATTTAACAGACCAAAACTTCAACCGTCGTCTTGTTAGTAAAAGGATAAGTTTCAATCATAATAATTAGCAGTATTGCCAGAGTCAGCATAGGGTTTTAATTAGTTCAGCCTGCAAAACAACCATAGTAAGACTCACAAACCTCAATAAATGATCATTTGCACAAGAATCACAGAAGCAGATAGGGTAAAATTTTGACTTGATTGACGCCTTTATTAAACACCAAAATTAAACACACCAAATGTCATGTATCATTTCAACCGTACTATAATCAGGATTCTAAAAAGACCGTTTTCCGGCTCCCTGCTTAGGTGATGAAGCTTTATATCCGTACAAACAAAGAGGATTATCATGTATCGACACATTTGCAGAATAAGCGTGTTTGTCAAATATGCTTCAATAAAGGCATGCTTTCATCATGTCCTATTTGTGTGTTTTATTTTCATGTTGTTTACCTTAAAAAATAATGTATCACACACACTAACACATGTTGCACCTTTTGCATTTAATAATCGATACAGTTTGCCGACAACAATGAATAAATCTGCATTATACAGCTGTTTCGTCCTTAGGGCTCGTCAGTAATGCATGGAATCAATATTGTCTTATCTAGTGTAGAAACAGAAGGGTCAGGTGTGGAAAATCCCTTTAATTTATATATTTAGATTAACAAATTGATGTGTACTGTATACTATCAAATTGTGTACTACGACAGTGTGTATATTATGAACCGTGCCACTACTCAAATGAGATAATTGTGTCTATGGAGGCTTCACCAAACCTCGGTGGCTAGAGAATCAACTAGCAGAGTCTACCACCTCATATCCCAAAAGATGGCGTAAAACACACACAAATGCTGCACCTTTTAAATGTAGTAATAAATCCATTTTGCCAGAAAAAATGATAATTTAAAAGTATTTTTCCGATTCAAGATGTTGTATAGCTTGAACACTGATTATAGTCCAATGATTTTTTAAAAGTTGCAAAAGATCCTCGTTAAAGCTCGTGTCTTTTGTTACTTTTAAAAAAATGATTAACGAGAATGAAGTAAATTCCATATCCAACAGCCACTCGTTGTGTATGAAAATTAAAGGGTGATGTACTAAACCCATCATGGCCCTGTTGAGAGGGCACTATTGCCTCATAGCATGGTCGAGGGATGGGATAGTGCCTGAGCCGAAGGCAATAGTGTCCTCTCAACAGGGCCATGATGGGTTTAGTACATCACCCTTTAATTTTCATACATATGCATACAACCAAACTCGTTTAATTGTGATAGACCATTGCCAGCTTTGGGTCGTTTCCAGATTCAGCAATTTTCAAGCAGAATAGTAGCACGACGTAATAGTGACGTAATTAAATAGTGACGTCATAATAGATTTACGTTGAATATCGCGCCAAATTTGATAGTGGACTGGTTATTATGGCGTCATTACGATTGTGACGTCATAATCATAATGTTGGAAATAGATGGCCGATACTGGCTGTTGGCTGATCCATTTATTAGAAATCTACCTTATTTTTTTAGTACGAATGTAGAATACAAATATAACTTTGATAATTTTAGTGACAAAACAAGTGAGTAATGTAAATATAGCTATAAACAGTATTCTGTGTCGTTTTATGGTAAAATAAGACAGAACAGAATGCTGTTTAATGCTAAAATAATTATCCAAACTTACATGTACATATCAACTGTAACTATTGAGTGATGGACGAAGTTTTAAATAAAAAAAATCGAATAAAAATATCAGATTTATTTCAGTAAAATATAACACAATGGAGGATAGCACACAAAGAAGAGCATGTACGATGATGTATGACGATTTCGCTTTAAAACATGGTGGAATGCTAGCGACTAATGGACACTCCCTCTACAAAAGCCGGGACGTAATTATGGATTGTTTAGGTAAAGAGATGTGCAAAAAATATACATGATCATTGGTCATTTATGAATAAAAATTAGAATTAAACTACACCATGCAGCTGTTTCGTCCTTCTAGGACTCGTCAGTGATGGTAGGCTAGGACATAAGGTGAGCCAATAACATTAGTGACTAAAGGAAACTAGCTGAAAGATATAGCTAAATCTTGATAGGAATGTGCACCAGCCCTACTTATCAAATGCTGAATAAATTTGAATGAATATAACATACGAGCTGCTATTTGAGTGAGTTAAAGCGTGGTCGGTAAATTTAACGTAAACGCTTCGCGTTTACGCAATTTACCTCGTGCTCCATTGGATTTATGATCTAATAAACTAAACAAAATCAAAGGTTTATCCTTAAATAAAGAGTTACTACAGTATACATAATGTAAAAGAATGGTATGTGTACCCACCATACACTTGAAACACACCGGAAACGCTTATGCGAATTCCATATTACCTTGAGTACGATAATGGCATTTTACATGTCAATATGTAAGAAAATAATGCTTAGAAGGTTGGGACATTTCATAGACAACAATTATCATAGCAGTGAAGAAATGTCATAAAGGTTTTTCTGCGGTTCATTTAAAATATATAATGTCTTTTCGATTCTAGATAAGATACTTGATTCTACGAGAACCTCACAGCACCCGATCACAATAGCTGATGTCGGTACATCCGATGGAGCTAGCTCCATGGCGCTTCTTAATGAAATTATTCGTAAGTATTTTTGTTGTCCACTTATGTTTGTTAATTGTGGTTATGAATCTACAATATCATATCGAGTGAGACAAAATGACAAAATAACAACCCTTCTTCCACTTACACTATGTAACACCGAGTAGATAGGTTATCAGAAATAACGAATACATGGGACCCGGTGGTATCTGACAGTACATTCAACGTCCATTTGGTTTGCCGTTTAACATTAAATATTTTTTAACGAGTAAATGCAGTGTTCTTTTATATTGTCGCGAGTGCGTAGAGCATTTTCTTTGTATTTAAGGACTAACAAGAATCTATTTTTTATGTTACAAAAAACTGGAGTGTATTGGACAAAAAAGTAATGAAACGGTATATATTAGCGAAGTAAGTGAACGACGAGATAGCTAGCCTTTTACAAGCTATGTTCGTGTAACTGTCCAGATAAAAAAGAAACCTGCACTGTAAGATAAGTACATGTACCATGTATTAAGTTTATCCTACAACACAAGTTACACTGATATTCTCATAAAACGTAGCGAAAACGCATTTTGTTTACCTGTCTTACCACTTAAGCTATGCGCCAATCATGTCGCGTAGGTAAATAATTATTAATGGGAAGCCATTTTCATGCAATTCTTACACAGAAATGGCATGTTGTATTTACCTGTTTTAGAACTTAAGCTATGCGTCCTTTATAACGCGTAGGAAGATATCCATTACAGGGAAGACTGTTTCATGTGAAATTCTTTCACAAAAAATGTCATGTTGTAATACAAATAAATAGTTCGACTTTTTATAGCAACGGAGAAACCTTCGCTCATAAACATATAATGTATTTCCTCCGATAGCCAAACCTTTAATGCCCTTATGTTTACATTTGCGCTGCAGTGTCACTATTTCAACCAAGCAAGTTCCGTTTCGGTTCATAGGACTTTAACCCGAAACGAATATGAATACGAACGTGAGATGAAGGTTAAAAACAATGCGAACTCTCGTTTGTACGAGAAACTATAGACAACACAAGTATAAGCTTTTGAACACTCAATATCTGCCATGAAGAGGGACCCCCTCCCTAGTTCTGTGAATGGGCAATATTGTTTCAGTAGGCATTTCGTCCGAAATAATGTGCATTGTACTAGCTTTTTTCACATTTTTATATTACATGAAAATCAAACAATTTGTCTCGGTTCAATTAACGTTCTTTAAGTTAACATTTATCAAAAAAGCAAAAATTCAGGAAAGCATTATAGATTTTAAGGAACTTTCCTTACATTAAGTTCTCTGTTGCTCCTTAAATTCATGCCTGTGGAGATTTTAAAATGAAGAATAAGATCGCGGATTCGAGACCTATATGAGACAGTTTCCTTATCACACACCATTGTTTATAAAAGAATAGTATTTTTTCCATCAAATACAAAGAAATAATTATTTTGCATTTAGACTATCCGCCATTTTAAAATATCAACTTAACCCCTGAATCCGTTTGACGAAAACGAATCAATCAGCAGAATGAAGCATGATCTATATTTGCAAATAATGTTAGCACAGAAAAAAAATTCATCTGATGTTTCTGTCGTCTATGGTAAATACATTGTAAAAAGCTTTTATGATACTGCCTGTGCAGCATTGCAGCATGGGAGGTCGTGACCGCACACCATTAATCAGCCATTGAGACGTCATGTCATGTTATATGGGGATGTATTATAGAAATTAGCCACACGGAAATTAGAAAATATTTATTACAAGTTTTTGTAATATATATTTTTTAATTTCTTATAATTCACACATATTTATTTAAAAATCTTTAATCTGATACAAATGCTTTTACATAATATAATTCTTATTTTCATCGTGTTTTTTATATTTGATCAACTAATTTTAAAATAAATTTTCAATTGGTTGCCATTTTTTGATTATTTGATGCAATTTATTCTTTTTTATAATACCGAAAGGAAGCTAAAGGGATTTCTCTCTGACGTTTAAGTAGGATAAGGCGCCTGCTATCGAAGGAACCGTAAACAGACACACACGTAAATAAATGACGTTTCTTATATAAATGATAAAAGTAACAACTGAATAATAAAAATGCATTTAAATTTGATATTTCAGAAAGGATCCAAAAGCAAAGAGACAAGGCTCGTCAGCTTATGATTTACTACACAGATTTACCTACGAATGACTTCAACAAACTGTTCAAAAACATAAACGGTAAATGAAACTCTATTGACATAAGATCACTTAACGGATATGACATAAAAATACCGTTATAATCAGTTGCGCATTATTTCTGATAAAGTTTCAATTCAATTTCGATTTTCGTGATCGTTGTCGACTGCTGAAAAAGACATCAATGATTCGAAAGATGAAGGTTGATCAGAACTATGGGTATGTTTTATAGTCGCTATCTTTGTCTAATCGAGAAATATTATGTATAAAGACCGACTTTATTTAGTATGCTTATTAATTTGTTTAGTTGTTGTGATTAACAATGACGACTCGGTTCTCATTTGAAGACTTGATGTTTACTTGGATGTGACCAAGATGTACATACATCATGACGGGTGTCGTCGATGAAGCAGAATACGCTTATTCTTCCGAATCACTTGGTCTCATTTTCTTGTACTTTTACGAGGGTCTCCGTGTAGATAATTTCATTTTTTGCCCCTGGTTTAATCGATTTTGAGTTTGGATTATGGTTTGGTTAACGCTTCAGTAATCTCTAAAACATTGTCAATATATATATATTTCATGTAAGGTGAAGATGGACTAAACCTTGGCCCGGATGTGTTCTGGGCTGCCGCTGGAAGAACGATGTTCGAGCAATGCTTACCAGAGAAGTCAATTGATCTTATCTTCTCAGCTATAGCAGCATTTTATTTCTCAAAGAGGTAATCTAAATAAGATTATCCTAGTAATTATTCAAGCATATGACACTGCATTTGAACATGTGTTATTTACATTTAACAGCACTATATATTAGTATATTTTGAAAATGTAATGCCCTGGTAGGTTTGTGAAGGGAAAATATTGCTTAATTGGTGAGCCAAGCTAGTTAGGCAAGTTTGGTCTCCTGATACGAAGGCCGTTCAGTAAATGTTCTCACTTTTGTCAAGAATCACAAGTACATGTATATCTCGAAGTCGAAAGGACAGTTGGAAAACCTTATGTAATCCAAAGATTAGAGGTAAAAGAGTTCTAATGAATAATGCAATGTTTGGCCGAGACCGACGGAATATTTTGAATCAATCGAGATTTTCAAGTTCGAAAAAATCCCACTAACACGTTGTTGTCTACTTGGATAGTGGCAAGATCTTAGAAGATTGCACTATCTAGAAAATTCCTAGTGGCATAACGTTTTTCCAGAAAGAATAAAAGGGTGTAAGGTGATTACATCGATCGCATATACCCTTCTAAAACAAAAGACCTAACATACTATCCTACATCAGCTTGGCACCTCGATCTTCACTTAGAATAAAACAAACACAGACCTATTACATTGTAATACTTACAAGACAATTTCGAATTTCCAATCATGAACTTTTCCTTTTTTGATAGTAGCATCCCTGTTTCTTGCACCTATGATGCGTACATGTCGTAAGAGATTTGATAGATATCGGCCATTGACAAAACATACTTACGACAAAGGAACTCGAGAGATGCAAGTTGATAAGCATTATGAACAAGTTTTATGGTCGCCATTTTGGTATCGTTGAGAGATATTTTGTGTCCTTGTATGAAATGAAGGAAAATGTTTTGAAAATGCTTATGAGTATACGAACGTTTTGCGATTGCAAATGATGACTTGCTACTCACTGTGAGGACTTGCATGTTACCACGACTTACATGGCGGGTGTCGTCGATGGAGTAGCAGACGCTTACTCTGATGGAACATCTTGTCTTATTCTCTTGTACTGTTTTAAGGGTGGCCTTATAAATATTTCCTTTGTTCATATTATCGTTACACCGTAAATCATTTTTTTCTGTCGACAGGCATTTCCATAACAGCAAGCCGACCGAAACTATAATCTTGTCACGATTACATACCGCTCAATATTGCATAAGAAATAGAAAGCTTGGCAGTGGACAGCGGGAATTTTTTTTAATTGTAGTCAGCAAATGTGCAAAATGATTTCATTGCAAAGGAGCTGTTTGGTGACAAATTATATTGAAAATCTCTCTAGTATGCTTGAACCACAATAATGCCGACTGTAGTGCAAATATTTGTTTCCTGTAATATCTTCAACCACAACAATATATTGTTTTTTCTCTATTTTTCAATTATCTATTGTTTTCGTATCCAGTTGCAGTTATTGAATTCACATTCAATCACAACAAATTGTATCAAACTTTATTAAATGTTTATATTTAGCCCTTGCAAGATTCACGACGGCTTATACCCAACCGGCTCAAATTCAGAAGAAGTAGACGCTTATAACTGCCAGGCAGCTTCTGATTGGAAAACCTTTTTGGTAATGAGAGGACGAGAACTTCGCCCAGGTAAATATACTTACATTGTTAGTAGATTGGTATGTATATATCATTTTGTTGATACATGTCAACGACCCTTTAAAAGAAGAGGCCGACTTAGTCTGCGTTGCTCTCTGTTATCCATCTCAGATCGTTATATTTTCAAAATAACTGTTGTTGGTCACCTGCCCGACCAAATGGGTTTTTTCTGGGTACTCCGGTTTCCTCTTACAATAAGACCATTGGGCGCTAACATCCGAGCGAACAAGAGTGATTAATATAAGCTGGATAACTTGTTTAATAATTGTTGTAAAATATATAAAGTTTACAATAATGTATATAAAAGTGTTGTTCAAGAAAAACATGAAATTTGTATTACTCTTACTAAAATAACTGCCATTAAACTGTTATTCTTTGCTTTGTTCATATCATATCCCATGTTTATCAATTCCGAGATTAAATTGTGTGCTTTTTTACGCTTTGGTATTCTCTGATTTTTTTTATTGTTTATACAGGAAAATTATACTTACGGGTATATCTTGTTCATTTTAATTTGGGAATAATTCAGCTTAGTTGAAATAATAACCGATAAATGACATATAATGTGATATTTTCGACCCTGGCTCTCACACGTGACTATGTAAAAGGGTTGAAATTGTTCAAGTAGACAACAATCTTTTTCAATTCAAGATAATGTGCAATTAAATCTTCTTTATAGATGGAAGGGACTTTATCACGTATTGTATAAAATAATGGATTTGTTAAAGTAAATTGGAACTCGATATCAGAGTTACACGGAATTTGATCAAGATGTTCAGTTTACAAAAATACCAAATTATGTCAAGGTCGAAAATCAAGGACACCTGGTTGACGGAAACGTCAAATGTTTTATCTTTTCATCATTGAATATTTTGTTATGAAAGTATGTAGCTAAATTGGTGGGAATTAAACAAGGTGTCGATTGGCAGAAGATTTCTGGGTCAAAGCTCAATGTACACTATCTTTTCACTGATGAACATTTCTTTATGGCATTATATTAACACCTCTCCCTTCTTTAACTTAGTAAACTCTGACTGCGAATATATTACCGTATACGCAGTGAAAAAGGCTCGGCGGATTGATATTTATTCAAATATTGCGTCGTTCACGCTTCAGAAAAATAAGTATTCGCTGTAGGCCATTGTTTGGTTCCTAAAATATTTTGAAACATGGAACATATATTGAATCAATTTCTATTGATTAAACAATAAATAGTTTCTAGCAAACTTTTGATTCCAAATGATGCGAATTCAAAATTATTTGACGGTAACGCAAACATGGCGGCGCCCTGCAGTTGTGACGTCTGACGTCGGACCGCGTCACAACCAGATCACTCTGTCAGTGCGTGTACATAACGACCGTTATAAATTAAGAAATAAATTCGACTTCCTAGAAATATTATTTAATACCAAATTTACATATGATGTTATGAAGAAAATTAGTGTTGTTCACAGTGTACTTTTCATTTGGTAACGAACATATTCACTATGGAGCGCTTACGCGCACCATGGAATATGTTCGTTGCCAACTGCGGGCATACTACCGTATACGCAGTCAAAATGAGGTACAATCCTTATGTGAATCACTGTTTGTGGGAATTAGTAGTTCACAGGTTCAAGGAAATCAACATGTCTAGGTCAAAGGCCAAGGAAACAAATTGTACATACTTTTAATATGTATCTTTTTTACATTTGAGAAGTCAACTGACAAAAGTTCATAGTGATCACGTTTAACAATTGGATCCAATGCCCGATGATATTGGGAGATAGATACACTTAGTTGAGTGCCTTGCTGACTTATTCCATTTTGAAATCGGTTAAGATAATGAGATGTAGGAACACAACAACAAAATTTACGGGTACTATTATACCAAAACACGGATGATCCTTAAAGAACAGTGCGCCTCTTGTTCAACATTCAGGTAGATTTTCTATACTTGCAAATGGTGATATTTCAGGAGGATACTTGGTGGTACTTAATATTGGTAAAACGACACAAGGAGAGTACACAATCAACATCAAAGGTGGGCTCGATACCCTGTCGTTTATATTACAAAATTTGCTGAAGGACGGTCTTATTTCTGAGGTAAGATTTATTGCAATATTTTGTCATTTTCTGCAGATTTTTATGTTTTCTAGCAATGGTATTCCCATCTTTACCAGTGATCTCGTATTGTTTGATATGACTTTGTTTTGATGTCCATGTTTGTTTGATAAATTTTGCTAAACGATCTTCACATAATTATCAAGAGACTAAATATGAATTCTGTTATATATTATGTTGCATTCTCGATCTTTTTCATATTTACTTTGAACGAAGGCTTAATGTTTAATATATTTGATTTGAACATAAACTGCCATCCAAAAATTTTGATACAAATACTACAAACGCTTTCCAATTGAGCAAAACCCAATTTTGAAGTTTGTATTACTATTAATATTGTTATGCTATAATTAAATTCTTACGATATTTTGTTATTTTTTAACTACATGCATGTATGGTTTGTGATACAATTAAAATCCTCAAAATGCAGTATTGTTTGCAATTTCACGTTTTGTATACATACAATTCAACAATATGTTTGTATTAATTTCATTTAATGATGCAAATGAAAGAAAAACATCTTTTATTCATTTCTGAGCATTATTTTCCAAATAAAAGACCCCTCCCTTGACCCTCCCAGCAACTTCCAAAAGTACTCAAAATTTGTAAAAAAAACTTTTTGATGACAGCGTATATAGTATGCCTTCTGAGTTTTCAGGAATTAAGACGAGTCCTAGAAGGACGAAACAGCTGTATGATGCATTAACATTTATTGTTAAGGCTCGACAATGCAATTATATTTTATTCTAAAGATCCCATTCTCGTGTGTGTATATAAGTGTGTATTTTGTAAAAAAATAATGTAGTCCGGTGAACTGTTCTCCGCCGATGATCTTCTGGTGAGGAAGCATTGATTGTTTACTTAATGATTACAGACGGAATTCCTAGACTGTAACCTTGACAACGCACAGTACAGGACCGAAGAGGACTATGCTTTACCATTCAGAGAAAACGACAAGGACCTGGAAGAAACGGGACTGGAACTGGTGTCTACCCGATCGTTCGTCAACATATTGGATCATCCTTCCTTTCATGTGCCCAACAAAGGTAATTAATCAGCTACATAATTCACATGATTTCCTATGTTGTTAAAAAAATATCGAACAAATATCTTTCAATTTTTTTATCGCATCGATTGTCATTTTTGTTCTTTGTGTTTTTTTTTATTTTATTTTTTTCATTCATTTTTTTTTCTTGATTTTCTAAATAAAGATGATGCAACCAAAAAGCTGTATGCTGAACGTATAGTTGCTGGGATAAAGCCATGGCTGTATGGTACTATCTTCAAATGCCTGTCACAAAACAGATCGCAACAAGAGAGGGAGAGTCTGGTCGAAACTTTTTTCTCGAGGGTGTGGGACTTTGCTTACAAGAACGACGATCAGCCTCACCAAATTGGTTTAATAGAAATCGTTGCTAGGAAACGTAAATGAAACAGCATATGACGATATACATGGGAGACGCTACAAACGTATAATGTACTTTTAGTTTTGAAATAGTTTATCACTTTTATCGGATTTGCAACAGGTCTTTTGGTTTAAAAAAAGTAATAATTATGTAATATTTATATTTTGCATTTTACCCCAATCTAATAATTCAAGAAATAAGTAATTTTCAATTGATGAGCAGCCTGTGTTTAAATGTTGCACTGAAGAAATATCATCCAAAAAAAGTATACGCTTTTTGTGCAATGTACTATGACGTCGTGGATTTATTACAGAATGTCCTCTTCTGAGGTTTCTCTCACAATCAAACTTCGTTTTGTATTGTTTATGTGTTTTTAAGTCTCAAACAAAGTATGCATCCGAAAATATATCGAAAATATAGATATTTATAGTTTGTAATTTTTAACACAAGAATTTAAAAGTAAATGATAAATTGGGCGGACATGTTGAAAATGTTTATTTCTATGTTATTCTTTGGCGATAGACCAACAATTTAAAGCTTAATTTCGAAGCGTTTTACATCCAGAAAAAATCTGCAAAACATCATGAAAATAATAGTATTTTTAAATTTAAAGATAAGGCGAAGCAGGTCGCTTATATCGCGTTAAGGTGTATACTTTCAATGATGTGTTTTCGTTTTTTTATAGTAATAGGAAAATATTAATCAAAAACATTTAAGGATTAACCTTTGATTTTGTTTAGTTTATTAGATCATAAATCCAATGGAGCACGAGGTATTCGCGTTTACGTTTAATTTACCGAATTTACCGATCATAGTACACGAACAAGCATATCGACAATTAAATATTTCTGCATTTTCTACTCTGCAATTAATTTTTTTTAATAGAAATCAGTTAAAACGTTTTTTTTCATACAAGACATTTTTGTTGTACTTCTCATAGGCGTATATCTTTAAGTATGTAAGAATTGAGTGAATGCACTCATGTGATACATTCGTGTTTGTAATTAAGTTTCTTAGCCTATATTGAATGCAGAAGGAATATGCAGGAAGATTTTTCTATCTGACACATTTTATTCATTTTTATAACGCCATTTCAAACGCACACCATCATCGCTTCCTTACAATCGTATGTGATTATTTTTTCAAAGTCTGCAAACATAACTACAAAACGCACCTCCGCTAAAAATTAATAGAGTTGAACTACAAAAAACAACTAATCATATTCATACAGTTATTTCCATTAGAATGATTTTATTCATATTAAACTACATGTAGTTTATGAAATGCTCTCTATATGTTATCTTATGTTCAGCTGTTTAATGGTGTCAGTGAATCTTCTTATTTAGCTCTTCGCTTCCAGGTCGATAAGGTAAAATATTCTTGCGTTAAGAGAGATCTTTTCTTTAACAAAATAGATTTTCTGTCAACAATGTGTATTTATTGCTATCAAATGTTAACATATTCAATGCATTAAAATCCTATATAACACATACTAAATATTTTCTGTTGTTTGCGTCCTCAAACTTTCAGTACTTTGATTAGTATTATTTGTAGTTTTCTTTGTTATTTGTCATTTGTTAAGCGCGATAAAGTGTATCCCAAAAAACAAGTTTGATTAATAACTGATTATTTCCATATGTGGTTGTATGGAAACATATGAACAAAAAAATCACGAAACATCACCTATAGCTAAGATGACGTAACACACACATGTGCTGCACCTTTTGAATTTAGGAATAGATACAGTATGCCGAAAAAATGAATTAAACTGCATCATACAGCTGTTTTGTCTTCCTTAGACTCTTCAGTGAAGCTAGGGGCCAAAAGGTGGGATTCCAAGATTTCTAAACTAATGTAGAAGCAGAAGGGTCAGGTGCGTTGAAACTGCTTTAATTTATGAATTTAGAAGTGAAATGAAACTAGTTATGTATAATTTAAAATCGTGTACTACGAAAATGTGTATATTATGTACCGTGCCACTACTCAAATGAGATTAACTGTGGCTATGGAGGCTCCAGCAAACTTCGGGGGCTAAAAAATTGACCAACAGAGCCCGCCACCCCTATCATTAAAGATGACGTATAACACACATGTGCTGCACCTTTTGAATTTAGGAATAGATACAGTATGCCGGAAAAAAAAATAATAAAACTGCACCATTCAGCTGTTTCGTCCTCCTAGGACTCGTCAGTGATGCTAGGGGCCAAAAGGTGCAGCAAAGAGGGATTCTAACTCTTTTGGACGCCAACATAAATGGAGTTGTTGTCGTCACAAAAAAGGTACCCTGAAGTGCCATTTTCATTTTATCATGTGTCACGTTTTCCAGGCGCATCATGCGATACTCAAAATAGCTGGCATTGCTCGTACAGACACTTTCTGATATACTATAAACGTACTTATTTTGGCGCAATCAAATTTTAGCTCATTGCCAGTTTTTGGCACATCAGCCAATTACTCATTCGCGCATCCGTGGTAATTATTAAATAAGATGCACATGCTCCAATTAACACAATCGATTATTAGCGGAATATGCTCAGCGTTAAAGTACTAAAACAAGATTACCGCAAAAATATGTAATTTTACTGTATCTAATATTTCGTATTTATCACATAACTGACCCGTTCAGTCATGTCATACGACAATATTTACATTCTGTGTTGCCTATGCCTATATATCATTACTAAACCAAATTGTAAGATATGACACTGTATACTACAATTTGCAATCCACATCTCATGACGTTATTTCTGACGCCATGTTGGACTATGTTATATCAAAGCTTTGCACTCCGCCTCAGATAGCATGTATGATGGTTTTGAATCAATCGCTCAGATGACACTGATTTAAATCAGGTTATTGTGACGTCATTTATGACGCCATGTTTGACTACGTTACGTCAACGCTTTGCACTCCGCCTCAGATAATATGAATAATGGCTCAGATGATATTGATTTAAATCAGACTCTTCCAGTAAAGAAACACACATGGAAAAATGTAGAATGTTTAGCTACTTTATCCCAAAGATATAGATGCAGACAAATTTTAAAAATTACCGGAAATGTAAATATAAGCATTGAACTATTACCATATGTAGTATACAGTCGATATGAATACAATTTGGGTGACAGATAAATAAGCATGTTACCCTAACGGGCGACATTCTATTTATCTGTCACCCAAATTGTATTCATATCGACTGTATACTACATCTGGTAACAGTTCAATGCTTAAATGTCATAAATATGGTATTACACACGTGTTATAACATTAATGACGACGTCATAAAACATTACGTCTTCATGACGTTATATGATTGTCTATGTAGTGACAATGGTACCGTCAAACAAGACATTTGCCTTTCTTATAAAGAAGGAGTTTGAGAATTTGAGTGTATTTCTCATAAATATAAGTTATGTTATAAATAGAATCTTTCACTCCTGTCAATGTTATATGGAATTTATAGATCTCGTTAAATAATCTAATATGTCACTCGCCTTAAGGCTCTAGACAATTTAAATTATTGAACTCGTTTAATAAATTCAATATAAAATCGACAATCGTGTAAGATCCTCTATAATTAAACATTCGTAGAAGTAACGTGATGATGTTTCGCAACTTCACTCAATGATTTAGTTGTCGATTTCTGAAGCATTATTAGCATAAATATGAGCTGAAGTAAAATGACAAAAACAGAAAACAACTAAATCAGTGTTTCGTATCACTTTTATGAAATGACTGATTTCGCATGTGCAGAGTAAAATCACTTAATTAATGTAGAATAGCATATTTGATAACAAGTGGACATTTTTCGGTATACCAGGATGCCAATTTTTTATTATATAAAATAATCTTGGGCACTTTCACAATATTTACGCTCAAACAAGTGCGTTTACGAAAATGCGCCTACAGATAGGAATGTATGAAACTTAAGTATGTTTAGCGAAACGTCAATAATTCAAGAAAATCGAACTTCAAATGTTTAAGTTATATATTCTAACGGAATTTATTTTGCGCTTTTAATCCAGGGACACTATGCAATGTTGACAACAAGAAATAAAGGTACATAAAATGTTTTACTGTCAAAGGTTTCAATACGATATTTAAAGCGTTTATGAGACTTTGTGAAGATGATTAAAAAAAATGGAGGCAGTATCACGTGCCAGTGATTATTGATTATAGTTTATTGAAATTGATAAAGATTTTTTGCCAGATGATAAAAATATTTGACCGACCTATTCTTAATTAAAATTCTGAGCTAGACTGATATGTTTTGTAACTGTGGCCTTATACGAATTACATATGATTAAATTAAGATACAAATTCTCTGAAAGGTGGTGATTTAAACGTGGTAGAAAAACTGTTTTACAGTAGCTGAAAGTTTCTTCAACTGTTATTGTTCGTAGGCAAAATTTTCAAAGTGAACCCGCTCTACACTTTTTCCGGCCGACATTTTACGTGTCGTAGGCATCCTTCCGATCCTGATGAAATAATACTTTCTTAAAGTCTTTAGATCAAGCAATATGATCAACTGCTTTCTATCTAAATGAAAGTGCATATTATGGACGTGATACTAATTTTGATAAATATTTTTGAAAAATATAAATTATGTTTCAACAAATTGTGAGGTGTCCTTGGAAAGGAAATCATATCTTTATTAGATGTCTCCGAATACTACGTTCCGCTTCCGATGGATGGTTTTTGATTTGCCACATCTCCATTTAAACATGCTGTTGCACAACCTGTGAAAACAAAAAGGGTAAAATTAGGAAAGTTATACCTCATTATGTAAGTGCCTATAGGATTCTAGTAGTTGCTACTGTAAATATTTTCGTAAATTGTCCTAGAGTCAAGGACTAAGGACCGACGCTGTATATTTTGAAGTCATTATTCCAGTATGAAGTTATTTACAATATAAACACTGAACAAATGGCGCATCTTACATGACACTGTAATATTTGATGTGGTCGTGATGGGTAGATTCGGTATTACATTGCATGTCACTTCGGGCAATATAGAAGTTTATGTATATTAGCTTCGTTTCGGTCCATATACATATTTTTGGGTGATAGACCAGTCCATAAACTCCCATATTACCCTCAGTGTCATGCAATATTTGTTATTTATATATAGATTATATACAATTCATCAATGGCTTAATATCATGACATTATCCCGATATCGACATGTTTCTAATATCATGGTAACATTTAAATGCAACTGAAATTCTAACGGCATCGATTAGATGAGATGAGATAACTGTGGCTATGGAGGCTCCAACAAACCTTGGAGACTAAAAAATCCATCAACAGAGTCTGCAACTCCTATCAGGAAAGATGACGTAACACAAACACATATGATAACTTCAATCTCCCTATAATTATACCAAATTAAACAGAATAGATATCCAATTACTTTCTGTGGTATTATCAAGCGATGTACTAACACTACTGTAAACCAAACTATTTTCGCGTGCGATTAATTTTCGCGTATTTCGAGGTTGATTACAATTTGCGAAAATAAATCGCCACGAAATAATTTCAAGCAGAGGTATGTCAATTGTAGGAGAACTGTACTGTACTGTACTGTACATAGGATTGATGACCGTATTTATCGCGAAATTAAAACGCCGCAGAATTGTCGTTTCATTTGAAAACGCAAAATTAAGTCGCCGTGAAAATAAATTTGTTTAAAGTAAATCCAAATTTCAAATGAACATTTTATCAATATCGTTAATGAATGCAATTGCAATTATTTCGAAATTAACCTGTAAAGACACCATAATGTTTAATCAAAAGCCCATAATCTTATCGCTAGTACAAGCAATCAACAGAACGTGCTACCAAATAATAAGACGTCCTCGATATCCCCCAGGCCCACGTTTACTCTCTCCACCCTAGATTTGGTAACAACAAATTTTAAGAAAAACAATGGGCAATTCGGTTATTTTAAGGTAAATAAAAACCCTGAACAATCGCTTGTCTGGTATCTGTTCTTTGAACATCATAATGTACCTAAACTAAACTTGTTCAGTTTTACTTCAACAGGTATATTCTAGTAATAATAAAAAATAATTCGAGGTTCTTATATACCAGTTTATCATGACCTCAAAGGCCGTCTCAAAGCTGTTCGCAAACAATTTCCCGTAGTTAAAGGGCCTTCGAAACCAGCCAATATCATTCTCAACTCCCAGAAGGGTATATAACTGGTGCTGCCGTTTCGGCGCTCATAACTAGCATTCTGCCGTTTATAACACTACCAAACCACTTAGTCATTTACAGCTGAGTAGACTTGAAAAAGCAGGGGAAAGTTTCTTGCTCAAGGATACAACACAAGTGCTGTGACCGGAACTCGAACTCGCAACCCTTCGATCAAGAGCCCAGCGTCCAACCACTAGACCACCGTGCCTCCCTCTAGTGATACAGGGAGCGGTATCAAACAGAGTCCCTGGAATATCGAAGATGCTGAGTAGACAATGCTGGTATCGTATGACGAACAGTGGACAATAGAAAAGACCTTTTTCAAGCATTTTAAAGATGTGGTTGACTAAATGTTTCAATTTCACTTTCAGCTATGTTGTCTATAAAAAACAAGACGTTGGCTGACCTAGCCGATCGTATTTAATCCATGAACTTGAGATCAAAGACACAACCGACTTTCCTACAGCATCTTCTTATATCGATCTTTACTTAAACTATGAACAACACAGGCGACTTAAGCTGTATGATAAACTTGACGATTTCAATTTTTCGATCGTGAACTTTGCCTTTTTCATAGTAACATCCCTGCTTCTCCATCCTTTGTTATTTACATGTCGCAGTTGATTCATTATTCTAGGGCTTGCTGTGAATATCGAGAGTTTCGTGATAGATGTCATTTGCTGAGGTACGAACTTATCGCGCAGGGATTCGAGAGTTACAGGTTGGTGAAGACTATGGGCAAGTTTTATGGTCGCCATCTTGATCTCATCGAGAAATATTTTGTATCTTTGTGTGATATGAATATGGACGTGTTTGAGTTTGCTTATATTAGTGTATTTACATGAACTTGTTGTGATTGACAATAATGACCCGGTTCTCATTTTTGAGAAATTATGCTTACTTGGATGTGACAAAGATTTACATGGCGGGTGTCGTCGGTGAAGCAAAAGACGCTTATACTCTTCCGGAACACCTGGTCTTATTATTTTGTACTTTTACGAAGGTCTCCATGTGAATCTTTCCATGGTTCCTTTTTTGCCTCTAGTTTAAACGATTTTGAGTTCGGATTATGGTACATGTATTGTTGACGCTTGAGTATTCTCTGATTTTTGTTCTTATTTCTTGTTGATGCTATATGTACAGTTACGTTGTTTGTATTTTCGTTTGAATTTAAAGAAACAGTAAATATATATTACGTCCGCAGACTGTACACAATTTATTTCTTGGAACTACAGCTACTAAATGTTTAAAGTTTTAAATGTTAATAGTTAAATTTATAAAACAGAATCATTTCATCAATACACAAAATAACATGCTTGGTTACAAAATAAAGACAACATTCACAAAAAGAAAGCGCAAAGTCAGCAAAATAACGAACGCCACAAACATCCACTGAATAAGGTGGGCGAAATAATGCGCTCTGTACCGATACATTCTTTGGCCATCGTTCACAACAAACTTTACGATATGTCAACAGCCAATCAACGCGTGATTATCAGGTAATACCATTGTCTGGCTGTTATTTTAAACCTTTAATCAGTAGTTGGTATAAATCTGTTAAGTGTCAACGGATAATGGACAAAGTCATCCTATTAGTAATGAACAAACGAAGACAAACGATTCCCCATCATTCAAGGATTTGTCTCGCTATTTACCCCTTCCAGAATTGTATATCCTAATAAAGAGTATAGTGTGTCATAGAAAGTGCTGTGACGCAACTAGCAATAGGGCAACGTCATCAATATACGAAGCGTTACCATGACGCTAGTTGTTAACGTAATCATTTCCAATGCACATTCCATGTGACACTGATGATGGTGTGAACTTAATATGACTAGCAACATCTTTTTATTCGTAACTGTTTTTGCAAGTGTTGGACAGTTTGCAGTTATTGGATAATTTGCAAATATGAGAGAAAATCATTAAACATGGGTCTGTTACATGGATAATGAGGTCTCAACCCTCGTGTAAGAGTTCGGCTGGCCAGCACTCGCCAAGCCTTTCACTGATTGGCCAAACTTTTACACTTATGTTGAGAAATTCCTATCAACAGAACAGACCAACGCACGATTCTAATTTTTTTTTTAATTCGTATATACAGAACTTCCCATTGTATAAACGTAATGACTGTTGGATAAATATATGTTATAGTATCATTAGTGGTATATGACCTTCCGTACTTTTGATTAGTTGAAATGTGACTGGAAACCACATGGTTCAATTCCACGTGCGGGTTGTTGACGTCGTCATCAAAAGTAGACATCGTCACAACTATGCGGAAATATGTACCAGATGGTACGATTTGCGCATATCATAGTCCGCGCGCTTAAGGACTTCAAACAACTAAATACTTTGTATATATGTTATTACTAAGCTTTTGGGCTAATAACTTTAATATTTGAAGTACAACACTTGTGACAACTGCCTATATTCACAGATACATACATGACAAAGGCTTCAAAGGGCATATTATGAGGAGTTTACTAGCATTTTAGCTCGCTACAGGCGTCTGCTTCGGACAACCGGAAATGTATATGTCATACCAGTGGAATGGGACAGGAACAACCTCTGACTTTTGATCCCATATCAATCTGCTATCACATATCAAAATCTACCAAAATTATATTTGTTTTGTAAAGTTGAATATTTATAAATTTCATTCAATGCAGCATATGGCAACAATTACCTATTAAAATTACTCAGAATCACTGTACTTAGCCGGAACAAATTTCCACTAGGGACTACAAACTTATGACACACTTCGTGATAGGCGTGACCTACAGTTGAGTGTAGACTAAAGGTTACACACAGTGCACTCCGAGTGCACTCCGTTTGGACTTGGAGTGCACTCCGTTTGGACTCCAGGTAAACTTGGAGTGCACTCCGTTTGGACTCCATATGAATTTGGAGTGCACTCCAGGTCCACTCCGAGTCTACCTGAAGTCCTAACAGGCACTAATAATACCTCTACATACATGTATAAGGGCCACATTCATATTACATTTTAAATTGTAGATAGTACAACATATACATGTATCATATAAATCAATCAATCAATATTTATTAATACATGTTTTTGTTGCTGTAGATGTTTATATTAAAGGTTCGTTATTTAGTTGCTTAACAAGCAAGTATAGACTATGCCTGCTGTTTAATCTTTGTATAATTTGTGAAATAAATTATTTGAACTTGATATAAAAACCTTCAATGTATACTTACATTACTGTATTTGAATCTTTGAATGACAATAACAGGTACAATATAACTGAATAAATCTCAAGGATTTACAATGGAATGAAGGATTTTGGAACAAGCACAACATATACAATGTATTTGACTTGTCCTTTGTGGTCTTACATTATGTGAAGTCTAGATATGTGTGTGGATTTTAAATGTCGTTTTGTGATAAATTCAATTATAATAAAATATTGTGTTATAAGAAAGTTATATTTTAATTAAAACATTAGACATTCAAGTATAATGTGAAGAAGGTTAACTGTTTTTTTGAAAGTTTTCAAACAACAACAACAACAACTTCAAAACACAATAAATAATGAACGGCTTTTAATAATTGGGTGCTGCCCGTCCCCTCCCTATTCAATGTCTGTATCAGGTCAGATCAGATTTGAACATGTAATATAATGAGATAATGACCCCTCAGGCCTCAACCCCTCCTGGTCAAAATTTACCTGTATCAGGTCTGATACAAGGTGTAAATATCTGGAGATAATAACCCCGGGGCCCCTGATTGTTAGTTGGGAACAGGTCATCACACCTTATGCATGTTTGACCTTTATTTATAATTGCAGATACAAGCTGCTGACAGTCTAGACCAAGAGTTCATATTAACTGTATTTTTACCTGGACAAAAACGAGTAGAATATAGTCTCTTTCAATAATTAAGTCTAATAATTACCTGTTCATTTATTTCAATTAAGTTAAACTTAGCCTTCAATAGAAAATACGTTTTACTTTACAAAACAAAAAATGTTTTCATAAAAATTGTAAAGGGAATAAATCGAATACGATGAAGCATTCCACAGGTGAGTTGTTACCTGAAAATTAAAGTTACTTTTCTGCAATTAGTACCCATTGTTCTCACTCTGTACCTGTGTCCTATTTACTAAAATCACGGACTTAGATAGCTAATCTAAGTCCGTGCTAAAATACAAGGATATATATAATATTGGCTGAGTGGGATATTTTCCAAAACCTCTGACTATGGTGTTGCCGGTATCTGCAGTTATGCAGCCGTCAGCAAAACCATAATTTATTGTAATTAAGCAGAACTCCGATAATTATAGACTCCGAACCCTATATTGACTAAATTGTATAATATGGTAAGACACCAGACCTTGTATCTTCTATGAACTTGAAACCTGAATACAAACACATACATATAATAGATAATATAATAGCCAAGACAAAAGTAATATTCTAATGACATACCACAAACGGTACATGGTTTAATTCTGATTGATCTAACACTGTTCAACATACATTACATTTTGCAATATATCAATACGTTGGAATAGCAGGTATTATTTGACTTATATGGAATGTATTTTATTAGCTTTGATTGCATAATAAAATATCATAAAAAAATAAATAAATATAACTTAAAGTATGACTCTTCTGATATTTAGAAATGTCAATTTTTACTCATACTTGTATTTTTTAACATGTGATATAATGTGTGACACTATCTTCAGTCAAAAAACTGTTGGTGCTCAAATGCCATACAAGCAAATAAAATATCCACTGGTCTGAGACAAGGCTCTCCAATGTCAGCCATGTTATTTTAGTTTAAGTTGACTAATAGCCAGAACGTGATTTACGTCTTATATCCTCATTCAACTACATATATTACAAAATCATGACAGAAAGATGGAGCACGGGAGCATAAAATTACTAATTCGTGAGAGAATTAAAGGTGCATATATATATGGAACCACAGAATGAGATTAGAGCTCTGATATCTAAGTCTGTGATGGCACTTGGAGATAATTAATTAAAGTTACATTATATATATATATAAGTGAAGCTGATTTCATTTTGAATGCATGATATATGTAGCTATAAAATAACATGAATGTCAAAGCAGGGACGTATATATCACATATACGTCCCTGGTCAAAGCACCAACAGATATCTATACAGTTTAATTCTGTGCTCAAAGTTGTACTTTCAGATTTTTCATCTGCAAACCCGGTATACATGTAGTGCCTGTACCTGTATCAGAAATTGGCTATCAAGTCACTCACCTGGAACAATCTCAGATGTGACAGACCAGAGTCAGCCATGCGTGGCCACTACAGATAACTGACCCTTATATTGGGTAGTACACAACCATACACATACTGTAGTGTGTGTACAATCTGCCATGTAAATATATTAAAAATGTAGTTAGTGTAGTGGTTTTAAGCCTAATCATTTAAGCTAAACTGATTTTAATAGAAGTTGAAGTTCAACCTTTCTTCATTTCAATAATTTTTTTCTTTTAGTGTAAAAAAAAGCTAACATAACTGAAATAACATACTTTTTCATTCATTGAAAATTAAATAAGTTTCATCAATACTTATTGTGTAATTATAATATTTAAATGGATAAATAATAGCATATACATGGACACATACACAAACAAACTTTTTTTGTTTTGACATTCAGATGCACATTTAAAAATGTTTAATTTATTTTTGTTTCTATACAAATATTATTTTAAATATTAAGCAATTAACTTTCATAAAAACTTAATATTATGCTGTCTTTTATACATCTTTATATACATGTAGGTTAATTGGTTCAATGTGTTCACAACACAAGTGTATTTTATATTTATGTAATAGCTAGTGGTCCAGATATTTATTCCTTGTACCGGAAACAACAAAAATTAATGTTGATTCTAATATCTATCTTTTATCTATTGTAAACAGAACTTCATGTCTTATATAGTTTTTTATGTAATTTGAATGTGAACCCCAAGTAGAATTGAATTTCATGTCTTTAAAAACAGGACTCCAGGTAGACTCAGAGTGGACCAGGAGTGCACTCCAAGTTCATATGGAGTCCAAACTGAGTGCACTCCAAGTTTACCTGGAGTCCAAATGGAGTGCACTCCAAGTCCAAACGGAGTGCACTCGGAGTGCACTTGGGTGTAACCTTTAGTCTACACTCAACTGTAGTTGTGTGAGTCCTTCACTCTGGCAGTTGTTTCCGACTGAGATTGTGATAAAAACAGGTCACATGACTAGTTGTTATTGGATATATATTTTTTTTCTCTCGATAATTAATTTTTAAAAGTTACAAAAGACATTCGCTAAAATTCGTGTCATTTAAACATTCAAAAGAATATTAACTTTGGGGAAATAAATTCCATATCCAACTGTAATTTCTAATCGCTAGAAATGTAAATATTTATCACATAACTGACCCGATCAGATATGTCATAAGGACTTGTCATACGTTTAATAAGACTACTGTGACATCATAAACAAATGACGTCTTTATGACGAGATACTTGTCTCGGAAGTGAAAATCGTACATCACAGTAGATTTGTCTTTCTTATAAATTCTTGAAAATGTTAGTGTATGTTCTCATGAATTTAAGTTATGTGATAAATAGACTCTTACACTCGAGTCAGTGTAAAATGGAACTTCTTTAATCATTTAATATGTCGCTCCCCTAATGGCTAAATAACATTAAATTATTGAACTCGTTTAATACGTTACATATTATATCGACGCTCGTAAAAGATCATCAGACTCTATATTATGTTATTAATTGCAGTGACTGGTTTATGTTCTTCCGGTTTGATAACCGTCTAAACAATTTGACTTTATTAGAACGCATCAAAGACTATTTTCCTTGGCTTTTTGAAAATAATATGAACATATGCCCCCAACCTAGTATTACTTCTATATGGGTTATCTGTAAACGATAATTTTTCAAATAACACTGGATCCTTGCAAATGGATAATTATATGATTCGAAATACTTAAAATTTCATAAAGGACAAAGAAGTAATCCCAACAGTGTAGACAAACTGGTGTTGTCAAATTTTCGGAGCAATCCGTTCCTTTGTCAAGACATAAATAAACATAAAATAATTACATTACATACAAACAATATTGAAAGTTTAAAAATAAAATTTCAAATCAATATGCCCCTCGGTTAGTGTTAGCCGAAGGCAGAATTTAGAATGTCTGTGTCATCGTCCACCGAGTACACTCTGTGTGCGAACAACGACAAAGAGATTAAATTTCCCGGGAAAACTGAGGCGTGAGGATGCTGAAGCTGAAATAACGGCATGGCGATTCGTCCCAAGTCCCGCAATATCTTTTGGAACAGTAAATATGTGGTAATTTTAAGTTATAAAAAAAAATATCTCATTAGAATTAAAGTTGTAGCGAGAGGAATATTTTCCAGTTAGTGACGAAATGACTCTGAAATTCAGACATTTTCGTCTATAAGACAACCATGGAGATAAAGAGCAGAAATTTGGTAAACTTCCGAAATATTAAATATTCCGCGGAAATGCACACAAACCTAGGGTTTTGGTGGAAAATATTATACTGTAATTTAGCGAGATCGCAAAACTTCGTAACGACACTCGATATGTCACTTGAAGATATAGACATTTCGACAACTAAATCTGACAGCATCTGTCAAACTCTTAACCTGGCCAGTAGCAGTTAGTCTGTAAGGCAGAAGGACAACATCAGCATGTAAAACACCCACTTGAAAGAGAAACAGCAGGGAACACAACGCTTAACGTTTGTTCATGCCTCGAAGGTTGCGGGTTTAGAGGTTAATTCAATATCATTCCCTCGAGCACCGCTTTGATTCACTCCATGTAGGGCAGTGATCAATAGCAACCACCTGCATGCCCTTCCAGCTAGGTAGGTTAAAGTGCCTGGTCATGGGAAAGACTTATTTGTTCTGTTTGATGGAGCAGCGGTGGTTGTTGATTCTGATATTGAGTTTTGTGCTGGTTTCACCAACATACTGCATTTTGCATTTTTTGCAGGAAATGAGGTAAACTACATTAACCGATGTGCATGTCAGTATTTGTAAGATGTGATATATTTTGTCACTCATTTCACATTTGAATGTATCTGTGGAATTTGTGTATGAACACAGTTTGCAGAATTTGTTGCTGCATGTTTGGAAAGAGCCTTTTGCTGCAGCAGGCGCAGATGAAGGTAGCTTACTGCTTACCACTAGATCCCTGATGTTTTTTTGGTCTACGATAGGCCAGTAGAGGGGACTCTGAGAATATCCTTTTGAGTTTTGCTGATGATTCAATGATGCACTTGCCTTTCACCAAGGCGGCCGGGGTTCGATTCCCCGATCAGACGTGAAAAGGTATGGGGTCACCTGCCCGACCACGTGGGTTTTCTCCGGGTACTCCGGTTTCCTCCCACAATAAGACCCCTCGCGCGCTAACATCCGGGCCAACAAGAGTGATTAATATAAGTTGTATAGCTTTTTTCATAATTGTTGTAAAATAAATAAAGTTTATATTTATATTCAATGATACACTAATGGGTTTTTTTAAATGAATGGGAGTGATGGCATGTTTGGGTGGAACGTGACCACACAGGGTACCCTTCGTGTCGGAGGTCTGACTTGATATTGGAGTAGACTTGCTCTGTCCAGTACCCTTATTTTGTCTATTTCCTTATCTATTAAAGAAGATTTGTAACCTCTAGCGAGAAGATGCGATTTTGATGCAGTTGTTTTGTTTTAATATTGTCTATGCTGGTATACATACGCCCTCATAAGGGATGGGGGTGGGTGAAAATGTAAAAACTTAATTACGTTCTTTATAATATGATTTACATTTAACTAAATGTGAAAGGTTATTTTAAGATTTTTCGAAAGAACATTTTATCGCCGACGGGAAAACACTTTGTGAACCCGGCGAAAAATGTCCGGTGTACGATATCATAAGTAGAAAGCTATAACTTAATCAATGATGGTAGAATATATATAAAGACGAGAAAAAAACCCCTTTCGAAAATAAAATGTATATAAGATGAAACTCAGATTAGTTTGTTACGGCTATAATCGTATCCCCTTAGGTAAGATATCTCTGACTGCATAATACATATTATTGATTATTTTTCTCTTTCACTTTACACAATTCACAAAACTGTAATTTAAACACATTATTGTCATTTTACGTATGAAGTAACGACTTTTTTACGCATTTCCTATTGTTGTAATTTGATGCAGCTTTCAGAATAAAAGCGCCTGGGGACATTTGTCTTACTAACATAGACAAGGAAAGATTTACCTTAAACTAACCATTAATATGAACAAGATAGTGATATGTGGGAGACGTATAAGCATTAAATGTGTTGTAATTATTGTGTTCGAAAAAAAAACCCAGCCTATCTATTGCATTTGACATTTCCGAACACAGTCAGGTTCGCCTCGATAACCGGTCGACGTGGGGGCTTTTCAGTACTTGAGTATGGTATTTTCCTATTGGGTAGAGTACGTTTAACGTCCTATCAACAAAAAAGGAACACCGAAGCGACTACAAAACCCCAATTGGAACCCAAATCAACCTAACCAGGGGTAAAACACAAACAAAGGAAAGACCCACATCGATACCCAAGCAAAAATATAGGAAAATAGTACCAGGTGTTCAGGAAGAGCAAGCCAACGGATGGAGCATTTAATGATTTGTTCTGTATGTGTTCTGAATGCATGCGTGTGTGTTTGTGTGGCGGAGACAGGGTATCGTTGGATATCCTGCTGATGGAAAAAAATATCACTATCCCATCGGTTAAAACAACGTCACATGACGTCCTGGATAATCCCGTATCGGGTCACAAAAAATCCATATCACGTCACTAAATTCCGTATCACGTCAGTAACCAGTTATCGTTTCCGAAAGAACTTTCTATTCAATGAAAAATCATGGCTGCTCATAAATGTTTCGGCCTCATCACAGAAGATGAATTTGCCCAGAAACGTCTGAAAGTAAATTATGACAAAATTTTGAGATGTAACAAGAAAGCGGCCAGAACATTGAAAGCTTATTTAAACAAAACAGGCCCAAGATACTAAGTTTGATGAGGTGAGGCTGGTGGGAATGTTAGGGCATTTCTATTTTGACGCCCGGATGACAGACGGTTCAAAATACAAGTCCACCTCATGGTGTATTTTTCCTAATTAATTACAGGGGGTGTAAGCCATCGGCAGGATAAATTCATTACACAGTTTGTTAATGACCTGATCCGGAAAAAATATCGGGTCTAAAAAAACATGTTTCGGGATCGGTTTCGCCTCACCTGATACGATTTTTGTTTAGACCCGGTATTTTCGATATCAAGTCACTAAAACAATATGTAAATAATTGTGTCTGCTTTCTTGTGATTGCAAAGATACATGTATGATGCCGAATTAATACTGCCAAATCATACACCATAATGAAGGCACCCAGCACATCGTCCCCCTAAGGTCACACTGTACTGATATCACCATAAATTGTGAACGATACAAAGCGTAAAACGTCCACCAACTGACCTTCTTATTTATTTTTTATATAAATCCTTGCTAGCGATGATTATATCGTAAATATTCATTTATTGTTTCTGTTTATATCATTTTCTAATTACACATCATACTGTTTTGCTGTAGTAATCACCTATACTTCCGTTCACCATTGGTGTAAATTGTGTAGATGGTCACCCATTAGTCATTAAGGGGCCTGGCTATTTCAAGAGACAATAGATTTGGTCCGCTCTACCAGATGAGCTCACGGTATAATCTCGTTCGGTGTGTTTTAAGGTTCCCTGTATCCTGTAGATTATTGTAGATTTATTTTATAGGTGATTTAGTGTCGATTGACAACCGTGATAACATGTTTGTCCAGACGTTCAAGATAAACTGACCGAATTTTCACGGAACGTTAATATTTAAGAATACGTATCCAAATGAATGTAGATGTATACAAATGTAT
Organism: Mimachlamys varia; assembly: GCA_947623455.1. Taxonomy (NCBI): domain Eukaryota; kingdom Metazoa; phylum Mollusca; class Bivalvia; order Pectinida; family Pectinidae; genus Mimachlamys; species Mimachlamys varia. The sequence continues at coordinate 36,418,152 of OX392539.1, forward strand.
TTTTATTAATCTTATTTGACTTTCAAAATGTTCAATTTACTACATAAACAATTCATTGCGTCGTTCAGGGTTTTTCATACCTTCGGTATTATGCAGTATAGGAATGCATGATGTGAAAATACAAAGCAAAATCCGATCCAATAATGATTGCAAACGAAAAAAATAATGATAATTTAGTTTGATGAAATTAGCATGTTATTTACAAATGAGACAATTGAAAATGTCTAGTTTATACAGTTTGTGCATGTGCGTTTCATACAAATAATACACGTGTTACATTTTACGGATATTTAATGTTGCAGTATTTTGATAAACTACGTAAATAGTGATATTAAATCTCCCAACAATAACAGAAATTACATAGTATGTTGTAGAAATTGCCATAGCGCAGAAATTATTCCTACTTTAGAATGCAGTATGATTGAAAATTCACAAGCAGAACACATTTCATCTCCATCCCGTACACATTCATGTTTAACATATTGGCTATCGCTGCCCCAATTACAAACGGTAAATGAATAAGGGGACAAAAAATAAAACCGTATTTAAGATAAGCTTGTCAAGCATTACATGTTTCATTCATCAAATTCAAAGTTTCCTCTTGCAAAATGTTGCCCAGAGATTAAAAGTAACTTATAAAGGTGATCAAAAATGTATAATGGTTGTAAATACAATAATGTGTAGAGGACAAAATTAACACATGGGCGACCATGATTGCATGTATGTCATGATGACGACTACTAGCTGGAATGCTGAAAGAACGTCTCAAGGAAAACCTTGTTTATTCATAATGATCAATAGGAGGAATTTTCAATGTAAATCGTTTGCCGAAACTTGAATGGTGAATTACTCTTGATAACTGTAGGTCCAAAAATCTGAAGACGGTTGAATAGAACATTGACCTAATAGATTAACTTTAAAGAAATCGATGAGACCTTTATAGCGTTAGTGAAGATTTCGTTTAAGGTCATGAACCCCGAGGGGATTCCCATCGTATCTGAATCGACCTGTAATGACCGTTTTGTAAAACACTTAGCAGACTTCGTTACATTAAGTGTAGTTTTCCTACTCTCCGCAAGGCTTCGCTTCGGTAATACAAATCGTACCAAAAAGCGTGGCCTAGCGGAGATAAATGGTACTAAGGTAGATAAACCAGCGTATTGAATAAATAAAGGAGATTACTCATTTCCTAAATAAATATACTGAAACGTTTGTATTGTATAACCATATATATAAATATATATTAATTAAAATGTTAACGAACGAATTGATTTAAAATAGTTATACACATACTTTTATAAAAATAGTATTTATATATATGACAAAATCAAAATTATTTGTCGTGAAAAAACATATTGTTGATTCGTTACTTAGATATCAATCAGATCCTGTACGCGTATTACACCGGCAAGAAAGTATTCATTTAAAAACAAGCAAATGTATATTTGTGAATATTATATCTCATTCATTTAATTGTATATAGGATTCTTGTAGTTGCTCCGGTCACTATTTTTTGTATATTGGCCCGGAGTCAAGGATTACGGGCCGACGCTATTTATTTTGACGTCGTCATAATTGCAGGATGACGTTATATACAATGAGGTGACGTCATAATTTTAGACAATGAGCAAAATTGGGTGTCACCTAATGGTCTGCTTTTATTGCATATTATGTGGTCGTGTTGGGTAGATTTCGTCACTTCGGGCAATATTGGAGTTTATGGACTTATACATATTTTTAGGTCACTTACCAGTCCATAAACTTCCATATTGCCCTCAGTGCCATGCAATATTTATTAAATAGCATTGCCTTTTCACGTTTATTTCAAAAATACGATTTAATACAATTGTTGTCTTTTAAAGTTGTTTGAATAAGCCTTTCCCAAGGTTCTGCTATCTTTTAGTACTTTTTTTTATTTCGATAAATTCCCGATATCTCCAATAAATTGTTCTTCATTCTTATCTTATTTTTGCTTCTCAGGATCTTCCTGCTTGCCACGTTAATACAAGATGATACCAGTAAAACTACAGCAAATTATGTTGATATGATATCACACAAGACGTTTGTATTACCAGCCCTTTTATTTGTATGACTTTTAGGCTAATGTTCAGGAACACGGTGCTTTGGAAAAGCTAAGACATTTGTGAGCCTTGGGAATGGAATGTTAGTCGCAAGTGGTTATTAGTCTGGCACGTGTCCTTGACATTCATTACACACACATTGCGGTATACTCTAGAGGCTTGACCACGCAAAAGGGGACTTTGAACTGCGCACAAACACCTTAGACGATTATAACAATATATACTTTTTATCTGTAAATACATGTGAACCGCGTTCACAAGTTTTTGTTTTGGAGAGAGAGGGGGAGAGAGAGAGAGAGATTTTATAGTACTTTTTTAAACTAAAAGTGAGGGGTTTTTTTTAATTTAAAGTTAAACTATTAGTAAAAACCTACATTTCAGAATAGAAAACTAAACGATGCACTCATTAATCAATTGTTTATTATACAATTATTAATGTTTGCTAACAGTATGATACATTTTGTATTTCATTTGATTTGTGAGGACAATTGAAATTTGTCACGTCTGCGAATTTGTTCCGACGTTAAACAGAGTATGAATACATCTTGTAATTATGTTGAGCAGTGCAAAGTAAAATCTTCGAAAATAAATAAGAGAATACCGAAGCGTTACATTTAACATAATCATATTCAATAGTTATGTTCCATATCATACGGACAATGAAAAGCGCAATGCTTTAGAAAATAAGCAAACTACTGCCATTCAAATGAAAGATTCATAATCTTATGTTACACCTTAACATGTACAACAAACTTTGTCACCGTCAATAACGGTACAATTGTATTCAACAAAGATATTTAACATTTTATTATCATGACCGATCATAATACAGGTTTGAGTGTGAACAAATAACTACATAGTGCTTAGCCTATGGTGTCGTCATTTAGGATCAATTTTGATATGCTTGATATAGTTTTATCAATTTTGAGATCGGATGATTTTTCATTTCAGAATATTTATTGTTCAGGTTAAGATTACGCAACCAAATATAATATAAGCTTTCCTTTCATGCATATTTTCCACGAGCACCACCCTCCCCTGACCTTTTGGGTCGCCTTAAATTTAAAGGTGGCTTATACATAAATGTAATTATTCTATCAGAAAAGTTCCAATCATGAAGGTCATGAATCCAGTGATATTGCTAATTGATAATGAAGGCCTCCTTAAGCAAACCTTAATTTGGAATATTTGCATAATGCGATTGCTTTCTCTGACACCTTATGCCCCCTCACTGCTAATACGACACTCATCGATTTTTCTTTATAAGGAGAAAAAACCCATGAGCTTAATAGCAGCTTCTGAATCAATCTTCGTCTCAAGTCCACTTCAATCTGCCAGTCTAACGACCCTACCCCGTTAATGGCACTCTACCGACTAAGCTATGGTTTACATCATTGCGTATATATGAGCTTACATTGTCCTTTATGAGCTTCTTTTTACATGTCTTGATATCTTATTTCTTCAGTTATCGTCAACGGCATGTTCTATCCAGTGAATACTGAACTTAAAAGTCAAATTTAGATAACTGATTGTAGGCCTTTGGAATCATGTTTATGAAATTCTGATAACTTTAACAGTTGATATTTGAGATTTAAATAAAATGTAGATTGCACATTCTTGAACATAACTTCTTTTCAAAAGTTTGAGTATAGAAAGTATTACGACCTTGGATTATACATGTAATTTGTTGGCCAATAGGTAGATAAATTTCAAAGTCTGAAGTTGGGTCTATCACACAGCGATGTGTATGTGTCAGAGCAATTAAGGAGGCAATCTATGATAACTGTCACTCTACAACTAGGTCGTACATACGAGATTCCATTTCTTGTGTCTTTGTCGCCATATCCTTTTTAAAAAATGTTTTTGTATTTGTTATTTTGTGTAAACAGCTGTATATATAAAAAAAACAACTGTTTAAATCAATTTTGACATTTTTTATGTAAAGATTGTTATTTAAGTAATGGGACCTACTGTATAGCCAGATAGGGATGATATTTTAGCTCATTCGCGGGACATGTGCGTGATCGCGAACATTCAAAATCCGTGAATTATATGACACGTGTAAATATAAACTTAAAGTGCATTCTACCATAAGTATTCGTAAGTTTCTGTGTATGTCAAACGATAAGGTGTGATTGCTTTACAAATGATATAAAAGTATTTTTATTGATAACCATGTATGTATATACTTAAGGCATTATTCATATTTAACCATGACTACATAAAGCTCACATTTAGGCTTGCGTGGTTTCGAAATAGTACTGTATACATGTACATTCAATTAATATATTTCAATTTGGAATTGCGTGGTATACGATGTATACGTGTATATAGGCGTACACGGACAAAAATTCGTGTTTTCATAGAATCTCATAGTTGGCAATTTGTCAAAATATCCGTGAATATTAAATATTATCATATCTCTGGATCGCGAAATTTCAATCCGTGTATATGGTTGTTGATTCTATCGATTCACGAGAAGTAGCCTTATAGGGGTTACTTCTGTTACTACTGTATACCATTTATTTTAAAGTCAGCAATACTCCTACATGCGCAATGTAGATCAATGTCTTTAAATTACCCATGTTTTTCCCAATGGCTGAAACCGTAGTCTCAGTTAGCGATCCGTCGAAATAGAAAAGGGTAATTAGCGTAGATAACAGCAAAGGTTATGGAAGGAATAAATAACACTGTGGTCCCATCTGGCTGGACTACGATATACAAGGCGATAGGCTTTCTTTCCCTCTAGGCAGATTTTTTAATTAGAACAAATGCTAATCAGAAGTCCATACAGCTGATTACAAGATCGATTTCCCGACGTTCATTAGTCGGATTTCTTATTTACCAGTTCCTTTGAGCTAACATACAGTGTATTTATTTACATCATCAAACGGCATTATATTTCCGCTTTTGTTGGATTTACAGCAGGGAACATTGATGCGCTGTTCCTGTAAATACATACATGCACAACCTAGTGTTAATACGTTGGGTTCCTGTAAGGTTGGGAGCTTGAGTCGGTACAGAGATCAGCAAGAATGCGTTTACTTTTCTATTCTGTATTATTGAACACGAGGCTACAACAGTCGTGCATGCAATTTACTGAATAACTACATACTAAAACTAGCGGAACGCGATAATCAACACATATTTTTGTATTTTACCGAACCCAGTCTAATCTGAGGGTAATTTATGAAGAAGACTTGGGTGGTAGTTTTTTAGTTCCCAAAACCGAGGTATACTTTCACCTTAGTGACCACAATTATCTCTTATGGGTAGTGACATGGTTCATGTACAATGTATGTAATATGGAATCGAGCCATACTCCTACACTTTAAACTCGTTTATAGGAAGGGGCTTATGAGTCCCCGGTCTTTTCCAACAGTACGTATGGCACAGTGAAATTCATGTTTGGTATAATGTGTCGATTGCTTTATTTTTTAAGGTACGAATTGATTTCGATTGGTAGTCATAGGCAAAATGAATGCCAACCGAAAGCCAAATCACCAAGGGAATTACAGAAAAATCAGAGAATGACAGGAAAAGTAACTAAGGAAACGGCAAAACAGGTCACTAAGGAAACGAGGGGACAGGCCAATAAGAGAACAACAGGACAGGAAACCAAAAAATGGTGGGAAAGAAAGGTCATTAGAGGGAACAGCGAGATAAGTATCTAAGGAGTTAAAAGGATCGGTCACTAGCAAGAAAAGGAAAATGGGCTTAGAAAACAAAAGAACAAGGTGCTAAGAAAACAACAAGAACAGTAATTTTGGAGCTACAGCAAAAGTGCAAATGTAATTAAAGTAACAATTAAACAAACACTGGTGACACAACACGACGAGTACCTAAGGGAATGTCAAGACATGCAAGTAGATGATTAAATAAAAGGCATCGACGACATGAATAGAAAAAGAAGGAACAGAAAACATTATTCTAAATGAATTGACGAGAAAAGTAACTAGGTGATCAAAGGGACGAGTAATTGCGATGCAAGCCATAAGTGCAAGCACCAGTAAGTTGACACCATTAAGCAAAGAGTTTGTCTATTGAATAAATCAAATTATAATTTTAATACATTCTACAAACTTACAAATGTAAATTTTACATGCTATGTGTGATATCGTGGTCCCATCAATAACAAAGCCAACAAGATCATTGCTTGTGTCAACTTACAAATTGTCAAAGATGCGGATTAATGAGAATACATATGCTTTAAACTTTCTAGTGAAAGATTTAGTATACTTACGCCCATCCCATCCTTCTTTTGTCTATGGAAGCTATACCAGAATCCAATAAAGTGTCTAAAACGTCATCTTGATCTCTGAAAACTGAAACAACATTAGATTACAATTATATCTGTTGAAACTTTAGAATGAATGCGATATTTGTTTCTGTATATATATTACAGATCAAGACATTTCCCTAGAATGTATTGTTACTCTAAGCATGTAAATACTGTCTGAGATTCAAATCAGGATGAGCCATATTAATGTCTTAACCAACCCCTCCAAGCACCCCCCCCCCCCCCCCCCTCCCTCTCCTACCTACTCACTCCAAGAAAATATCTCATGTTTACAGCACGTACAAGTATAACTCATATTACCACATAACTGACCCGTTCAATCATACTATACGGCCATGTCATAAAAATGGTATTACACACGTGTAATAACACTATTGTGACGTCAAAAACAAACGTCATATGATTGCTTCGGAAGTGAAAATCGTACAGTCACAGTAAAAAAATATCTGCCTTTCTTAAAGATAATTTATTTGAGAGTTTTTGTGTTTTTTTCTGATGAATATAAGTTATGTGATAAAAATAATCTGACACTCGTGTCAATGAAATATGTCATTTGCCTAAAGGCTCGTGACATATTAAATTATCTAACTCGTTTAATAAATTACATATTACATTGACACTAGTGTAAGATCCTCTTTTTTCATATTTACAATGTCGTACTTACTGAACTCCGTGTTCTAGAAATACATAAACGTTATATTTCATCTTACCCGCAGCCATGTGTACTGACGATGTCATCAAGAGCGTGCACACAAGGAACAAGGCGGTGAGTCGGCACAAACACTGCATCATCTATGAACGTAAGATACAAATCATCTTTATGACATTACATGTACATGTAGTTTATACAAAACAAAGCACAGCAATCATTACTCAAACATTATTTTGTGAAATAAACAACAACAGTTTTGCTGAATTATACATACATATTTATACCATAAATGAGCCCCGTTTTCAAACAACATGGGACATTCTCACGATATTTTGCTGAAAGTCATTTTTGCCTCGAACATGTAAATACGGTTCTGAAATGGCAATTTAATAGCTGTTTATCAAACATCTTGAAACATTGTATGAGTTCACGCTATAATAAAATGTATCTTAAAAAAATTGTAATGATCGGTTTTTGTAGATGTGTGTATCAAGGATCATGGTACACCTTTTTGTCGTCGATCTTTTTTTAAACGTTAGTCTCAATGACATTGTCGGGTGAATAGAAATATTGAAAAACTATCTGTTTCTGATTACAATCGCAATTTTTCAAAGTCGTATACACATTCGGAAATATTTAATTTATTTTTAATTTTTGTTTTTTGCTTGCACGCAAAATCAAAGTCTTCAAAATCGATTAAATTAGGGACAAAAATGAAGAAAGGGAAGATTTACAATGAGAATCTAATTCATAACCCGTTGTTTCAGAAGAGTCAGCGTCTTCTGCTTCATCGACGTAAACTCCAAGTAAATCATGTCATGACTTCAAAGGTAGAACTGAGGCATAATATTAATCCCGACAAGCAGGCATACACCGTACGTAATAATTAGCATACTCAAAATGTGCATTTGCATATTTTACAATAATGTAAGTTTGTCGTCTTTAATCTAGATTAATTTGTATGGACACTTTTTAACATACAGTATTATCAATAAAAGAACAAATAGCCTGTCTCGCCTAGCTTTTTTGCGTCCGAGTAAATATTATTTCGGTACATTTGGTACTAAATTTGCAAGAACAAATTACGTATCTAACCAGCTCCAATCATTGATTTGTCCAACCTTTTTGTGGTAGCAAATCAGTCAGTATATTTCCTTATCTGACCATTCTAAGTAATGATTGGATTACGTATTCAAGGACACGTAAGGACACTGGAATAAGGCGATCGACAATTTAAAACAGCACATTGCTTCATTATACTTGAAATAAAGACATTGCTCTGCCATGTATACTTGGATTCTTTTGCAGCGCGTATTAGCTATTTCGTGGCATCGTGTCTATTTTCTCTACACTCTGCAAACAATCCAGATGATGTAATACCAATTTACCTAATAAACACTAGGCGTAAATGCTCCACGCCATTAATTACGAATTATGGTGTTGCTGATATTTTGTTTGGTGAAGAAAACCGAAATGTCAGTGTAAATTTAGTTCGTTTAACTGCTGCATGGAAACTCTCGCTTTGCAAATGCTAACAAACAGTTTCACAATTTTAAGTGATGTAAAACAGAGTGAAGAGAATGGTTTGAATGGCACTCAATAACCTGAAAAATTGAGAAACTATCAAAATATCAGCAATGCGAATTATATAGCTAGAGCATAAGTAAAGAAAACATTCATATGGAGGCCAATGACATAAAATAAGGACAATACGATAAGATGTTTCTGAGCGATAAGAAAATGCCAAATTCAAAAACGGTCTAACTCAGATTTACAGGTCTGTAGTTCCCTCTGATTCTGTATCCTACTTCTACATACTGTTGTGTAAGCCGGCAAGGACAATTGATCTGGTTACTTTCGGTAAAGGGAGGTTTTACTGTATTGTCATGAACTTGACGGAGTGAACTGGGGTGACAAAAAATACAATGTTTGCAAAAAGACAAATTAAAACCCAAAAGAACAATACGCTGAGGTGTTCCTGAAGGATCAAATGTGTCAAATTTCCCGTCTCATGACTTAATGAAGGGAATGAGGGGGACAATACCAAAAAGATACACAAATAAGGACATTCAAAAGCTTTCACTTTCATAAAGATTAATCTGACACCCTATTATTCCAATTGAATTACGGCTGATATCATAACATTAATTGCTTTTTCATTTTAAGCAAACCCAGTGTTGATATAAAAGAAATCATTCTATTCCGGAAAAATCTCACAGATACTGAATCAACTGCGACTTGTAAAATTATTAAGTGAAATATGTAGGGATGGTACACCTATGAAAATTAAAGCTCGAGATAAGCAAATGGACAAACTCAGATATGACATTAAAATAAGCATTAAAGGGCACATGGGTTATGTGATAATAAATCACATGAAGGCAATATTTATTAAATTTTGTACATTTGTATCATTAATGTACCCAGGTATTATTGCAAATAGAAATGTTCATAATCATAATTTTATATTTAATTAAAAGACTAAAATCGCTTTCAATTGAACGCCTTTTGTTTCCCTTTTTTGATTATTGTTTTTTAATTTTGCCGCAAAACACTAACTGTATCGTTTAAAGAAATATATTAAGGTTTAACTAACGTCCAAATGACTGATATGCATGCTGAAGTCAATGATCATTAATAAACTACATATATTTACCAACTGTACCGAAGAAACAATAGTGTGTTTGCACTATCATCTATCATGATTGTAATCAGAGTAATGGAATTCCAATGTTTTAATTCCATAAATAGAAACACTATGAACGTTACACATTACATTTGCGTATCAATAATATGTCAAACCAGCAGATTGTTTTTTATCTGCAATAATATGTAATTATTTTCTAATTAACATCACACATTAATGTGCTGAGTAGATATTGATCAACAATCCAAATATGTCATCGTTACCTTAATTAGATAGAAATGACAAAGATTGAAAAAATGTTCCGGAAATATTCCATGTTTGGTTCTTGTGTTTGTTCTTGTTTTTACGTCGTCATTTCCGTTTCTGTATTCCAACGTTCAATCTACTGTCATGTCATCCCTGATATTACACAATGAGCTATTCGATGCTTTAAGATGGAAGAGTTCAAATGTGTCGTCAGGGTTAAATTAGTTATAATTATATATGCACTGAAACATTAAATGTGTTGCCCATTCAGGTGCCAACTACGAAAGACAAACTACATGTAACTTGCGTTTCCTCTATTATCAAGGTGAAAGACCTACAATATAAATATCTGGTCAAAACCTCTGTCTTACTGAAAAACTGAAAATCATTAATTTTCGTAGGTGATTTATTTTTGTTGATTTTATGGGGACTCTTGATCAACGAATTAAGTTGATGAAAGAATGCTTACGACTTATCAAACGTAATTTCCAGTTTTTCCGAAGTAACTATCATATTAACCACAATACAAAGGCCAGACTGATGAAAAGTTACATTATATGTAGTGTTCTTATGAATTGATGCTCATTTGTGAAGAAATTATTTAAGCAAGCGATAAAACGCTGTTTACAAGTATTATCTTTCATGAAATAGATAACAATTCAAATTCCACATTGACAATACAGGAAGTTCATGAAAAAGTATCATAATTGTAAGTATTTTCTCTCAAAACAATTAGGGAAATCCCCCTGGCTATCAAACAAGCCAACATCATATTATAAACAACATATGTAACAATGTTACTACATGTACATAGCAATGCTGGTTTCTTTTTTTTTGGCATACTGTATCTATTACTACATTTAAGAGGTGCAGCATATGTGTGTGTTACGTCATCTTTATGATAGGGGGTAGCTGCTGGTGGATTTGTTTTAGTTCCCGAAGTTTGCTGTAGCCTCCATAGACACAGTCAATCGCATTTGAGTAGTGGCACGGTGCATAATATACATATTAACGTAGTACACGATTTGAAATTATACAAATCTAGTTTAATTTTACTTCTAAATTCATAAATTAAAGGGGTTTAACGCACCTTACCCTTTTTCTTCTACATTAGTTTAGAAATTTTGGATTCCTACCTTTTGGCCCCTAGCATCACTGAAGAGTCCTAGGAGGATGAAACAGCTGTATGATGCATTTTAATTCATTTTTTTCGGCATACTGCATCTATTACTAAATTTAAGCATGTGTGTGTGTTACGTCATCTTTCTTGTCTATATGGACAAGCAAATATCTATCCTACGGTTCTCTACATGCGGTTTGGTTTGGTATGGTTTAATTGTTTTTGTCCTGTTAACAGATAGGGTCATTTAAGGACGCACCCCACCCCGGTGATTGTGATGTGTGTGTGCATTTTAAATTTGAATGCGTGTGTTTTTTGGAGGCAGTCTAACGGTAGTACAAACCTCTTTGCGATAGTCCGGATCTTTTGCCGAATTAAAGTGCTTTCATACTAGAGTATACAGCTGAAGGCCCAAGCAGAGCACACCACCCGGTCACATTATAATGTTTACAGGTGAACCAGTCCTCCCAGTCCAATAATGCTGAGCGTCAAGCAGGGAGTAGTAACTACCAGTGTTAGAAACTCTGGCATGTCACGGCCCGGGGACAGAGCCAACACCCTTCCTCACAAGGAGTAGTAACTACCAGTGTTAGAAACTCTGGCATGTCACGGCCTGGGGACAGAGCCAATACCCTTCATCACAAGGAGTAGTAACTAGCATTGTTAAAGACTCTGATATGTCTCGGCCTGAGGACAGAAACCATAGACTTCCTGACGGGGAGTGGTAACTACCATTGTTAGAGACTCTGATATGTCATGGCCCGGGACAGAACCAATATTCTTCCTCACAGGGGCAAACGCTCAACTAAAGGCCAAAGGGGAGGTTAATTGTGTAAAGGGAGATATTAGGAAGGACAAAGTTGTTTAGAACGAATGGAAAAGATGCGATCCCTAATTTAGTCGCCTCTTACGACCATGCAATGGGGACAACATGTGCAGTTCTTACGCTCTACCTACAGGGTCGCCCGAAGATCAAGAAATAATGATAAAAAAATTTGTGATGTTTGGTTTTAATTTTTTTAAGCACCTAACCTTTTAAAATTAAAATGACCTTCAATTCATTTAGATAATAGAATGATTGCAAACAAGATTTCTAGCAGTCCAAACATTATATATTGAATTGCACATGTCCATCGTAAAGTCAGAAGTATATCTGAATGCAGATATGCAGAGACAATACATTAATAATCCATCCTTAATTTGAATGAATTCATTTCACTAGCAAACATCAATTTTGCAAAAACTTCGCATCACAGCATGGTAAAGTGCATCAGGTCGCGCAAAATTTAATTGTTATAGCCTTCCCAGATGCACTTTTACGAAAGGTTACCAATAACTTATTTACACGTCAGCGCTCAAAATGACGTTCTCAAAACAATAAATTACATTTAAGTTCAAATCAATGCAACTTCACATATTATTATTAGTACAGTGATTGATATATGCCTCATGCCTTTTATTGTTATTAACATCATAATTATATTGTTTTATCTTGATTTTCACACCATACATGTCTGTTAACAATTCCAGTATTATCATATGCAGAGAATCATTGACATTGAAAAATAATTTAACGTTTATAATGTCAATCATAATACATGAACACATTTATTTAACTAGTTACATCGAATAAGTGATAAATTACTGTAAAAGTACACATTTTCGTGATTTATTTTTCGCTTAGACAGCCTCCAAAGTACTGTAAAAGCTAATATTTTCGCGTGTGGAAATTTTCGCTTATCAAACCTCCAAACTATTCGCGGTGTTACATTGTTTGCGCTTCTTTCATTCTGTTTTATACTGTGTACTAATAATGCAATTATAGTTTGAGTGGTGTTAAATATGTTTGCGTGTGCATATATTCGCAAAGATTTAATGTAAGCGAAATAAGCGAAAATTTCCACACCGCGAACAATTCCACTTTTACAGTATTCGCGGTGTAGACATTTTCGCTCTGTCAGTCGTGCTTTTTATAGTGGACGTCTCATAAGATTATACTTTTAGGCGCTGCAGATTTTGAGTAGTGTTAAATATATTCGCATGTGAATATATTCGCGGAGATTTAATGCCAACGAAATAAGTGAAAATGTCCACGCCGCAAACAAGGCAACCTTTACTTCATAAGGTACATGCATTTATTTTCGTGGCAATATGAATATATAAACTGTGACCAAACCTTTTTAATGTTTGTAGTCATTTTTAAAACAAAAATCAAATCAGCGATTCTTTTTTCCGTCACTTCTGTCGACAGTTTGGTTTTGTGTTATTGTTGCCCTTGCTGAACTATAGCTTATTCGTTCTCCCCTATTGTTTTTATATAGGTTTAAAGGTTTAACAAAAAACACAAAAACACAACATAATGTGTTGATACAAAAACAAACGTTGTATTGATAAATGTATTTCAATAAAAGTTTACCCAATTTATCTTTCTTTTTCTTATTATTATAAGTTCGATAATACATACATCATTTTGAGTTGCTTTTTTTATTTTAAATGGTACGGTCGAATGAATTTTTCTGACCTTTTGAAAGAATTATTATTTTCAAGAAAAAAACGACTTATCCTGTTTTCAGTAAACCTGAAAAAATGTGTTTAAGGGTATCTAAAATCAATTATTTTTTGGTTCCTTTGTCATAAATCAAGTGTGATTTCAGAAACATTTTTATATCAATGATCCGATTTCCTTGTTATTCATTTGTACAATGCCTAAATTCATAAAAATCACCGTTAAAAAATCTTATTAAACGCAATATTTTCTAAAAATATATCAAAACTTACACTCGATCTTGTTAACACAAATTGAAAGTTTCAACTAACGCTGCTAATAATTGTTTTAAAATAACGCTCAATAATTATTCGACCCGTTGTAATTCGTATATCATTTTTCGTAAACACGTCCCTTTCTCACCCTGCGCAAACCCGTGATCCGAGCAAGCGTGACCAGAGCATTGCGGACGGTACATGTACACGAACAAGACGAGGGCCGAAGTCCTCCTAACAGAGATACAGAGGTACACTATAATAAAACGGCCAATGGCCAATGGTTTACAATGAAAACTTGTTTCAACAATAAACAGTAAGTTGATTCAAAATAAAGGCGTTACAACCAGTGAAATCATACACTCGCACACACACTCTCACACAAGTGTTTCTGTCATGTTCCTTATGATGGAAGTGAGGTCACATGGCGGACTTCATGACCAAATAGGCAAACTACGGGGTGAAACCGACATGGCATTGTTAACAATAAGTAGACGAGTAACATATTATTTAAATCTCGTTAACAGATACGTATGCACCAACGCTGGCGATATGAGCGCATGGATCGTTTAGTTATCAGTCTATTTCATAATTCATAACAAAGATTTCCAGTGTGCTTGGTATGAAATATACGGCAATAGTCCCTTTAAAATCTGCTTTTTTAAAAAATGAAAGACCTTTTATTACCAGGACTCAGTTGCTGGCTTAATCACTATTAATTTAACTACATACCTAAACGTTTAATCATTCTGTCAATATATAAGGTAGTATTTTGCAATTAGACATGTAAAAACTGACGCTACTATTTGATAACTAGAACGTTGTAACTTATCCAACGGTCTCGTGTCCCAGTAACAAAAGAATCGAAATTTACTTCAATCTCAGAATAAGCTTATCAATTTTTTGAACACCAGATCTCAGAGCAATATTATGAGGACGCAATGTTTGAATCCCAGTCAAGCTCTGCAGTCTTGTTTCTTCTTAAATGCTGTTGTTTTTATTTGTTTTTTTTTATGTTTAGCTTATTCCATCCTCATTAATTCTCTTGATATCAGACAAGGTATCATTTTCATTGCAGAAAGAATCAATTAAAGCTACATATATTGTCAAAGTAAGCGCAATGACTTCCATTATTAATGATATCTGATAACATCCGAAATTCATAAATAACTACATATACAGCATGTACAAGAAAAGGCAAAAATGACTACAATAAATTGGGAATGACATATTTGTCATAATTCCATAAATAATAGCAGAGGATTTGTAAACAAGTCTACCTTTAATAATGCCTTTCCTCCATGAAATCACAATTGTTCATATATCAACTCTACTTCCTACAACTTCCATCACACGAAAACACATTATTGGTATTAAAATTCATTGGATTTTCTTCTTTTTTTTTTTTTTTGTATTTCTGACATCAACAATATTTTCAAATTTCACCAAGAAAGTGCATAAGATTGCTAAAAGGATCTCATCTTCTAAGATACGAAGTACATATTATACGCTCTTTTGATAGGTATTTTAGTTATTTGCAGTTACAATGTACCTACAGAGACCTACAGTGACAAGGCTCATTATGATTATACGAAATTTGTTACAAACCAGTGCATCTCGATTGATTTGAAATTCTTAAAAACAGTTCCATTTGTATATTAAGAATAAGATTCATCAATTTGGTATGAATGATATAAACTGAGTTTGTTTTATTCATAAACAGGAATTGAAAACTTAATTTGCGAGCTTTCGAAAACATTGGTTTCCTTTGTCAAGCAAAGAGTAACATAACCGAGTGTCGGTGTTCTGACCAATACTCTCACAGTGATCTGATTTCAGCGGTCAGAACAGCGACACTCGTTTTCGAACAATCGAACAATTCCTGTTTGTGAACAAAACAAACTCAGTATAAAAGTTCCATTTGTTGGTTAGACCTGTTTGGATTTCAAAATCGTTTGATCCGTAGGTCACCAATAGGTCCTAGTCTAATATTTTATAGAAATTTAGTATAATGTGTTTCTGTTTTTTGTTAACCCCCTTCAACTTTCTGATTACTGATCCAATACTCTGTGATTTTACCTACGTTTACTTACCTCCACTTAGTTTCCTTTAGGTTTCCTATCTCAATATATTATTGTTCATTTGTACATTAACCTCCCCTTTACTAAATCAAGGTTCTATATCCCATTTTACTATAGTGTTCATTTGTACAGTAACCTCCCCTTTACTAAATCAAGATTCCCTGTCCCATTTTACTATAGTGTTCATTTGTACAGTAACCTACCCTTTACTACATCAAGGTTCCCTGTCCCATTTTACTATAGTGTTCATTTGTACAGTAACCTCCCCTTTACTAAATCAAGGTTCTATATCCCATTTTACTGTAGTGTTCATTTGTACAGTAACCTCCCCTTTACTAAATCAAGGTTCCGTATCCCATTTCCGTCTTTTAGAGCGACATTGACAAGGGCACTTCCGTCTTTTAGAGCGACATTGACTAGGGCACTTCCGTCTTTTAGAGCGACATTGACTAGGGCACTTCCGTCTTTTAGAGTGACATTGACTAGGGCACTTCCGCCTTTTAAAGCGACATTGACAAGGGCACTCCCGTTTTTTAGGGCGACATTGACTAGGACACTTCCGTCTTTTAGAACGACATTGACTAGGACACTTCCGTCTTTTAGGGCGACATTGCCTAGGGCACTTCCGTCTTTTAGGGCGACATTGACTAGGGCACTTCCGCCTTTTAGAGCGACATTGACAAGGGCACTTCCGTCTTTTAGAGCGACATTGACTAGGGCACTTCCGTCTTTTAGAGCGACATTGACTAGGACACTTCCGTCTTTTAGGGCGACATTGACAAGGGCACTTCCATCTTTTAGAGCGACATTGACTAGGGCACTTCCGTCTTTTAGAGCGACTTTGATTAGGGCACTTCCGTCTTTTAGAGCGACATTGACTAGGGCACTTCCGTCTTTTAGGGCGACATTGACAAAGATATTACGTCTTATAGAGCCACATTGACAAGGGCACTTTCGTCTTTTAGAACGACATTGACTAGGACACTTTCGTCTTTTCGAGCGACATTGACTAGGGCACTTTCGTGTTGTAGAGCGACATTGACTAGAACACTTCCGTCTTTTAGGGCGACATTGACTAGGGCACTTTCGTGTTGTAGAGCGACATTGACTAGAACACTTCCGTCTTTTAGGGCGACATTGACTAGGGCACTTCCGACTTTTAGGGCGACATGGACAAGGGCACTTTCGACTTTTAGGGCGACATTGACTAGGGCACTTCCGCCTTTTAGAGCGACATTGACAAGGGCACTTCCGTCTTTTAGAGCGACATTGACTAGGGCACTTTCGTCTTTTAGAGCGACATTGACTAGGAGACTTCCGTCTTTTAGAGCGACATTGACTAGGGCACTTTCGTCTTTCAGAGCGACATTGACTAGGGCACTTCCGTCTTTTAGGGCAACATTGACTAGGGCACTTCCGTCTTTTAGGGCGACATTGACTAGGGCACTTCCGTCTTTTAGAGCGACATTGACTAGGACACTTCCGTCTTTTAGGGCGACATTGACTAGGGCACTTTCGTCTTTTAGAGCGACATTGACTAGGGCACTTTCGTCTGTTAGAGTGACATTGACTAGGGCACTTCCGCCTTTTAGAGCGACATTGAATAGCGACATTTGTTTACAGCGACGTTGACAAAGATATTACGTCTTATAGAGCGACATCGACTATAACACTTCTGTTTTTAGAGCGATATTTACATTACCAGGGCACTTCTTTAAGGGCGACATTAAGTAGGGTACTTTCGTTTACAGCGACGTTGACTAGGGCATTTCCGTCTATTAAAACGACGTTGACTAGGGCACCTCCGTATTTTAGAGCGACAGTATAACAATCTAAAGTCAAGGGTTCGATTCCATTGCATAAAAAATGCATCAGTACACATGCACAAAGGATAATTTTTAAATGTCGGGTTAACCTCACGAAAGACCCATCAAGATTATGTTTGTTTTATTATTATTATTTACAGTTAAACCCCTATTATTCCGTTTTGTAAATATATCCTTAGAACAATTCAGCAAAGAGATTCTCGTTTACTGAGTACATATGTATGTTCCCTGTTAAAAACAAAACTATATATAAATGAAGTTTATATCAGAAGGCTATTATTAAGTATATGTCATTTAGCCCTAAAATGAATGATTCTCTTTCAGACGTGATTGATCAAAGGAGAAGTCAAACAGAAAAAAATGTTTTGCATCACAAGAATTACACTGTTTGTCATTGATAACGGCATCCTTCCAACTAGTATTACATAAAACTTACGACCAGCCCTTTAGGATTGATAATCAATCTGCGAATGGAGCCCTACTGATCAATTATACACGGCACGAAACTTGTTCGAATAATATTTTTAAGGTGATAAAACAACTGTTTTACTGTTTTATACATAATGTATTGTATAAACTTTTCAATTTTAATACAAATTAGAAACAATGTCAAAATCAATGCTTCAAAACTTCTCAAATACAACCAAAGTGCATACATTCGTTGCTAAAAGCAAAGGAGCATGATTATTAATTTTACAAGGAAATTATGAAAAGAATCAGAACCAGGTTAAGATATGTTACCTTCTTTGTAATGCGTTTTCGAAGATATTCGTCATTTTCTTTTTCTTTATTCTCTAAACTATTCGTCAAAATATTTCTATATTCTCTAAAATATTCGTCAAAAATGTGCTGAAATATCAGCAATTTCTTATTTATAATCTAATGCACTTGTACGTAACATTCGGCTGTACGTTTAATCAAATACTATAGAGCAGCAAATGTATTTGCCCATTTAATCAAAACGCAATTTTGTGTTTCAAAAGGAACATGAATGACACCATTATATCACAATATGTACTGTTTTTGTTTTGTTTTTGTTTTTGGTTTCCTTTTTTTAAGTTGATGCAATTAAATAGAGGTGAATATTATAAAGAAATACTTACCTTAGCAGTTGTTCTATCAAGTTCCGTGTGTTTGTATTGGTAACAGTTTATCCTATCGACAGATAGCTTACAGCTAATGTGACACGGAAGTGTGATACTGAAGCTGGATCAGGTGTGTCTGCTTGTCGGTATCGGTATGAGGAGCGAACGACTGCACGCACCAGTTTTATTGTTGCGTTGGGTGGTAAAACCATTAAGAGTAGCCGCAATTGGTAAAAAAAGTCGCGCGCGTCATACAGTTGAAATACAAAACTAAACTGTTTTATTTCAACTGATACATATAATCCAATATCATGTAAAATCTCTGCGTTAATACTTTATTTATGTATGTACCAATATTCAACTCTTTGTGCATTATTCGTATAGCGTTGCATATAGTCTGCTCTACAGAAAGGGCGTACAGCAAGAATTATACCTGCTTTCCAAACTACATGAGTCGTATGAGGCGACTTCATCTGGATTATGTCTGTTCTTTCTTCAACAACAGTTTCCTTACTAATGTCTCCATAAGCACCGCTTCACATTTGGACTATACTTGCGCGTTCGCGTCTGTGAAGATATTGGGAGCTATCCCCGAGACAAAACCTACCAGAATCTCAAAGATGAGGTTCACACACAAATGCTTCACCTTTTACATTTACTAATAGGTACAGTATGCCGAATCAAGCTATCATCAATTATACACGCCTAATAAATTCGTTATTTTTTTTATTTTATCCACAGGCAATTGGTGGCAGGAGAATAACCATGCATCATTATAATTAGATACGTATGATATAGCGAAATATAGATAATTAAAAAAAATACACTTTACCACCTACGAATTCCTTTTAAATTTTCACTGATTTGAGCAAATATATTCGGCCAAATTATTATAATTTAATCTTGTTTGAAACAGGCATTTTCATTGGTTTAAAAAAATCATGGTATGAGCCCATAATGTAAAAAACGACGCTAATGCAGTAGCGTAATAATTTGTAAGAGAAAAGAGTCCATCAATAAAGAGAATTTTCGCAGGGTATAGATTAAATTATAAGTATTAACTTGAATCAATTTTTTACGTTATGGGGTGCAGGCACTATTCCATCCCTCGACAATACTATGAGGCAATAGTGCCCTCTGAACAGGGCCATTATAGATAAATATAGAGGTTACACAACGAGTGGTTGTTGGATATGGAATTTATTTCACTCGAGTGAATAATTTTTTAAAAGTTACAAAAGACAGCTTAAGCGTGGATCTTTTGTAACTTTTAAAAAATTATTAACGAAAGTGAAATAAATTCCATATACAATAACCACGAGTCGTGTGACCTGTTTCTACCATATAGCCAAATTGTGACGACGTCAACAATTGCAAACATTTCATTGACCCACGGGATTTCCGGTCAAAGTTCAACTTCTCAACCAATCAAAAGTCCGGAAGGTGCCTGTGATTTTCTCGCGTTTGAAGTAATTGTAATACTTGTTTGCCGCATGAGGATGTGGTTTTCACAATGCAACATAATCAAAAATGATCATTGCTAATGAGAACCGTATCCTACATCGCCCATTCATTTATTATTCCGCATTAAAATTCGAAGTAGCTTAATCTTGTTTAATCTGAGATCAAAATAAGATTAAAGAATACCAATGCGTCAACAAAACCATAATCCAAACTCAAAATCAATTAAACTAGGTAAAATAGGAACAAAAGAAATATTAACATGGAGACCCTCGTAAAAGATAATAAGACCAGGACCTGTATTCATGAAAACGTTCTCATGCTCAAGCATGGATTTTGTGCTCAAGTCAGTTTTCTTGTAATTACTTCAATCGTGTCGAACGCTCAAAAAGTAAAATATAAACATTGAAACTTTATCTGGCTTCAACTACCTGCAGATCATTTCCAAATCTTTCTCAAAAAATCATTTCATTATTTATTTATAACCAGATCAAGAAATTGGGCTTGAGCATGAGAACGGTTTCATGAATACGAGCCCAGGTGTTCCGCAAGAGTAAGCGTCTTTTGCTTCATCGACGAACTCCACCATTAAAATCTTGGTCACATCCAAATAAGCATCAATCCTCAAATCAAAACCACATTGAGATGGATATCCAATCTGGATCTTGATAGCTACTCATGCTCAAGCACGGTTTCTGTGCTCAAGCCAGCTTTCATGAAACTCGCCTTACATAAGTCAACGATCAAAAAGTCAATTGTAAATGTTGAAATTAGTATTTTGCTTCACTGATCTTTATTTTCCCCAAATACTTTGACAAAGTATGAGTTCTTAAATAAATTATAGCCAGAACAAGAAATCAGTGTTGAGCACAAAATCTATGCTTTAGCTTTTATGAATACGGGCCCTTGTCTAATGCCTCAAGGAAATCGTGCTTGGTACCCTATGTGAAGACCAGGATGAATGTAGATGATGCCGCGAAACTTGTAACACTTCTTTCTGCTATAATTGAACAACAGCTTATAAAATATATATCTTGTATTCATTGGCTTTTTTTACATGTAATGCCTTCTACATATTTCATTTGTGTGTAATATTATTTTGCCCTTTTTTTTCTTTTGTTTTAAGACTTGCGTCGTTGTGGGTAGTATAAAATACCACATACTTCCGATATTTGAGGACTGTATATGCAAAATGCCTTTTTCTTTTGGGATTGTGTATTTTAAAATTCATTCATTACCAGGGGTTTAAAATTTGGTAAACCCAAGGCTTTTTCGAGGTTTTTACCAAATTTGAAAATCCCGTTGGTGAAATTTCCCTATCTTACACCTTTGGTCTTAAAATAGTATTTTCCTCTCATTTCACCTACCTGAATAAGATCAAAAACCATGAAAATACCTTTTTGCCTGGCCATCATTTTGAAAAATATCACCTTTTCCCTTGAGATCATTTGACAAAAACGAATGAGATAGTGAGATAAAACAAAGACTATATATGAAAACGAATATTGCGCAAAAAATAATCTCAGCTTTCCAATGTTCAGAGTTTAAATATTGTGAAAAGTTTTACTTCACGTTTCATTGTTTCTGTTCCCGGCAATATATTTTACCGTATACGTTACGTCACGTCATAGTTGAGCAATGTGACGTCACACCGTGGCTTTATCGCATGAGTAGAGGTATAATTCATCCACAGCTATAATATATCTATTGCATTATACTGCCCAGTATTACACACATAGAAATGAGAGAAAACTACGGCAACCATAGGTGTATTGCCCTAGACAGGCCAGTATTACACACCTACTGTAGAAATGAGAGAAAACTACGGAGATCATAGATGTATTGCCCTAGACCGGCCAGTATTACACACCTAGAAATGAGAGAGAACCACAGCAATCATAGGTGTATTGCCTAGACAGACCAGTATTACACACCTAGAAATGAGAGAAAACCACAGCGATCATAGATGTATTGCCCTAGACAGGCCAGTATTACACACCTAGAAATGAGAGAAAACTACGGAGATCATAGGTGTATTGCCCTAGGCAGGTCAGTATTACACACCTAGAAATGAAAGAAAACTTCGGCGATCATAGGTGTATTGCCCTAGACAGGCCAGTATTACACACCTAGAAATAAGAGAAAACTATGGCGATCATAGATGTATTGCCCTAGATAGGCCAGTATTACACACCTAGAAATGAGAGAGAACCACAGCAATCATAGATGTATTGCCCTAGACAGCCAGTATTACACACCTAGAAATGAGAGAAAACTACGGCGATCATAGATGTATTGCCCTAGACCGGCCAGTATTACACACCTAGAAATGAGAGAAAACTACGGCGATCATAGATGTATTGCCCTAGACAGGCTAGTACACACCTAGAAATGAGAGAAAACTACGGCGATCATAGATGTATTGCCCTAGACAGGCCAGTATTACATGTACACACCTAGAAATGAGAAAAAGTTCGGAGATCATAGGTGTATTGGCCTAGACAGGCCAGTATTACACACCTAGAAATAAGAGAAAACTATGGCGATAATAGATGTATTGCCCTAGACAGGCCAGTATTACACACCTAGAAATGAGAGAAAACTACGGAGATCATAGGTGTATTGCCCTAGACCGGCCAGTATTACACACCTAGAAATGAGAGAAAACTTCGGCGATCATAGATGTTTTGCCCTAGACAGGCCAGTATTATACACCTAGAAATGAAAGAAAACTTCGGCGATAATATATGTATTGCCCTAGACCGGCCAGTATTACACACCTAGAAATAAGAGAAAAATATGGCGATCATAGATGTATTGCCCTAGATAGGCCAGTATTACACACCTAGAAATGAGAGAGAACCACAGCAATCATAGGTGTATTGCCCTAGACCGGCCAGTTTTACACACCTAGAAATGAGAGAAAACTACGGAGATCATAGGTGTATTGCCCTAGGCCGGCCAGTATTACACACCTAGAAATGAAAGAAAACTTCGGCGATCATAGATGTTTTGCCCTAGACAGGCCAGTATTACACACCTAGAAATGAAAGAAAACTTTGGCGATCATAGATGTATTGCCCTAGACCGGCCAGTATTACACACCTAGAAATGAGAGAAAACTACGGAGATCATAGGTGTATTGCCCTAGGCAGGCCAGTATTACACACCTGGAAATAAGAGAAAACTACGGAGATCATATATCTATTGCCCTAGACAGGCCAGTATTACATATACACACCTAGAAATGAGAGAAAACTACAGCGATCATATATCTATTGCCCTAGGCAGGCCAGTATTACACACCTGGAAATAAGAGAAAACTACGGAGATCATATATCTATTGCCCTAGACAGGCCAGTATTACATGTACACACCTAGAAATGAGAGAAAACTACACCGTTCATATATCTATTGTCCTAGACAGACCAGCACCAATACGTACTAACTTTATCAAGTACATTAAAGGATAATGAACAAAACCTCGTATCTTCATTGTCTTTGGGATATTGTGGTTTTCTCCATGACGTCGGCATCTTTAAGATAATGTACAACACATTATTCCCTTGCTGTCTTGGGGACAAATGTATAATACCCTGTGTCATCTGTTTCTTTGGGACACAAAGGAATAAAACCTTATGTCTTATTGTGTATAACTAATGTGTATTACATTCTGTGCCTTATCATATTTTTGTGTAGATCACTAAAATGGATCTTTTGTTTTCAGTGTCGTGCGAAGACGAAAAGTGCATTTAATTCCACTTTGTTCTTGTCTGACTACTTAACACAGAATTAAGAACAGTATATGATAGAATAAGAAGACCAGCTCTGTTTAGTGTAATAAACTTAGGTTCAGTAAGAGAAAAGAAGAAAATTGATAATCGTTAACTAAGTATTAGATTGTTGGTTCAGAACAAAACTTAAATGACTAGTTCATCCTCCATAGTATGTCTGCATTGGTGTAAATAACCCTATTGGTTGTATCTCCATACAAATTGTTAAGTTCATGGTTTTATGGTCGCCTTCTTGATCTCATTGAGAAATATTCTGTATCTTTGTGTGATATGAAGTTGGACGTTTTTGAGTTTGCTTATTAGTGTGCTTACTTGTTGTGATGACAATGATGACTCACATTTTGAGGAATGATGCTTACTTGAATGAGACCAAGATTTACATTGCGGGTGTCGTCGATGAAGCAGAAGACGCTTACTCTACCGGAACACCTGGTCTTATTCTCTTGTGCTTTTACGAGAGTCCCAACGTTAATCTTTCCTTTGTTCCTATTTTGCCTCTAGTTTAATCGATTTTGAGTTCGGATTATGGTTTTGTTGACGCTTTGGTATTCTCTCATGCCTCACTGCAGAAAGGTTAAAGGCCAGTAAACTTATCATTTATTTTGCTTTTGAAATTTAATGAATAGAGAAATATTTTAGGAAGCAATATATAGACGATGAATAGTTTACCACATAATGTGCGCACGGGTTACTTTCGGAAAAATGTTTTCATCGCTCGCTCGTGCTATTGATGAGAAAAGTGAAAGTATTCAATACACAGTGTAATTATCTATCTACTTGGTAGCATCTGTATGTCGTCGGCGTTGTGGTGAACCTGTAATTAGCCTTCGAGGCAATGACCGTAAGGTGATGATATGTAACACCCGTGTCCTGAGAGAATTGTTCTATTCGCCATATCTTATTTTCGTTACATACGTCATATTGTAAACAATATGTTTTTTTAATTACACGTAGTCCTTTAACGCTAGTATTATACAGTGTAGATTTCCGGTGTTACTGACCAGAATGAGAGTCTGAAACCCACCACCCTCCATAATATATGAACCCATTCGTTTGTTTGTTTCCCAAGAAATTAACAGTTGCTCCCATTGATTGTATACAAATGTACATATACACTATAATAAACTGTTGACAGTGTTTCATATTACTTTTCGTATAAAAACAAAATTACACGATGATAGATATTTATAATCTCGAGTGATGTTTATGTTTGCCAGATAATCATCTCATTAAAGGTTCAATAGTCTGGGAAACGGAGTAATAAGTATTTAGTTATATTATTGATAATTTAGCGTACATTTCTGTATAATGATAGTGTCAAGTATTGATATTGTCGCTGAAAAACACATCAGATACCTCTCCATTTATGTTTTTTCATTTGAATATGTTTTTTGTTTAAAAGACGGCGCAATACCAAACGCAGTTGGTTAACCTGTTTTTAAAACATAATCTTACATAATAATAATAATTAGCTCGTGTTTGGACCAAATTCCAAATGAAATACATATTCTGAAGGCAAATGTGATTCTAAGAAGAAAAATCAAGGTCTCGGTTGTGTTAGATAACCAGAAAGTACCTTAAAACGGCATTTTCCGCTAAATTTGGCCCATTTCTGCTCAATTTCGCTGCCGCCATTCGACTAATTATAGGAATCTCAACATGGTACGAAATCAAACATTTTCTACATTTTTTGAAACCTTAATTGTTTGGACTATTAAACAACAACGTATTTTATTCACATCAGGATTTATGCTTTAACATACTGATGCTTTAGTTATATTTTTATTATCGTTTTCAATATTGAAAAAACATTTCTTATTAATTTTTTGCGAATCGGCACTGAACGCGGGAACAAGTAATGGTGACGTATTTAGGAAAAGTCACGTGATTGCTCGTATAAAAATAGAACCGGAAGCACTTGTCATATCAGGTAGCCGCGGTAAACATGGCAGCCAGACGAAACAAGAGTCGCATCAGGCTCAAAGGAAGACTAGCCAACTCGGAACAGATGCATCGGATCAACAAAAAGAAACACGACACCCGTCAAAGAAGACCAAGACCATGGTTTGACGGACGAAGCGATGTGTGGTTGCATTGAGTTGACAGTACTTTTCGGGAAAACAAACTGCAAAAGTTTTGTTGGCGAGATAATTTACGGTAGGCCTACACAATGTATACCAATACAAGTTACCATTACGTACATACATGTAACATGTCCGTGCAGTGTGTGTCAGTAACTTGGATCCCGCAGGAAAAAGAACTTCAAACTAAAGTTTTGACACCGATTCAACAGTGTATCTACATGTAGGTAGGTAGGCCTAACAAACTAATGATAATATAACAATACTTAAATAATATGTAAACGGATTATCCGTGATGGAGAGCGCAGCTATAGGCCTACATGTACCACAGGGACCTGAAAATTTGTTATTGCAAATTTAAACTAGTTTTGGAATTAAACTAGATGTTCAGTCTAATTTTACACTTCTGGGTGGGGTTACATTTGTGTGCATTTATAGGAGGTTTCTAAAATAAAAAAAAAATATCTATCTTTCCAATGGTATCAAGCGTTTTTTCATACCTCGACTAAAAATATGATTTTTGATGAAAGCAATGTAGGAAGGGTCGCTTTTTCGACATCGAAGTCTTTCAACCCTTAGCCTTTACAACCATTTTAAAGCCTGAGGGAGCATTTCATCAAAAATAGATCTAAACCTCCGAAAAGTGTAAAATTACTTTAAACACCTTAGTTAAAAGCTGACAATGCAAGTTAAAAAGCTTTCTTGTTAATATTTTTATAAAATCTTCTGAGATGCCCCCTTACAGCCGGTTACTAAGGAATGGCAGACATTTTAGTTTTTGCCTTGCTTGGAAACGATAGTCGGCTTCCTTGGGTATAAAAGGCACCCAGGCCGTTCTCATTGTTGTGATGAAACTGCACGGCGACACTTCTTTAGACCTATATAGCTAGCAATCACATACTTTCACATTATTTTTTTACGATAGTTTCGATCAGTATCATTGACATGGATATTGAAGGTGTAATTATAACGATATTATACAATATGAGCAAAATAAATAAAAAAAACCATTAGATTTCGCCAAAATTCGAGCGAATAAAAAACAAGTACATGAATGACAACTGATAAACCTACCTTAGTATTCAATTAGAACACCATGTTGCTAAGAGTAATTAGTTCCTGTGTGATAAACATTGCTATAACATCCATTTATTTCCATCAAAATAAGTTCCCTGCACTCGCATGTGTTCGTGCACGTGTTTTACATAATCTAGACTATGCTCGCGTGTTACACTACATTTTCATTACAAGCGCTTTAGTGGCAAGGCGTAATATTATAAGTAGTATTAGGAGCGAGTACATATATTCTGTTCGGAACGTTTTGCTCTGCTTCCGAATGTAAAATCAACATGTCGATTACGTATACATAGGTGAAGGGACAGCTAGGGTGTTTTCAGTTTTATTTTTTTTTATTTTGCTTTGGCACACGATTTATGATGGTGTCTGAGAGAGTGACCGTCTTCACATAACTTCAACTTCAAGGTACATTCCAGTTTTGTAACTCCAGTGTCACCTGTTGTGTCCACAGGTGTGTTGCACTTTGCACGTCCAGTGAAAACCGGTTTGACAGGCTGGGTGCCTTTTATACCCAGGGAGGCCGACTCTCGTTTCCAAGCAAGGCAAAAACTAAAATGTCTGCCTCTCCTTAGTAACCTGTTAGGGGGCATCTCAGAAGCTTTCTAAAATATTACTTTGCCGTATTATTTTTTTTAATCTCAGCAAAAAAGCTTTTTAACTAGCATTGTCAGCTTTAAGGTCCAAAACTGGCTGTAACAAATTCTCAGGTCCCTGTGATATGTACGGTATATTAGCCTTACTAGGCAGATTGTATGAACAATTTTATGATAGTACATTAAAGTGTAATCAGGTTTGGAATAGAGCGTATTCTGACACGAATCTTCATTTCAACATCAGTTACTCATCCCTTATTTTCTATTATATTCTTCCTTTATGATAATGATATGAGGATGTAACATTTTTCCTGTGACAAATTGAAATTAAATCTTCCCATTGTTCCCAGTTTAAATACACAAATGAACAAACTGCATACATGTAGTTGTTATGGTCCATATATAAGAGGAACTATTTAACCAGTTATATAATTTAATTTTGCCTATTCCCGCAATGTTAAACTTTTTCAGGTTATATTGTATAACCTCAAAAATCAGACAACGCAAAAAGTGATGACGTCATATACCGCCATGTTTGGCGCGGTATTTTGTAATCAAACCTCTGATTGGTAAGGTTGTTTTGCGGTGAAATTTATGCACATGGTTGTGTATTTTGCAAATCCATTCCATTTTTGTTATAATTAATACGAAATCATTGTATAAGACTTGCGGAAATGAAATAATAAGGAATAACCACAATATTTGTTTAGGGTTATACAGTATATACCGAAAAAAACTGTGTGCACTTTTTTGCATAAACCGCTTCGCGGATTTATGCAAAGTGCACACATTTATTTCGGTATATACTGTATAACCCTAAAAAAATATTGTGGTTATTCCTTGAATATTCAAACAACAGAAAAAAACAATGGATTTAATTCATTTGACCCAATATTTCACTTCCTTTGCAAATGACCTGCATATTTTTTTGAGTTGACTAGAAATTGAATAGGCCTAACTGTTACATAATCAATTTGAGTAATTGTGGTCAAAATATTTCTAGGTCCAGCATTATTTTTAGTTTTTCTTATTGAACCAATAGCATTGAATGAGTTTGGGATGATTTTATTTTAACCATGATCACTCTACGTGATGACTTTGCATTTTTTTTTAAATGATATGTCCTTTAGGTTAGACTCTATATAGGCCTAGTTATTTAACAAGTTGTGTCTAGCAGACCCAATCTCTCTAATGAACATGTTGTCCCGATGCATGGATGTTAAAGACCAGCCTATAACGCAGACCGCAGACTTATAATTACTGTTCCTTTGAAGGGTCATGTGACATCAAATTGACGATAAATTTATTATAATTATAAATACACGAGTCAGAAATTTCTCATAGCCAACCCAGAACGCAGACTTATAATTACTGTTCCTTTGAAGGGTCATGTGACATCAAATTGACGATAAATTTATTATAATTATAAATACACGAGTCAGAAATTTCTCATAGCCCACCCTTTTACCGCACATTATTATTATTGGCTTCAATACATTTATTTTCTTAAAGTTGAATTTTATTGCAGATATCCATAAAATGTTTACAAGTATAAAATGGCAGAAGACTGTGTTTATGAATACACCTTAACATTTTATAAATACATTTTTATTGTAACATGTCCCTGTGACTGATAAGGG
Organism: Mimachlamys varia; assembly: GCA_947623455.1. NCBI lineage: Eukaryota > Metazoa > Mollusca > Bivalvia > Pectinida > Pectinidae > Mimachlamys > Mimachlamys varia. Next base: position 36,447,596 of record OX392539.1, read on the forward strand.
ATAGTTTTAGTTGTTGGAGTCCTGGAGTTAACAAAATAAAGGGAGATAACTTATATTGTTTAAATTTCAGGTCTTAATATTGGTGTCAACACTGGAAAGATTGTGGACTTTGACTTGAGAACAAAAAGCTGTAGTGTGTGCCAGTATCATCTTGGAAGGTCCGAGACAGTTTCAAAACATTAATGCAATGTTGATTGGACAGGTTTGTAGAGTTAGTCAAAATTGTATATAGATCATTTTGCGTATCTATAAAACTGACTTGTACGAGTCCATTCACTCTTAGTTTACTCTTATTACCATGAGACTGTGTGAAAAACTTTTTATTTTTATTCAACTATATACAGAAATGTACAGTTAAACCAGCTGTCTAAACCCAAAGTCACTGGGACCAAAACTATTAGTCTGTTGTTTAAACAATTGTCGGTTTGTATTAGAGGTAATATATGTATAAGTTCTTAGAACTTGGCCATATATTAAACAGGAATTCCTATTACACAGCAGCCAGTTTAGTCAATGTCAAGTGGTAGGGTAAGGGTATTTGATAATTTTGCCTACTTTTGATCAATACCACATACAGTGTACCCTCGTTATACCGCCACCTTTCGTCCACAGCAATTATGGCAGTATAACGAGGGTGGCGATAGTATCAAATTATGAAAATTATAACCACGAATTAAATTGCATAATAGATTGCATTTCCAACATTTTATTAAAAACGAACTAAGTACTATATATCGTAACATATCGTCATATAGATCTATATTGGCACAAATTTATATCTGAAACTAGTTATTGATCTGATTTTGCCGCATGCCATTCCAAATGGAACACTAAAGAGTTCCTCGATCTCCAAAAACAGAACAATATGGCATTATTGTCGAGGGAAATATATAGGGATTCGGGACGTTGTATTTTAAAGGGTGTGGCAGATGGCGGTATGTGAGGGTAGCGAACTTAACGAGGGAATTATATAGGACAGAAATCTGTTCTAGAGGTGTAGGTGGCGGTATGCTAGGGTGGCGGTAGATTCGGGTGGCAATGGTCGAGGGTACACTGTATTTTTTCATATTTTTTTTTGTATCAAAAAGGAGAAAATGGAAATTCATAAATTATTTCCAACTCTATATATATAACATTATGACTTTCTACAGGTTTTAAGATTTGACCAAGTCTTTGGAAACAAGAGTATCTTCTGCTGGGATGCAAAAGAATGAAGGATACAGTTGGCTGGACAAGGTAAGTGTTGGCTTCACAAATACCCTCAATTTAGTGCAATATCTCAAAAAAGTTGTCTCTGTATAATGTATATCTTAAGTTTGTTGTACGATTTGTATTTATTTTTATACTGACTGATCATGTATAATGTTTATCTTAAATTTGTTGTACGATTTGTATTTATTTTTATACTGACTGATCATGACCTGCGCCAAAATTTCATTTGTAACTTTCTGATAAAATTTGTCTTAATTTTACAAGATAAGTACTTCATATTTTGTCAAGAGAAATGTCAAGGTCATTACTTCTCTTTAGGTAAGGGTCAAGATCTATATGAAGATTAAAGTTTAGTGTTCTACAAACATATCTTGGGTCAATATACATTTGCTATGTACTTGTATAGCTGTCTATTGTCAATTTTGTATATGTATATGTGTGAAAATTTGGAAACTGTATGTTGACAATATTTTTTTTCTCAGGTGAATGAAAAACCTTGCTTTCTCCTGGAAGTGTAACTAAATTACATTGGGTACACAGGGACTTGATTAGGAATAACACCAGTGCTTTGAAGTCTACATTTTCTTAAAAACAAAAATGCATCTTAATAAAGGTAAACAATATGCAATGCAGATAAACTTGATCCAGGGATATTCTGCATGATGTCCGAAGCAAAGCAAGCTTAAAAGACTCTCATTGGACAATGTTAATGCAATGATGTCATCAATAGACCAGGAGTTACGTTAGAAGAGATTTCGCTTTCATACTCAAATGAAAAGCATTTCTGCTGTTATAGTTCATATATTGAGTTTCAGTGCAAATAGTACATAATTTTTAGTAAATGAATACACTATATACATTTGTAATTGCATATTATGTTTGAAAATTTTATAACGTAGGTCTGTGCCATATTTCAAGGTTAAGGTTAAACTAAAATTAATCATATTAAATGAAAGGAAGTCCTTTTGCATTATTTGCGGATTCAGAAAAATAAATACTTAACGACTGATAATTGGATTTTTTCTTTGTGAATATTGCATTTTGTGTGAACAGGGAGATAATTAGATTGAATTACCTCCCTTGTATACAAAGAAACAGTTCACAATATGATAATATGCTACAGAGAACACCTAAATGTATATATATGCAAAACGTTTGAAAAAAAAATATTGATAAGAATTGTTTCGCTTGAATCACCCAGCTTCTCCTTTGAAAGGGATTTTCTTTCAATGTTCTGCTTAAGACTCATAAATCACGTTGACATATTTCTGACAAATACAATGTTTACATGATTTTTATGACCCTGTCATGAAATAGGAGGGCGGGGGGGGGCATATAGTGTATCCATGTCCGTCCTGTCCAATGATAATGTAACCAGCTTATTTAAATAACTACTAATCCGATTGTCATCAAACTTCTTATGTGTAATAATTAAGCATTTACAACTAATTTCATATGGGGGAAGGGGGGCATTTAAGTCTCAGTCATTTCTAATAATGAGGCTTGGTTTATTTTGTCCTATTAACAGCCAGGTCATTTAAGGAGGTTTTGGAGGTGGAAAACCTGAGTACCCCAAGTAAAAACCACTGACCTACGGTCAGTACCTGGCAACTGCCTCGCATTGGTTTTGAACTCGCAAGTTCTCAGGGTTGGAGGGCTAGTGGTAGAATGTCGGAACACCTTTAACCAATCAGCCACCACAAGGACTAGTTAAACCCATTGGTACAAATATATAGCACCACTGTGTCATGATAAACCGGAAAGAGTAATTGACATGTCAAACTAGCAAAATAATCTCGGAATGAAGTCATCTATCAAAAAATAAATTTCATCCTTAATGTTACTGGTTGCAGGGGGGTTGTGTAGAAATACAAGTACTTTTCCTAGCCATCTGTCTGCCCACTGAAGTTTGTCAGCACTTCTTTCTTTCTTTCATAAATTTCCATCAAACTTGAGTGTGGAATTTATATACACCCGTCAAAAATTCATAGTTTAATATAGGCATTATGTAGACCATCCATTTCTGTCGTAAGCTGTTATTTGTCTGGAGATCTTCTACAGTTTCCAACTGATATCTTTCAAATTCGCAAAGCTTTATCATCATGACATGAAGTTGTGTTTCCTGAAAGACAGTTTGATTTGACAATATTTACCAGAGTTATGGCCCTTTGGAACTTGTATCTGATGCAATTTGGGGCATTATGTAGAAACTTTTATGTGTTTACATACCATTATACTTTCGATATGGTACGACAGGCGTATCATGCCTCTGCTCATGGTGCTCTTGTTCGCTTAGACAGCCTCCAAACTGTTAGCAGTGTGGGAATGTCTGTGCTGTCAGTCTTCTGTTTAGCAATGTGACATATACTATCCACTGTAGAAATTGAATGGTATCAAATATTTTCGCGTGTGGATAAAATGTACATCTGGGAAATTTTTTTGGCAGCGATATAAGCGAAAATTTTCAAACCACGAAGTATTTCACTTTTACAGTACTAGCACAAAATCAAAATATCTTAAGGGTTGTAAGGTTAAGGTCACAGTTGCTATTTTTAGAAATTCATTGTCAGCACTCTAGTGGCTTCATATCTTCATGGATTTCATCAAACTACACATACTAATACAAAATCAAAATATCATTGATGAGTTCGAGTTTTAGGGTTATCAGGTCAAGGTCAAGTTCACTGTGGCTATTTTTAGAAAAGAATTGTCATCACTGTAGCGGCTTTGTTTCTTCATGGATTTTCACCAACTTCACACACATGTAAAGGATTAACATGTCTTGGACAAGTTCAAGTTTCAAGGTTGTTTGGTCAAGGTAAATCAAAATCGGCATACACATATTGCATATATTGGCTTATTTTATATGTGGAATGGTTCAGAATGCAGGCAATGTGAGGAACAAAAAGAGTCCAGTGGCTCTGCGATTCTGTTGCCTCATTTTAATGCCAACTCATGAACTTGTCTTTCAAACTTATTCACACAGATTTCTACTTATGTTACTACACACAAACTTCGAAACTGTTTTGTGCAAGTGTATTTAAAGGCGATACTAATAAAGCTGATTGAACTGAAATGAAAATTTGTAAATTCCGGAATATTCGAAAAGTGTATGAAACATATCTAGAGGGTTAGAATTGGTAACATTCCATTAAATGTTATGTTTTCTCAACTGATGAGATAACCGGACACAAAGATAACATGCAATCCCATCATTCCACTCCCAGTTTGAAGTAGTGCCGAACAGCGTTTCTTGCATTAGTGTTTAGTTTAGCTGCCTTCAGCTGATACATTCATCATTCCAGTACACTGTAAGATTATGTTCGGTAAAGCTTGTTTAAAAAAAATAAAAAATTGAATTAAACAATTAATCAATAGTAGAAATGTTAATGATTACATGGATTGAACGGCGTTGTTTTAATTTCATGCCGTTATGAATACAAATCGATTTTCATTCAAACCAGCATGAAATCCCTAAATGTTTACATTGTTTCTTCTCTATATAAATATACCAACTGTAAAGAAACACTAGATTATGAATAGATCCATTCATGTGGATTACTTATGATGCAATATCTTATCCTAAGTCTTGTCGCTCCGTTTTAGCTGTGATAGTCAATAGCCAATAATTCCGACATACAGTTGAACATTTCATTTTCTCGAAGTAAGATTTAATTGCATTCAATTACTATCGTGCAATGCGTGGTAGTTTTTTTAGTTATTTTTCAACAGATGTCCTGTTTTAGATCACTGGTTTTACATGTAGTTTCTATCTTTCTGGTCGCCATCTTTGTCTCATTGAGACATATTCTGTATCTTTAAATGATATGGGGATGGACGTTTTTGAGTATGCTCATTAGTGTATTTACTTGTTGTGATTGGCACTGATACTCGTTTTGAGAACTTGATGTTGATGTGACAAAGATTTACATGGTGGGTGTCGTCGATGAAGCAGAGACGCTTACTATTCCGGAACACCTGGTCTTATTCTCTTGTGCTTTTACGAGAGTCTCTGTGTAAATATTTCTTTTCTTCCTATTTTGCCTCTTGTTTAATCGATTTTGAATTCGGATTATTGTTTTGTTGACGCTTGGTATTCTGTTTATTTGTTTGTTTTTTTTTTCTCTTTAATTTTAGTCTTTCTCGTATAATGATGTGTCTTTTGTGTTGTAATGCATTTATCTTTTCTTACAGTGATGAATTTTGTACAGAAAGCATCAGCATACTGAAAACTTGGAATTCATTAACTTTAGTATATAATCAGCATAATATATACTTAGATATTATAGATATATTTTGTTTTTCAAAAAACAAACAAACAAGTAGTAAGTGTAATTAGGTAATGTATGCATTTTCATTTATTTACTCTTTTTATTGACAATGACACAAACAAATGATTCATTCAAGCTTCTTTTTATATAAATATAGACGTATCCATGTAGTTTCTATATCTACATATCTATCTGGGACTAGACGGGGAATACCTATCACGTACTATCTAAACACCCCGCGTGTATCGGACCGGACAGATGAAAGGGGAGGGTTCCGAAAGTACTTCTGTGACGTGATATGATATTTAGGCCAGTGTACCAACACCAAATCCATGGGGTCCGAAATTCTTTGCGTAGCAAGCTGAAAAGAAAAAAGTCGTAACAAGTTTTAAACATGATAACATGACCGTAACATGACAGTATGCCTTAAATGAACTAAATTTCATCATACAGCTGGTTGTCCTTCTTGACCTAATCAGTTAAAAATGTAAATAGATAATTTGTCAAAACCTTACCTCAGCTGGACCTCATTATCTCGAACTCGACGATCAGGTTTATTTGTTTTTATTATATTTACATTTTATTTATACTACGAATCTGACTTCAAGATAATGTAATTCAACAGTACTTGTAAACGTACATTTGCAATATTGTATACCGACATTTTTTTCCCGTTTTTTCGCCCTTAAGCAACGCAAAACATGTTCACCAAGTTTTAAATTCGCCCTGTACACCAATGGTGTTATTTCATTCGTAACTCTTTATACATTTACACTTAATTCGCCTGTAAACCATAGTATCGTACGGAGCATTAGAATATAATTCATGCTTGGTTTGCTTGTGAATACAGTTTGCCTCATGTTGTGCATCCGATGTCGCTCATATTGCCTTGTAATTTTCGCCCTCATCATAAATTCGTCCTATAGGACAAAAGGGGCGAAAATTAAACGGAGACGAAACTTTACCTGTTCGTGATGGTTTCTTTTGATGCTTAGGGTTTTTTGCAAGTTGAACATTAAATATAGCAAGTGAGTGGAAAGCACATATTACTCTTTTGAAAATAGGATACAGAAGCGTCCACATCTAGTGAGCTTTGGCCTACGTGTATTGTGTAACTACACTACACCAAGCGTCTACATCTAGTGAGCCTTGGCCTACGTGTATCGTGTAACTACAGTACACCAAGCGTCTACATCTAGTGAGCCTTGGCCTATGTGTGTCGTGTAACTATAGTTCACCAAGCGTCTACATCTAGTGAGCCTTGGTCTAAGTGTATTGTGTAACTACAGTACACCAAGCGTCTACATCTAGTAAGCCTTGGCCTACGTGTATCGTGTAACTACAGTTCACCAAGCGTCTACATCTAGTGAGCCTTGGCCTACGTGTATTGTGTAACTACAGTACACCAAGCGTGTACATCTGGTGAGCCTTGGCCTACGTGTATTGTGTAACTACAGTACACCAAGCGTCTACATCTAGTGAGCCTTGGCTTACGTGTCTTGTGTTACTACAGTACACCAAGCTTCTACATCTAGTGAGCCTTGGCCTACGTGAATTGTGTCACTACAGTACAACAAGCTTCTACATCTAGTGAGCCTTGGCCTACGTGTCTTGTGTAACTACAGTACACCAAGCGTCTACATCTAGTGAGCCTTGGCCTACGTGTCTTGTGTAACTACAGTACACCAAGCAACTACATCTAGTGTGCCTTGGCCTACGTGTCTTGTGTAACTACAGTACACCAAGCGTCTACATCTAGTGAGCCTTGGCTTACGTGTATCGTGTAACTACAGAACACCAAGCGTCTACATCTAGTGAGCCTTGTCCTACGTGTATCGTGTAACTACAGTACACCAAGCGTCTACATCTAGTGAGCCTTGGCCTACGTGTCTTGTGTAACTACAGTACACCAAGCGTCTACATCTAGTGAGCCTTGGCCTACGTGTATTGTGTAACTACAGTACACCAAGCGTCTACATCTAGTGAGCCTTGGCCTACGTGTATCGTGTAACTACAGTTCACCAAGCGTCTACATCTAGTGAGCTTTGGCCTACGTGTATTGTGTAACTACAGAACACCAAGCGTCTACATCTAGTGAGCCTTGGCCTACGTGTATTGTGTAACTACAGTACACCAAGCGTCTACAACTAGTGAGCATTGGCCTACGTGTATTATGTAACTACAGAACACCAAGCGTCAACATCTATTGAGCCTTGGCCTATGTGTATCGTGTAACTACAGTACACCAGGCGTCTACATCTAGTGAGCCTTGTCCTACGTGTATCGTGTAACTACAGTACACCAAGCGTGTACATCTAGTGAGCCTTGTCCTACGTGTATCGTGTAACTACAGTACACCAAGCGTCTACATCTAGTGAGCCTTGTCCTACGTGTATCGTGTAACTACAGTACACCAAGCGTCTACATCTAGTGAGCCTTGGCCTACGTGTCTTGTGTAACTACACTACACCAAGCGTCTACATCTAGTGAGCCTTGGCCTACGTGTATTGTGTAACTACAGTACACCAAGCGTCTACATCTAGTGAGCCTTGGCCTACGTGTATTGTGTAACTACAGTACACCAAGCGTCTACATCTAGTGAGCCTTGGCCTACGTGTATTGTGTAACTACAGTACACCTACCTTTGCAGTATATGTCTCCCTCGTGTTCGGCCATGGTATTGTAATCGATGCTTTTGTTGCATGTCTTACATTTGGAGCAGCTTTTGTGGAAAGCCTGTGAAATGAAAACATGAATATTATTTATAATACCGAAGCTTCAACAAACCCATAAACAGAATTCACGAACAAAAGGCTCCAGCCATGTAAATCTTGGCCACATCCAAGAAAACATCAAGTCCACGAAATGTGAACCGAGTTACAAATGAGCAAACTCAAAAACGACCATCTTCATATCACACAAACATACAGAATATTTTTCAATGAAACAAAGATGGCGACCATAAAACTTGCCCATAGTTCTGATCAACCTGCATCTCTCGAATCCCGATATTGTTAGTTTGTTTGTCATCAGTATTTTTTGCTTTACCTTCCTTATCCTAGGCTATTCAGGTTAACGTTGTATCATATGACCACAAAAGGAGTTAAAAACACAAAAACCGATGACGTCGTATACCGCACTCAACGTCTCTTCTTTTGATTGATTGAGGTTATTTGCCGATCGAATTGATTCGATTTTTTTTTCATGCAAATTATATTCATTTGAAATCACTTTGTACAATGATGTTCCAAAACCTTAAGTAATAAAGATATCATAGCGTGTTGTCAGTCTTTTTAAAAGCAACGGATGCAATGAACTGTACGTGTTTTAGGTACATTGTATATAGATAAAACCTTACACAGATACTGGATGTTCTTAAATATACATGTATTTATCGATAATTGTTTTAATTGTCTTATAATTATTATATGTCTGATAATTGCCTTAGGTGTGTATTTCTGGATATGTGCTTAAAATGTATTGTATTCTTTTGTAGTAGGACTGTGCTGCCAGTGGCTTTTTTTAAAAAGTGCCATTTCACTTGAACGCTACATCACACATATATTATCACCCACCCAAGAACATTGTCTATTTTCAACCTTTGACATAATTGGAGGCTAAGCTAATGTTTAAGTGTTGAAAACGTATTTTATACACAATTGCAAATATATAAAATATTACCTAGATGGTAACTTAAAGCCGAAAAATCCATGATCACCAATCAGTTCTTTGTAGATTCAACTTCAGGAAATAAACACTATTCATTGCAAAATCAACGAGTAGTTACTGGATATGGAATTTATTTCACTCACGTTATTTTTTAAATTACAAAAGACACTCGCTGAAGCTCGTGTCTTTTGTAAGTTTTAAAACATTGTCAACTCGAGTGAAATAATTTGAATATCCAACAACCATTCGTTTTGTAACCACTATTCACTTCACCCAACTATGCTTTATCGGTAATGATGTATGTTAATCGCATAAAGCAATAGCTGTATTAGAAAATGACATCAATTATTGCAGAATGTCTTGGTATGCGTGTGAAATGTAAAACAAAATTAATTTGGCCAAACCTTTGAACATACCTGGTACTTTTACTGCTCAAAATGCTGATACAGCAGAATGTTTGAATGTTCCACTTAAAGAGACGTATGGCTTGTTTTGCTGTTTTGCTTTTATAAGGAACGATATGTCGTGCATTTTGGGAATGGTTTCCTTATGTAGATATAAGAAGCAATTTCGTTTCCTCTAAGTTAACACATTATTGCTAAGTGACTTCGATAAACCACTTGACATTAATTATGTATAAACATGTGTGTGTATTTTGGTTTTGAAGTGACTATTTTGTTCCACGGTAGCTCTTTAGCTCAGCAGGGTCTTGAAGTGGTACTTAGTATATGCCAAGTCAAAAGTTTAAAAACATCACTAGGTGTGTGTTTAATGTATACTTACAATGCTGAGGCCAATTGCCTTCTCGTTTTCGTAGACGGTCTTTCCACACCTGGGGCAATGCGGACCTGGGCCAACGGAGCCTCCAATGTGGGCATCAGTAGGCTTGTTACTGTCAACAAATCAATCATGAAATAAAATGAAAACAAATCAACTAAACATTAATTAAACTCAAATTAATATTTATGATAATTTTCTGATGATATTTGATATATTTAAGCAATGAATATTTTAGCAAATGTTGTTACCGTCCTATAACACACATTATTATTGATGAAAACTTAATAAAGCCCTGGGCTGTATGTAAGTTTGTCAGCAATAACAATGTGTGTTATAGGACTGTAACACTATTTGCTAAAACGTCCTGCACTTATATTTTTATTCTGATAGAAAAGTGTGCTTTATTAAAATTATTTCGCAAAGTTTTTGGACAGCAAATAAAGTGTAGACAACAATGAAATTGATGACGTCATAACAGAGATTGATGACGTAACAATAGCATACATGTATGATATTACAGTCTTGTAACAATATTTGCCTTCCCAATGCATTCCTAATTGAAGGATGCAGAGCAAATGTGAATATATAATTACATATTTAACGAGACAAACAAGGGAGACATATTTTACATTGTCTTTTGGCCTACTTCTGAAGGATTGTCAAGGTGCCAGAAAAGATTAAGAATGTTCTTCTTACAGAAAAAAATATGACCTTGCCGATGGTGTTATTGCTATCAAACAAGTACAACTTGTAAATGTTATTACTTTATACAGTAAATGCCTTCCCCGCTATAGTGTGGCCAATTGGGTACCTTAATTGTGCTAATAAAGACTGCATTATCGCATTAGACAAAAACAACCGGACATTTTGTCAAGCTAAGGGAACAATTGGGGACTCAATATCAAATCATGGATTTACAAAAAAACCTGTATAACCCCACCTGACTAATGAGAGCAAATATGGCTACCAGTACAAATGTCTATCAGTTGGGTAGCTACAGACATTTGATGACAGATTCACGACGACACGAACCAAACGAATTGCGCGCCCCATTGGCCCTCCTAGGTTTCAGCGTGATAGTTCGAGCCAAAATTTTGTCTTTTCAGTAGTTTTGTTTTCTAGGAGAAGGTTTGTGAATGCTGACTCAGCACATAAGGATTTGTTAACACGTGTTTTGCTAATATTCTTATTTGATTCATAGTTGAAGACTTAATAATAGGACTTATCAAGACTTAAAGTATTATAAAGAAAATAATGTTTTCAATAATGACAATCCACTAATTATTTTGTAAAAAAAAAAAACTAGCAATTCCTTTTCATTTCTCATGGAATTCCTGAATCTTTAAAACAGAATTATTTTTTTTTTCATCTTACATGTAGTTTTATGTTTTTCTTAGATTCATAACTCTTATATAAATTGAAAACAAATTGTGTTCACAAACCAAAGAGATGACGTAACACACACATGTGCTGCACATTTTAAATTTAGTAATAGATACAGCATGCCAAAAAATTAATTAAAATGCACCATACAGCTGTTTCGTCCTCCTAGGACTCTTCAGTGATGCTAGGGGCCAAAAAGTGGGAATCCAAAATGTCTAAACTAATGTAGAAGCAGAAGGGTCGGGCGCGTAAAACCCCTTTAATACATTAATTTAGAAGTAAAGTTAAACTGGTTCTGTATAATTTCAAATCGTTAACTACGAAAATGTGTATATTATGTACCGTGCCACTACTCAAATGAGAAAAAACTGTGGCTATGGAGGCTCCAGCAAACCTCGGGGACTGAAAAAAAATCCACCAGCAGAGTCTGCCACCCCCTATCATTAAAGATGACGTAACACACACATGTAAAACTACACAATCCTACGATAAAAGCTATTTACTGTGGTGTACATACGGCACTACTGAATTTAGTTGGCTCTGCCTATTAAGAAAATTTATCAAACTTTCAAAACTCCTTTGCATTTCTAGAAAAAAAAATGTCCCGTTACCCCAAATTTTCTTTTGATATTATTGAAATATACATGTAGACCTTAAATAACCACCTGACCGAATTTTTCAAAATTTTATTTGTTCTTTTTCCATTTTCGTCAGTTTTTGCATATATTTTCTTAGTATCCGTATATCTTCGAAGTAACCCCAATAATCTATTAATGATTTCGTACATTTTTGATGTATTACATATACATGTACAATTGTTATAGAATCCTAAATCCCAAATCCTAATGAGTCAGCTTCCTTAATGACTAAGTAAAATAATTTATTTTTGTGAGTCGTATATAAACAAACTAATTTCACTCCGTCAACACCGTTTCGGTTTGGTGTTTTTGTTTGATTACCTCATTTCTCCCTTTCTTACGCCATGCTGGGCGCCGGTTTCTGTGCTAAGCGCACCAGCGCCACCACCGAAGCCATAGCCTTTGGGCCCGAAGCTCTTTCCGTGGCAGGTCTTACAATATACTAAACCTTCATGAGCTGCTACGGTGGTACTGTCAAGCATCTTGTTGCATACACCTGTTGATAACATCCAATAACATCCAATAACATCCAATAACATTCAATTACATCCGATAACACCCAATAACACCCAATAACATCCGATATTACCCAATAATATCCATTTACATATGATATTACCCAATAACACCCAATAACATCCGATCTTACCCAATAACATCCAATAACATCCGATAACACCCAATATCACCCAATTACATATGATATAACCCAATAACACCCAATAACATCCGATAACACCCAATAACACCCAATTACATATGATATTACCCAATAACATCCAATAAAATCCGATAACACCCAATAACATCCAATAACATCAAATAACATCCGATAACACCCGATAAAACCCCATTACACCCAATAACATCCGATAACATCCATTAGCATCCATTGATATTAATCTTCAGTGATACAAATGGTTTTTTTCCATAACAAATCTGTATTGCTTTTACAAAAGGAAATCATGAAATGCATGAAATATATACAAAGTAGTAAAAATATGACGTAACCGGATAGTTTGGCACGGTAGTGTACTTATTAGTTGTAAGACTTGTATAATGTAGAGACTCACCGCAGGAGAAGCAGAACTTGTGCCATTTCTGGCCTGCTCCAATCCTTTCCTCGGCAGCATACACAGACTTCCCACACTTCGGACATTTGGCCTGCTCTGGAGGTTTGAAAGGCATTGTGCTAATCTATAGGGTGACTATCTGAAAACAAGCAAAACAAAATACGGTTTAGTTTTAATTCAAATATCGTTCTCTCCATTGCTAAGGTGATAACGCCGATTTAAAGTGCTGTCTTACTGAAATACCAAGCCCAAGGCACAAAGCACAGATTTCTGCGCGGTCAAACAATTTTGAACGTTACGCGCGCAAGAAATAACAACTACATGTACATGTAACTATACATTTTAACGTCGAATTAAGGATTTCGGTTTGTCCCGGCCTCGGTAGAAGCATATTGCCCTTCTCACCTGTGCGATGTTTTTAAAATTGATGTCATACTTCAGGTGTATTGTCAATCAAAGTGTTACAAAATGCAGGAAATATAAAAAAGTAGTTAAAAGTATAGAAAGAGAGGCCATCAGGCATGGATAGAAAGATCATCAGGGGCTTTGTTTAGTTTGTAAATTTTACATTGTAGTACACATGTACCCATGGGCCATCGGTCCCAAGGGGAGGGATCAATATGTGGAGCAGATTGATAATTTAAAATTTGTTCACTTTCATTTCATTACCCAGAGGACGCAGGATCAAATCTCTAATTCTGCAGGGCATTCAAATATTAGTCGAAATAAATGTAATGGTACAGTCCGTTCTTCCAAAACGGATGGCTGCAGTGTACTATTCTAAAGATGACGTAACACACACATGTGGTAACAGATATAGTATGCCGACAAAATGAATTAAACTTCACTGTGCAGCTGTTTCGTCCTCCTAGGACTCTTCAGTGATGCTAGGGGCCAAAAAGGAGGGAATCCAAAATGTCTAAACTTATGTAGAAGCAGAATGGTCAGGTGCGTAAAACCCCTTTAATACATTAATTTAGAAAAAAAATCAGAGAATACCAAAGCGTCAACAAAACCATAATCCGAAAAGATTTACACAGAGATTCTCGTAAAAGTACAAGAGAATAAAACCAGGTGGTCCGAAGTGAACGTAAATTAGCTCTGTATAATTTCAAAGCGTGAACTACGAAAATGTGTTTATTATGTACCGTGTCACTACTCAAATAAGATTAACTGTGGCTATGGAGGCTCCAGCTAAGCATTCTAAGCTACATCAAGATATCTAGGAAGTCCCTGAAAAAAAAACATTAAATATAGGGCGTATATTTGAAAACCATACCAGTTAGGTACATGTACTACATTATATGATTAAATTTGATATCAAAACCCTTTCAATGCTTTATTGGGTTTAACAAGCACTTTCCGATTTCGTTATAATTTGACATCTTGTTTCGAACCTCTTTGAGTACTTGCTATAATTATTTTGAACTTGGATACCGCTGCTCTGGCGTAATTTGACATGTTCACATGGTAATTAAAATTTTATTTTTCTTTGGCATGGTTTTAATGTAACTTTATTTCTTTTACAACTGTTATGATGTTGTTCAACTTAAATAACTCACTCTTGATGGCCCGGATGTTAGCGCATGAAGAATCTTAGTGTTGAAGGAAACTGGAATACCCGGAGAAAACCATATAGTCGGACAGGTGACCCAATACCCTTTCACCTCCGATAAGAGAATCGAACCCCAGCCGTTTTGATGAAAGACCAGGGCGATATTAACTACAACACCCGACCTCCTTTCATTTCGAACAACTGCTTTCATGCTTTGTAACTACAGTACTCATGTGTGATTGAACAACATTTTGTGACACGGCACTAATACACCAACATACTCTTTCTCGGGCTCCCATATTATACAAATACAGACTTTGGTTGAGGGCAATCCATTGTTTTACGGACCTGACCTGGACAAAATTCACCGAGGCCGAAGGCCGAGGTGAATATTGTCCAGGTCAGGTCCGTAAACCATGGATTGCCCGAAACTAAAGTCTATATTTACTTTATTATATGACTTTACTGATTTATCTTAAAAAAAAACAGAAACAAAAATAAATTTCAACAAATTTATCAACAACATTGAAAATTCATGTCAACAATAAAGAATAAGCCAAGGGAAATATTGTCAGAATCAGAATATTCTCAATATCGCGTGTTATTTCTTCTGATCGAGAACATCGATGTCTTTTTGTATGGTTCCCCATTCTCTTGTCAAATTTCCACATAAAATTTTGTTAGAACGTCATCGAGATGGCTTTTTTCGTACGATTCAAAATGTTCGTCCATTCCTTTTCTCTGAGATATTCCCGTAGAAGGCGAATGTGGCTAGCAGTAGCCTTTTTAGTGTTGATAGGGTCTTTCCCATCACGAATCCTTCTTAATTCTTCGTCGTCAGCACTGATAAACCGGCGCTTTACTTGTTTTAACTTGACGTCTGCCATATCACGTCGGACATTTTGACAGTGTTTACAAACAATGCGGTAAATCGAACTGAGTAATTTGATTGGTCGAAAATATCTCAGCACTGATTACACAATTTCTATTTTTAGCAGAAGTCAATATAACATTCCGCGGACCTGGCGATACGTTATATTGACTTCTCGGTGATGCTTTGGGGTGTTTCAAAGGAAATATTTGATGTCATGTGATCTCATTAGGACCAATGAGTAAAAGTGTTACATACCAGTCATATAATAAATGTTCATATCACACACATGGATATGCACCTTTAAATGACTTAGCTTTGGTTGGGACATTTAACCAAACTAAAATAATAAATAAGAAAATACAGAAGCGTTAACAAAATCACTATCCAAACTCAAAATCGATTAAACCAGGGGCAAAATATGAACAAAGGGAAGATTTATTTGGAGACTCTTGTATTTGTTTTTTCATTATTCCTTCCTTTTCCAGATTTGGTGCTGTTGACAACTCATAGGGGGAAAAGCTGTAGGAATTTGAGAGGCTTCCTTGGAGATACAGCATCTGACAAAACTGGGTTGTTATCTTCGGGGTCGAAGACTGTGCCAGGAGGGAATAGAAATAGTGTAGAAGCCGAGAGTACATATATGTATATGCCGCTTTTCATGATATTGGACAGGAATCCATAAAATGAATTAATTTTTATAGACCTTATATAAGAAGTCTTAAGCCTAATTCCCTTGTGACCGTAATATTTCTTTAAAGAACCATGGGGAACAAAAATATATCATACTGAATATCAGAACACATGTTGAGGAGTGTAACGTACAGCTGACGATAACAAACTTAGCCTGCTATTTATCTCAAGGATTCTTCCTTGGTGCACGTGTACCGACGCATCTTAGACAGGAGAGGTAAGATGATTTCATAACTTTACATGTTTCATTTTTGTTGATAAAGTGTGTTTACACATAAAAGTAAAGAGATAGCAAAGCTGAAATATGACAAATGTGTGACACCTTGACACATTTTCGGCTTCTTCACAAAAATATTATTTCATTGATAAATGAGGACAAACTGGCCGCATTGTTCCGAATGGTACATATTTGTGGCTTTGAAAAAAAATGACATAATCAAACGAGGTTTTCCGAATGGTACCTTTCATCAAAGATAACCGGATCGAACGAATTGTTCCGAATTGTCATCTCTAGGTGAAACCCTTAATTTTCATCATCTTCGGATTTCTAAGATTAATAACCCGATGCCTTGACACACGATAGTGTAAGTGAAGGCGTGGCGCGACAAGTGACGGATTGTGTGTCTGGATTATATCTAAAAGGAGAATTCGGTATTACGACATAGCGTGTCTTTACGACCAGATTGCGACAGTACGTGTTGGTTCTGTTCCGTACGTAAGGGGATTATAATCCGTAAATAGCATTAATTATCATCTCAAGACACGATAATATCGTTTATTATCAGATATTACCCAAGACATGCTATACAGTATCTGCTAAAAGTCGGAAGATGACAGCTCACACAGGAAAGGGGATTTTTTTTAATAAAAATGGGACACGATAATGATTTAGTGACGTCACTAATGTGTCGACGTATTCTCGTTTATACATACATGTAACTAGAATAATGAAAACAGAAAGCACTCCCAGCGTAATGAGACTTGAAATATCTATAAACATTTAAAGTAGAAAATAAACAAAATAGTCGCATTTTTATTAGCAATTTGTATTTAACGTCATTACAATGCATTATGTGAACGATAGATTCCTGATAAATAGGTTGGAATTCTAACTCACTGTCGATAACGTGTTATGGAATGGTCTTTTCAAGATGGCGGACCAGGTAATGCGACGAAGGTATATGCCAATAACCACAGATAATGATTTGTGAACGACTTTGAGAAGACCTACAAGCTAGGTTAGGACGAAGCGGTAATTATGATCTTCGAATTATTATCATCATTATCAAAGGAACAATGGTTTGAATCTGAACCCAGATGGATAATTTGGCCTGGTGTAAATTTGTCAAACCTTATTGCCAGCTCTGAGATGGGAGACTGTCTACATATATACAATGTACTTAAAGATCTCCCTGCCAAACTTTCTTCACATATTTCAAGGTATTACTCATCGCTCAGTTTCACCTCCAAGTGTTTTAGCAGACGATACACGGGCTAATAACATCAGCGCGTGCAAAGCGCACGTGCCAAACAATCGCCGGGTTATCAAAGACTTGTACACGTGTACACACTACAATATCCTAACAAGAAACCTCCCGTTAATGTGATTTACAAAGTCGGTTTATCGGTTAGTTTATTAGCTAGTTTATCGGTTATTTCAGCTTCCGGCTGATGATTTTTTTTTCGGATCACATACAGTACGCGCCTACGTAAGGCCAGATGCGAAAGGATATATATATAGGAGAACTACATGTTTTGTTTTAATCAGTACAAGCTATGCTACGGTGCTTGAAGGTGAAAGTCTACATAGGCTGAATGCTTTCCGTAATTACTTTCGACTCTACAATAGAGACGGAATCTGTGTGGGATGCATCAGGTTATATGTATGTATGTAACAAATCGAAATTGCATCTAAAGTACCGATACATTCTTAAGTGGCATACTTGACTTAACAAGTACAGGAGGAAGCATACCGAGAGTAAGAAGGTATTTCTCCGTCACCTACTTACAGCTGTACATTGTCTAACACTAATACTGCTGAAGAACTTTTTCATTTTTTCGGTTTCTCCTCTAAAACGCATAGTGCTTGCATATTCTGGAATTTGTCTTGTCAACAAGAATATGCACATTCGGAAGATCTCTTATGATTCATTATTCGTCCAAGGTGTTCTGAATGTAGTTAATTGTAGTAAAATTACTGAACAAAATGTGATTCAGGACATTATGGAATGTACTTCTCTCTATAACTTCAATACCAAAGCCAATGTATTAGATGTATCGCCGTAATCTATGCCAGTGACACAGTGTATTATGTGTACACTGTACATGTATGATGTCTGACGTTCTGCTATCGCTAGCCCTCCTACACTGGGCCGCTGTTGCCAAATGCTTAAAGAGTGTCTAAAGTTCTGTTATCAATACAGGTAGCCCTCAACCACTGGGTCGCGGTGGCCAAATATTTAAAGTGTCCGACGTTCTGCTATCACTAGCCCTTAACAACTTGGGAATGGTGGCCAAATATTTAAAGTGTCTGACGTTCTGCTATCACTAGCCCTTAACAACTGGGGAGTGGTGGCTAAATATTTAAAGTGTCTGAAGTTCTGCTACCACTAGTCCTCCGCCACTGGGCTGCAGTAGCCAAATATTTATTGCATCTGTTATTCTGCTACCACTAGCCTCAACCACTGGATTGCAATCGCCTTATATTTTTATACTATATGATATTCTGCTACCACTAGCCCTCAACCACTGGGCCGCGCTGGCCAAATATTTAAAGTGTCTGACATTCTGTTACCACTAGCCCTCAACCACTTGAGTCGTCGGCTAGAAGCCTACATGAAGCAGTTTCCAGCTCCTGACCCCAGGTCAGTGGGTTTTCTCCGAGAACTCCAGCTTCCCCTCACAACCAAAACTTGACATGACCATAAGTGACCACAGCTGTTACAATAATAGGACTTAAAACATATATAATCAAAACAAGTCATCAACACGTATATTCCCTGTAGTAACTTTGGATAAAAATTAAGCATGTGCATTGCAAGTAAAATAGCATTGTTTATGATATTTATTGATTTTATGTGAAATTTCAAATTTTCGTTGAGTTTTTTATTCCAACAAAAAAACAGGGAGTAATCTAAATAAACCGGAAGCGGTTTATGACGAGAATTCACTCCGATTTATTTTGTTATGGCTCAATAACATAATGAAATAGATTGAATTTAATTCTTGTAATTTATTGTATTTACATAATCCTTGTGAACAAAAAGAATCGATTGAAGTCCATCCTTAAATAAACAAAGGTTTAATGTAATTTTAAGGTGAATTCTACCATTTACCTAGACTTTAATATCATATTAATACATGTAGGTTTATAACTATTACTAAATATTTGCCTTGGTTCATTCCTATAAAATCATACCTATTTTGCAATATTTCTTTCGAAAACTTGTAAAATAAGAAAATATGTACGACAGGAATAGTCAGATTTCTTCGTTTAATTTTATTTAAACATTTTTTATTGTCATTTATATACAATGGGAGTTGGGCTCCACGCGTAACGCGCTTCGTTTAATAGAAGACTAGCTAGGTCCTGAAAAAAACACGTATCGCCAGTAGAAGTATTAGTACTGTATGGTTAACTGCCCTGGTCTGCATTGCCTATAGACAATATTGCGTACGAAGCATAAAAAAATAACTGTATCATCTGTACATATCCTATGCATTAAATCTGTAACCAATATCTTAGACAAACATTTGTTTTACCGACTACCAAGACGAGCCCGCTGTGTGTGTCCTACATGTACAATGTATATTATACGGCACAGACAAAGATTCATATTTTATGTCGATTGTTCGCCCAAACCATGCGTCATTGTGCATTGGAAATAATCAGTTTGATAAAATATCATGATTCCGTACCAGTTTACTAATTTTTCCGTTTGTTAAAACTGCTTTGGCATAATTTTGATGAATTCATATAAATCAAGTTAGTCATCGTTGTTTTCGAAGTAGTTGCTCTTTCCTCTGATTGTTAAATTGAAAACAGTAAGAAGCAAAAAATTTACCACAAAGATCTCAATTTACAGTTTATCCGCGTGTAGTGTACTTAGACGGTAGTACAGTGTGTAGGTTCCAGTCGAACACAAAGAACGAGGTGAGCGAAATTAAGATGCATCTACATATATAGATTTTGTATAACATGCATTTATCCTAAAGCATTTAATATACACTCGTTTGGTGTTTAAACAAAAATATATCCCTTTTTAACTTAATTCGTGAACAGCATATTTCTCAATTTTCCGAAATATTGTAAAACCATTTATAACCAGCGGATAACGATGTTTTACGTGTTGTTTGTGCTAGCTCGTCATAATGACATCGTACTTCTAGAGAAAATATCTGCCGAAATCTTGTAATTGATAGAACAGCTAACTGAATCCACATGTCTGACGCATTGTTAGCTTGACGATGTTTACTTGTCAAATTCGAGATATGTAGTATCTTATCTAATCCATTTTAAACCAAATCAAACATCTGGTTAATACGTATAGCTATTATTCAGCTTAAACAATGCTAATATAACTTTATTGATGTTTTCAGTACATTTGAGAAGTTGCTTTACAAAAAATGATAAAAGCTGTTAAGCTTGACGGGCAAACTATGAAGTACTTTTAACTGGAAATACATGTACCTTCCGGAAATTAGTTGAGTAGTCATAACGTTACAAGCAATATATGTTCTTTAAGCTTGAAGTACAACACAAGTGAAATCCTGGTTTTAGTCAATTGTTAAGGGTATTTATGTTTTACGTCAAGAAGATCAAAGGTTACGGGAGCGATAGATCAGGGTCCATATTCACGAAAACGTTCTCATGCGCATGCTCAGGCATGGATTTTATGCTTAAACTATATATCCTGTTCCGGTTACAGATTTTTTTTTATTCATTTATCTTTTTTTTCAGTGATTTTTGGAAAGCATTTAAAAAGTATTAAAGTACAATATCGTTTGTTATGTTTCAAACTGGCTATTCATTTCATTTTCATTTTCATTCAATATCATTACACATTTTCAGACTCTTAATGAGAAACTAAATCATTGCGTAATTATTAGAAAATACTTTCGTAAAACGTATGCATAAAGTTTCATTAAAACAGTAATTTTTTGCAACTTTCAATTTAGACTGTTTTGTTTGATGCTTGTCGGTTACATATCTGGTCCGGTTAAACCCTAGCGGAAAAGCAGTATGACTGTTTATTTGTTTGCTTGTTTGTTTGTTTGTTTGTTTGCTCGACTGTTTGTCTGTTTTAAGCTCAACATTCTTTCAGCAGTCAATGTTATTTACGTAAATGAGTTCCTATGGCGAAACTTCGGAGATATAAACAATAGGCGGAAAAGAAGAAAAAGAGAAATTACCGACCGAAAAAAACAAACAGATAGAATAACTAATAGCATCAAGCCATCAAAAAGATTGCGGAATATATAAAGCATTGTCTGAATGGTTTCCCTGGTGATTCATTCTTCCTCAGCATGCCTGTCTGACAGACAAGAGAAAAAGATGTGTGTGGTGCTAAAAATAGTCATCGAGGGAGCCTCCCGATTTATATATATACAAAACATGACCTTTTAACCTTTCGACCTTTATATAAAAACAGACGTGCATGTGAAAATTGGTGTAGAGAGAATATGGTTTTCTTCTTCATAAATTCATCAATCATCAGCATCTGCTTCAGGAGAAGCTCTCTGTGAACCATATACAGGGTTCATAGTTAGCAATGAACATTGTGTATGTAATGAACAACAGATTTTCTGAATTTATTGGTGAATAGGAACACTGCGCACTTTTGTTTCGGATATTGTATATACAATTTAATATACGGAATAACTAAAAGATTCTTGTTACACAGCTTAATACATATGTTTTATGTGACGTGTTGATGACAACTACGGTACATGTATAAACTTTGTCACCTTAATTAGTCAAATGGCAAGTAATTAGCGTATGAATACACAAATTATAGGTGTAAAATGTGTACGAGTTTATATCATAATAATTCACTTTAGTATAAAGATCAGTTCTGGACATAATTAAAATGTATGCTTTGAATAGGGATTGAAAGTCATTTTTTTAACTTTCATAGTGCTATGAAAGGTCAGCCGTTACATCCATATTGAATGAAGCCCGCTAGGGCTTCATGTTAAATATGGATGTAACGGCTGACCTTTCATAACATTATGAAAGTTAAAAAAATGACTTTCAATCAATATATTTACATTTTTACTATAGAAAAATTGCTTAACCTCATGTATATTTTTTCCAATTAATAGTTTAATACCTGCGTTTGTATATGTGTCGTCATTTTAACGACATTGGCGGAACAGTCCAGCTTGAATAAAATTGGCGCCAATGATAATAATTAGTCATTTGAGCGTTTGACGCAAGGGCAATCTCCATGTTATTGGAAGCGGCGCGACAAGACTCTCATTGAAGTAGCTTGATCTATGACGTCATAATTAAACCACGTGCTATGTCTCGAGAACCATTGCTTTCATACTTTTATGAAAGGCATTTTTGCTGGTAATCTTCATATAGTGGGTTGCAGCGCAAATGTAAATATAATTTAATAAACAGAATAACCAAAAGATTCTTGTTACACAACTTAATACATATGTTTTATGTGACGTGTTGATGACAACTACGGTACATGTATGAACTTTGTCACCTTAATGAGTCAAACGACAAGTAAAGCGTATGAATACACAAATTAAAGGTGTTAAATGTGTAAGAGTTTATAGCATTATAATTCACTGTAGAATAAAGATCCGTTCTGGACATAATTGAAATGTATGCTTTAAAGCGCATTCAACTCCGCGTGGTTACATAATCTACGAAGATGACACTAAAGTATGTGAGCGTGGGCGGGCGTGTGGTGTAGGGGATAGCGCACTTGCATTTCCCCGTTGGGACGTGAAAGGTGTAAGGTAGCCTGTCCGACCACGTCGCTTTTCTCCGCGTACTCCAGTGTCCTTCCACAATAAGACCGCAAACGTCCAAACCCTCCTCCCGCGCGCTAACATTCGGGCCAACAAGAATGATTAATACATGTATACGTTTGATAACTTGTTTCATAATTGTTGCAAAAAATAGATAAAGTTATTACTTATGAGTCTTGTATCATGTAAGCATTTAATATACATTTTCTTATCGTGCTATTTTTGTATTGTCGATAGCGCTAGTATTTATCAGGATAAAAGGCAGTATATTCTCGACAACACGACCAAACAAATATCTCTGGAATGTTTGGAATCCCTGTACACTTGTAGAACACGACTAGCACTCCATAACATTGTCAAGAATGTCCTCGCAAATTCACCATCTTGTCACTTCCATTTTTTTTCCCCCAGATTGGTCAGGTCGGTGACTCAAGTTGGCAAACACGCACAGACGCGCGAGCGAGCGCGTGCATAAACAAGGTACATATGTTGGACGAGATGATAGAGGAAGTCATTAATTTGCACGCGCTTGTTTGTATATATGTATACACCTATGTCTAGCTGGTGTTTGGTTTTTTTACTTCCTGTTCCCTCTTAGATGCCAACAGAAACACACAAGATGGTAAAACAAAGCTCACAAGATCATACATGTTGTTGATGTAGTTATGAGATTCACGATTCAAGATTATTTATTACACTCTGACACACTTGACAGTGTAAAAAGAGGTCAAACAATAATTACAGCAATACAGTAATGCAATATGTGCATATTATAAGGGAAGATTTTTTAATTGAATCTCTAGCAAATAACTAAACATATAATTGAATACAATGAGGTTTCACAAGGTATAAAGTGATGGGCCCAAGGAGCAAATTGTACCTTGTTGTTATGAAATGGATTTAGAAAACCGTCTTCAAGTAAAGTTGAAATAGTTCAGATTATGAACAAAGTAGGACCTAAATTCCGCCCCCTCCCAACCCCACGTACTCTATCCCATACACAGACACAAATACACTCATGCCATTGTTTTTTTCTGTCCCTCCCTTTTTTTAAACACTGAAATCCTATTTATTGTCATAAATCCATAGCTGGGAGACATTTTGAATGTCTCTCTCTCTCTCTCTTTCTTCTTTCTGCACCAGTTCCAACTAAAAAGCGTCTCAGTATGATTTTCGTTTTTTCTATTTTAGAAAAAAACATTGTATATGTACAAAAAAGTGTACGTTTCTTCCAAACTTCAAATGAGTTTCGACCGTACGATGAATATACAATAATCTTAATATAATAACAACATCAACAGGTTATTTCCACAAAGAAAATGATCCCCGATAGATTATTGTGCAATATTAAGTAATTCGATAATTTTAATATTATAATTAACATGAAAATGTGAGACTAGAGTTATAATATTTGCGAAATTTTTGAACTCGATCAAGCAACAATATAATCGATTATATTTGTTAAACTTTACAACATGTACCATATATACCAATCAATTAAGTACCATAAGTTCAATATAGTATAATAACGCAAGAACCTACGTATAATAAACGTATTAATAACCAGAACGATCTTATGAGTTTTAGATATAGCAATGGAATTTGAAAAATAAGTAAATATGAATCGCTAATTCTAGATATTTCGATTGATTTTTGATGTAAGTGTATGTCGGAAATAAAACGAGACTTACCGGTACCAGGAGGTGTGTGGATGTTTAGCTATGGGGCAGTATGGGGTACTGACTATAATGTTATTGCGCAGCATTTTTTGCACACGAGACCAAACTATTAACTTTCTTTCCAAACTCATACAAACTTTGTTTCTGATTCTGCACACCACCCCAACTCTCGCCGTTATTCGAGACATAAATGGGAGTATGACGTACGATTTCGTATTGTTGTAAGATTTCGCCATTGGATCTCGGACAGGACCCTATTGAGCAGATCTGAAGGGCCTGTGGAGTGACCAGAACTTATATGTTTGACCAGTGTCATTGGGCAATAATTAGGACCAGAAGATCGTGGTTAGATTTTGAGATTGGTGATTGTAATCCCATTACAAGTTGTGCGCGTTGTCCGAGTTGTGTACAGCGGGCGCGTACGCGTGTTGCTGTTGTGCCCTAGGATATGAATCGGCACAGGAGAGGACCTAAACATATGTAAACAAACCCCCACACGTGTGTTGAAATTATATCAAAATCTGGCATCTCTTATCTGCCCTGTTCACATGGTTTAGACATGCAATCAACGTCAGAATCTAGCAGACGTAACATTTCATATGTTCCATCTTAAAGCTTGCATTGCCACAATATCCGACATTTGTGTTTTAACTGTAAATAAAAAAGTATTCATATCGCCATTTTACATGTGCCGTGCAAAAATGACATCAGGCATATCGAAAATGAAAAAAAAATATTATTGACTGTTAGCTATGTAATAAATAACATGTTATACAAAAAAGCAAACAGCTACATATCCATAGACTATCAAATTGCGTATGTGTTTCTCAACAACAAAACAAATATAAACAAATCTAGCTTAGCCACTTTGGTATAAGATTGCATTTCTGCTGATCTGATCTAAAAATAATTTCTCTGCAACTCAAAGATTTATAAATAGAAAGCAGTTGTGCTGTTATCTTTATGCTCTGTGAGAGAAACTACATTTCAAGTGTTTGGAAATAGCACAGCCTGGTTTTCAGCCCAGAATCCCCCTTTTTCAAGCTGTTTGTCTGACAGGGGTATTTATGCGGTATTTACTTTGTTCTATATAGGTACACTTGAAAGAGATATACTGATAACATGTTTCTAAAAATAGTACATGACATCACTTCTGCATGAAATAAACAAAACAGTTCTTTCCAAACTAACATGAGACGCCTCCCGACGTGGGGAATCTCTATAAGGGTATTTTGTGAGGCATGAGCGACGTTTGCGTCAGCATCCGCTTTGTACTTCCGGTGCAAGGGGGCGTGGCTGTATGCGAGAGAAACAGACCCGGTGACGTTAAAAAGTTAGTAATCCGAGTCTATGATATGTTTACAGAGAGTCCGACCGATCCCTGTGTGTACTCTACAAGTGTGCTCACCGCACGTGTACACATATGTACAAACAAGTTCACATTTATGCTATGTGAACCATGTCATTTAATTATATTAACCAACTATCCCTGTTTACCACCAAGCGATCTTATTGGTTAAATAAAATATTCTTGTACTTTTAATCTGTATGTATTATACTGTACATATGGATGCAATGTGCTATAGAGGAGTGGTTCTGGTGTCCTGACATTCTACCACTAGCCCTCCACCGCTGGGTAACGAGTTCGAAACTCAGTTAGGGCAGTTGCCGGTTACAGACCGTAGGTCGGTCGGTGGTTTTCCCCGGTTACTCCGGTTTTATTCACATCCAAAACCCGGCTCGTCCTTAAATGACCCTGGCTGTTAATAGGACGTAACACAAAATAAACCAAACCAGCAATGTTGGTAAATCAAAGAAATTGTGTACGGTAGAAATATGTGCACATTAAGTTATTGGATATTGTATTTCATAGATATTGTTTACGTTGTTATACAATGTATGATTAACAATTATTAGAAAAGTAGCATTACACCGAAATTCAAAACTCTGAATTATTTCGATTATTATTGAAAATGAGTTAATTACATATCTTATTATCTGTTCCAATACTGAGTCTTGATATTACACATATCATAAATAGTGTATTGTTGCTATTGCCAACTTATGTAAAAAAAAATGTGTCACCTGTTTTTACAACTTTGTTTATTGTTCAGTGTGTGAGAATATAGCGTATGTATTTTTTTCATCGGTGTAATTTTATTCTGCCTGAAATGGTGAATTTAAATTGTAACGTTAGGCTTTGAGTGATTTAACTGCATCCGCGTGTAGTTATCTACATGTTTATACTTTCACCACGAACTTAGATCTCGAATTTGATTCCGTGCTTTAACTATACCGTTAGTACGTTATTTTTTCTTCCTCTTCTTATATGTATTTAAACATGGAATCAAATAATCTCAATATATGAATTTGACTGAATCAATTTTTACTGCCTGTCTTAATTGATTTCAGCAACAAACATATTAAATTTAATACGTATAATGGCTAACGTGAAAAACAATCAAAAATAGGTAAGAATGCAGTAGTCAGACAGGAATCATATTTTCAAAATTAGAGTTTACTAAAAAGATGTTACATGTACCAAGGTATGCATCCAGCTTAGTTATCAGACCCAGCCTATCAGAGTTATTTCCCTTGTATATACTTAAACTCGTACAGTAATGGAACTAAAACATTGCTTTGCAACTCACGTTTTTTGAAGTATAATTACAAATGCCTCAATCTACATGTACATGCCAATCTCCTCTGGATAAAAGCTGCTAGTTTTGACGAAATTACTACGTTTTAGTATTTTTTTTTCTTTGAATTAAGAGATGGGGGTTGGGCGGGAATGACTTTGTTTCGGAGGAGGCTTAGGGTGTACATTGTACGCTCCCAAAACATGCAACAATGCATATCATATTTTGTACAAAATTCACAGACATTTACGTGGATAGAAATAAGTACATGGTTGTGAATTTTAGCCTTTATTTATTTTTTTTAAGCAAAAGTCGATACTAACCACTAAAATGGCACCTTTCTTGCAAATTATTTTCTTTATTTGCCATAGGCATATACATATGTAGGGTACAGAATGTTCTTTTAATCTCTCCAAAAGTCGGCAATAAATCACACTATCCGCCAGAAGATCTTTTGAGTTTTTCAAAATCCACATCCAAATAGTGCCACTTCTAGAGTATACAGTGTCACAATACGACTGAAGCCCTGATTTAACGGTACTAAGAATGGTAGTAAGAAGTTTTGATAATGGCTTGATTGAGCAATGAGCCGAGCCAGCGATAAAACGTTGTTTTTTTGCTTTAAAACACTCATTTCAGGTGTTAACATTTAGGCTGGCTGCTGCGTCATTTGGGGGGTTTGTTGAACCTGAAACAAAATATAGAGTTGAGATGTGTCAATACATTTTTTTGTGAAAGAGCGAAAACATACACTGACTATATTCTATACATTAAAGGAACTTAACATGATTTTAACTTATTTATAGCTACCAGATGCTTTGTTTGATAAATGCAAAAACGTATAACGAATTATTTATCAATTCTTATTTCCATTCGTTTTATTTATACAACGAGCCACTTGTACAACAAATTCAATTTCAAGGTCCCTTGGAGTTCGTTATAAACAAGTTGTTTACTGTACTGCTTTATAACCAGCCAATATCTTTCTCAAATCCCTTTGGAGCGTATAACCGGTGCTGCCATTTCGGCGCTAAATTTTTTAGCACTGCCCAAACACGTACTTATTTGCAGATGCGTAGATTGGAACAAGCGGAGTTAAGTACATGTACATTTTGTATCTTGCTCAAGGAAACAGCTCAAGTGCCGTTACCGGTACTTGAACTCGCAACCCTTCGGTCACGATTTAAGTACCGTTTAAGTACTTTCACAAAGGAGATCCGCGTACGAGAATAATCCGTTATAAACAATCAGTATACAGTTATGACATAAATATTCCGAAGAAAAATCCCTTTTAAGGGTATTTTTGCATATAAAGAAATGATTTGACTGTTCAAACAAATAAGTTCTACTGTAAACTGTTTTTTAGGTTCTTGATTCACTGAGTCAAAATTATCTTTGTCTTTATCATGACGTTAGCACCTATCTAATGTCACGATGATTATTGTGGCTTGAAATGTACATATACGGTGTTTTGTTGACTTTGTTTAAATGAAGTTACCCGAGAAAAAGTATTTAAATGTTACATTTATGAATACCTCGGATTTCACTTTGAGGATGTGCCATTAAATAATAATTAGTATATAGTATCCTTTATTTACAATTGTACCTGGCGGGTGTCGAAGATGTAGCAGAAAACGATATCCCTCCTATTCTCTTGCACATTTTGCAAATTGTCTTTTGATACTATTTTGTTCCGAGTTAATTGATTTTAAGCTCGGATTTTGATTTTGTTTACGCTTTGGTATTCTCTGACTTATTATGATAAATATTCTATCGTACAAGATTTGCAGGCTTGTTGCTCAAACATTTTTTTCGCCGCTCGCGCGTGGACGAAAACTAGATTCCAGCTGCTTTAGTTATATAGATTAAACATGGATTCAATTTCACAAAAAAAATGTTTCTAAGCCAAGTTAACGTTCGTCTCTCATTGCGGTTAAATTTTCAAAATAAATATATTATACATTGTATCCACATGTTTTGAACTTACTCGGGAACACAAACGAAATGGATCAATTGGCGTGTATATGTCAGTATACATGCAGTACACGAAAGAGGAAAGTTTTTTTATTATTAGGAATATCACTTCTTGGTATCGCTATCATTCGGTAAGTAGACAAGTTTTTCTGTGATCATTGGAAGGCTATCAATATTATTCACGGCTAGAGATTTATAAAGCACTACACTTCTTGGGGACGGTTTGAAAAAATATCAGAGAATACAAAAGCGTCAACAAAACCATAATCCGAACTCAAAATGGATTAAACTACAGGCAAAATAGGGAAAAAAGAAAGATTTACACGGAGAATCTAGTAAAAGCACCATCAACAATCAACAAATGATTGTACACTATGTATTGCACTAAAAACTGTCCAGGTAAGTTAACCGTTTATTGCCGATTCGTTATTTGAGTGAATATTAACTACATGTAAGACAGTGAGAAGAAGGGACAAAAGAATGTGTTCGTTATAAACAAAAATTCGTCCTAACCGAGTTGCTTGTATTCGAGATTTACTGTATATAAAAACCACGAAATATTGTCATTATCCTTATAACTTGTTGCGGTTCAGCATGTTCTCTGACTCGATCATCCATTTTTTTATGAGAAATTAAATTCCCAAAAGCAAATATATTTTCGGGTTGTTCTCTAGTCGCGTTTAACTTTTTCATCTTGATTCAAGTAGAGTTATATTTACAGCCCATGCTAATGGAAGTATCAAGCTATAATGATAATAATTATATCTACAACATTTTATAGCGCTCTATACAATTTGTAAAATTACTCTAAAGCCCTTCACAGCATGTCGATAATAATGTGATACTTACCGTGCATAAATAAAGAAGTTATTACAATCTAAGCTCACATGTGATAATATAAAAATGCATATAAATACGAACTAGATAAACAAATGTCAGTATATACTTGTCGTCTAAGTTGATACCCTAATATCCAGACATGAAAAGGTACGTCTTCAAAAGCTACGTTATATTGGATATTTATTTACTCGTTTTGAGACGTTATTCGTCTTTGTCTAAACTGAATGGTTCGTTTTGTTTCTTTCTATTGTTGAAGTTAGGTTATTGTACTGACCAAGGAATTATACACATCTCAACTCTCTATTTTGTTTAAGGTTCAACCAACCCCCCAAATGACACAGCAGCCAGCCTAAATGTTAAGACCTGAAATGAGTGTTTTAAAGCAAAAAAGCAACGTTTTATCGCTGGCTCGTCTCATTGCTCAACCAAGCAATTATCAAAACTTCTAGCTAATATTCTTAGTACCGTTAAATCAGTGCTTCAGTCTTATTGTGACACTGTTTACCCCAGAAGTGGCATTAATGGGATGTGGGTTTTGAAAAACTCAAAGATCTTCTGATCAGTCTTGAGCACCCCCTTCTCAAAAGAATGTTTCGTCCATCAAAACATTTGATCTTTCCACCCTGTACACTACCATACCACATGCCAAACTGAAAAACGTCTTCGGTCCCCCATTATGAGAACTTTCTTTTCCAAGAAAGGTGAACGGCGATACAAATACATGTACAAGGTTGTGAGCTTTCTTGGAGCATACCTTGTGAAAAACACAACAAAAGCAAGAATGAAATATACTGAGGAAGATATAGTACGAATGATTGAATTCCTGGTTGACAATATCTTTGTTGAGTTCGGAAGAAAGATTTTCCAACAGACTGTTGGCATTCCAATGGGCACTTACTGTGCACCACTTTTGGCTGACTTGTTTTTGTTTTCATACATGTACGAGGCTGAATTTTCGAATGACCTATCAGGACGGGTAACAAAAACCTTGCCAAATCTTTCAATTTCACTTTGAGGTATATCGACGATGTGTTGCCTATAAACAACAAGAAGTTTGCTAACCTAGTCGATCGTACATACCCTACGGAACTTGAGATTAAAGACACAACAGACTCTCCTACATCAGCTTCTTACCTCGATCTTTACTTAAACTATGACCACACGGGCAACTTACTACCAAGCTGTATGATAAACGTGACGATTTCGATTTTTCCGATCGTGAACTTTCCCATTCTTGATAGTAACATCCCTGCTTCTCCATCCTATGGTGTTACATGTCGCAGTTGATTCGTTATTCTAGGGCTTGCTCTAAATATCGAGATGTTCGTGATAGATGTCAACTGCTGACGAACAAACTTACGGCACAGGGATTCGAGAGATGCAGGTTGATAAAGACTATAGGCACGTTTTATGGTCGCCATCTTGATCTCATCGGGAAATATTCTGTATCTTTGTGTGATATGAAGATGGACGTTTTTGAGTTTGTTTGTTAGTGTCACGATCACTAATACATTTTTGTAAATAGTTAAACCATATTTACTGATAACGTGTATCATTTGATTATTATTTTACGGATACGGAGCTTTGGTCATCCGTCTACGGTTTTAAAGTAAGAGATCGACAGGTAGCCATGAGTAGCCACAGGTAGATTTGCTGAATCGCTATTGGAAATTGTAAACAAGCACAAACTACAGATTGTGGTGAGTTTTTACAATCGTTGTTATATTGTTAGTTAAAGACATGTACATATTTGTTAATCAGCTGTGATATTTCTAGTCAGTTTACCTGTTGATTGTATAGATGGTCATACCTGTATATCATAGGTCCATTGTTTACATTCGCACGTACGATGCTATTTTAGCTTTATTAGATCAAGGCGACCATAAGCCTATCAAAGTTTTTTTTTTCTTTTAGCTAATAATACCGGCAGTATCTAACATTTGTCCAAAATGGTACGGTCTCCAAAGTTGATCTCAAACTCGTTATTAAGTACGTATACTATTTCAGGATTTTCGGAACACCTCGGGACTTTCCTATGTTACTGTGCTACATATATCAACGCTCTATATATACTCAACCACCTGTCTTCTATAACTATGTATTACACTTTACCTGTTTATCGAGAACTTTGGGACGGAGGGTGGAGTATATATAGAGCGTTGATACTGGATTTTGTGTGTATCAACGCTCTATATATACTCCACCATCTGTCCCAAAGTCTTCTATAACTATGTATTACACTTTACCTGTTTATCAAGAACTTTAGAACGGAGGGTGGAGTATATATAGAGCGTTGATATAGGATTTTGTATTACAATAAATGAACAAGTGTATCAATTTCATTTCATTTTTTTTATATAAATAGCATGAATTCCTTCATGGTGTCATTATTGTGTGCACTATGCATGACCGACTCGCGTGCATCCATGCATGGTTTCTATACATATCTACACCAATGGAAACTAATGTTAACTGAATGAAAAAAACGAAAAAAAATGAGACAAGTTTGATGTTACATTTGTACTGTGAATTGTACAATGACAGGAAAACCCCAGAGGTATTCCGAAAGTACTTGAAAAATGCTGAAAATCACGGATTGCTCTTCAAATTTACCGACTGTCCCATTTGGGACGAATGTTGGATATTGCCCTATTCCCTATAAACAAGGCCCTCCAAATTGACATTTTTGCTATAGTATCCGTTATATATGTAGTAAACACAGATTTCAGGTGTATGCGTCACGCATGAGTGGACAGCACACGTAGAATACCCCAAATATTAAGGCGGCGTGTGCCGTTCTTATATATTTTTATACAGATATACTCTACTTCGTAAATTGGTAGATTATTTGGTTAATATGCCCCGCAGTCAGTGTTCATTGTTTATACATATAGATATTGTGGGTACTTGACTTATATTTTACCTTTTAGTAAAGTAAAAATAGAGTAGTATATCTGATGTACATATTTTGTAGCTTCAATCATGGGTCATTGATGGGAAGGTGATGTGATAGTGTCGATCCAGTGAGTGCTTTAACATATATTAGCTGAGGTGGTAGCTACACCTTTGGTGACTGTCCTGTGGGGACTTCATCTGTAGGTTCTTTGTGAACCGAGTGTTGTGTGCTATGTAGCTGCTAGGATAGTGTACCCTTTATATATGAACAGACTGTTTCTGTGTGGACACTTCTTGTCGTTGGTTTGTTCATTCTGTGAACATCTCATGTGAGTGTGATGAGCCCATCAGCACAGGAGACATGGACACGAAGAGAGACGGGATATATGTCATGAGAAGAGATAATACCGGGACTTCAGACCGCGGTGAACAGACCATATGATATGTATCCAGGCAGTGGTAGTGACTCTTTGACATTCTCAGTAGTGGTGATAGGTTACTTGAGTGTATTGAATGGTTGTAATGTTATTGTAAATACTTAAATTGAGTGAGAGAGATGTACCAATGTTTTATATATTATGGAAACTGAAAAAACATAGTGTATATTTTGTAAAGTAAAAGCTTGTATATATTGTAAAGCAGTCTTAGTGTCATTCTACACCACACTTGCATTGTCCCGTTCGTCCATAGTTACAGTTAGTGTGTTTACTTGTTGTGATGACAATGATGACACGGTTCTCATTTTGAGGATTGATGCTTACTTGGATGTGACAAAGATTTACATGGCGGGTTTTGTCGATGAAGCAGAAGACGCTTACTCTTCAAGAACACCTGGTCTTTTTCTCTTGTGCTTTTACGAGAGCCTCCATGTAAATCTTTTCTTTGTTCACATTTTGCCCCTAGTTTAATCGATTTTGAGTTCGGATTATGGTTTTGTTGACGCTTTGGTATTCTCTGATTTTTTTTTTCAAAGCGCTTGATTAAAATCGGAGCTTATATGTGAAATAAGAATATATTGAATTTGTTTATTGGCTAAAAAAAACAATTACATAGCTAACTTAAGATACTTTGAAATAGAGCATTAAGGGTGACGGCGTCAGAAAAAAAAGCCGTTGGATTTGTAACATGTCATTTTTTTCTGCGATGCGCCAAAATGCTGAGAAATAGCATCTAATTCAAAGTTTATGTATACTCAGACCATGCGGTGCATTTTTCCTCTTTTAATAGTTATTGAGCGGGGTGCCGGCCTCGTATAAACACAGGTGGCCATGTGATAATACTAAAATCAAGTGGTTATACATTTTAGCAGATTACAAATAAGAAAACAAAGGCTAAATCAACTTGATCGATAGTTGATCTTAGCATAATACTGTAAAGGCCAATATTTTCATGCTTGGAATTGTTCGCCTTGTCAGCCTTTAAATTGTTCGCGGTGTGGACATTTTCGCGCTGTCAGTCATGCTGTTTTCACTCTGAAGCTATTGTACTATTATACAATGTAGAGTTGAGTGGTGTGAAACATGTTCGCGTGTGGACATATTCCCGGTGTTGCCGCGAAATAAGCGGAAATTTCATACCGCGAACAATTCCACTTTTACAGTATGCCATTTAATAACAATATGTGATGTTATGAAAGCGCTAGACGTGTTTTAATCATTTGAACTAAAAAAAATCATAGTATTCAAAGTATGGCTAGCTTCTTTATAGTAGCATTAAAGGTTAAAAACATATATGGTACAATGTATGTGAAGCTTATGTAGTGTTTGATAGTGTGGGTTTATGGTTTTGCACATAATTATGAAGTCAGTAAAATATGTTTTGGGACGTTTTACTGTGTTGTTTTAACATTCCCATAGCAACCACCATTTATCTTTTACACCAGTATGCCTCTCCACATCCAATTGGGGTGAAATCATGCTCCGCATGACCAAGGTATATAAATGAATTTTAAATAATATGTCATTACGTAGCATTCAGTACGTTCGCTGAAGAGATTGACATGTTATAAGTCCGATGAGCTAATTTAATGATGACGCCAGCTTTAATGCCTTATTATTGACTACGTTTACCTAGTAAAATATTTAACATGAAGCTCTAGCGGGCTTCATTTAATTTGGATGTAACGGCTGACCTTTTATAGCACTATGAAAGTTTAAAAAACGACTTTCAATCCTTATTTGAAAGGTTATAGTTCCATCACGACGTCGTTTTCTCTTTTTGGCATCAGAGTTTACCGTATGCGTGACGTGACGTCATTGTTTAGCCATTGTGACGTCACGTTGCGTGATATGCTATGTAAGATAGTTTTTTTTCTCATATCTTTCTTAAATGTACATGGGCAAACTCTATCCGAAATATGAGAGAATGTATAACTCTTCTTTTTGTTAGGATCAGGACAGTTCCCAGTCTTTACAGATACATGACTTCATGTCAACTTTAGTTGACGCAATATATACTGGCACAGGAATGGCGACATGATGTATTTTATAGCAAAAACGACAAGACGACAAGAAGCTTACCCTTCAAGAACACCAGGTTTTATTTTTTTGTACGTTTACGAGGGTCTCCATGTAAATCTTTCCTTTGTTCTTTTTTACCTCTAGTTTAATCGATTTTGAGTTCGGATTATGGTTTGGTATTCTCTGATTTTTGCTTTTAAATGAACAAATTATTCAATACTGAGCTAGTAAGATTGGGGAATAGTAAACATAGGAAAATAGGAGCAAATCAACCGTCAATTTAAGAACATTTTGATCGCAACGACAAATATTAGACGAACATCATCTTAAAATGCTCATGTATCTACTCACTGGCAACCAGCTTATACCCCTCAACGACACAGCCTGTCATATCTGACCGAAAGAAGATTCCTGGAATTCACGTCCTTCCGGGTTTTACTACAAAGGAAGATGGCAAAACACACTGTGTAGAATAACCAAAAGGTTGCCAATCCTCAGATATAAGCGTTGTTTTGCCAATAAACAAATGCTACTGATAGGAAATTCCAATATGCGCTCAATTGGCAGTATCATCATCAAAACAATAAAATTCAAACTTCTGAAAGGAAATCCTAAGTCCAGTATTCCACAAGAAGTCCTGGCATATGAAAAAGGAACTAACATTACATTGAACATGTTTCCACATCAGTTGCCATATTATGCTTATACATTGTAGATTCGTTGAACATCAATGTACTTGTTTCGGCGGCGAAGCATTTGGATGATATTCCAGCTGCATGGTGACAACCGTATCATTCTTATTCATCTCTGGATGCATATGCTCCGTATCCACGGGCACGCGTTCAGACACCATGTAAGACAAATAAGACAGGCTATAGAAAGGCTCCTTGTAAGATCACCAAAGTTCACATTTTTATTAAGGGGCCTCACGCCTTTACTTACAAGGACCAACTCTTGCCTGTAAATCATATGGCACTACAGCAGATCCGAATATGGTGGAGTTCGTAGGTTTACACAACAAAATCGTGTTTCTCAATGAGTGGGGACGGACTGTAGGTAACGAAAACGTAAATGCCGACCCCAATTGTGTCATCGATCTCCTTTATAACTTTTTGGCACATGTCTGTGATCCATTCTACTCAGTTGTAAATGAGTGCGTGGTTAGGCAGTGCTACAAATTGTAGAATGCTAGCTGTGAGCGCCGAAATGGCAGCACCGGTTGAATGCCCCCAATGGAGTTGAGAACGATATTGGCTGGTTGATAAGGCCCTGTAGCTACGGATACAAAATTGTATAACGCTTTGAGACGACCTATAGGTTGTGATAAAGCAGTATTTAAGAACCACTAACTATTATTAGTAGTATGGTATTATTATTTGTAGAACAGGATTCTAGTATTATTATGGTATTATTATTTGTAGAACAGGATTCTAGTAACTTCCATGCATTGCATTGCTTTTTTTCATATTGAATTCCTATATTTCAAAATTTACTCAAATGTTTTGTTCGTTTGTAGTTAGTGTGATTTTCGAATATTTGGCCAATTTTTAAATTCGTCATTTCTTAGGACGAAATTGTATAATTGTTCTTGATAGCCCAGAGGAGGTTTAATGTAATTGGGTTACGATATACTGATAAATTTCAAGACTCTAACAAAACGCCGTAGTGAATGAGCTAATAATATTGATAGTATTTACAGTAACATATTTTTCAATTTCATTAAAAAGTTGTTTGTGGACTAGTTTTCATTATACAATGTAACATTTTTTCTTGCTTGTGTTAAGTTCTCCCATATACATTGTAAAAGCAGTTATGTTTGTGATGAAAAAAAATAAATTCTTCTTCGACTTCACCTGCTGAATGGTTTTAGTTTGTTTCTAATTTGTTCAACTTTTACTTATTAACACTTTAAGTCATTTCAGGACGTGCCTTAAGATGCATTGTGTATGTCGGCTTGTGTGAATGTGTGCCGAAGATGGGATATGTTGGTGTACTGGACTCTTCGTGATGGCGCGGATATGTTGTCGATCTTATAGTGCTATCTTACTGAAATGCCATGTCGAATACAACCAGCCCATCTTTAAGCCGTCATATTAAACTGACAACGGGCGAACCAGTCGTTGTTATTACCCTAGATCCTGAGTATAAAGCAGGGAACAGCTACTACCATCTTGAACGACCTCATGTCCTCTGGCAATGATTACATTTGGGTGGTTTCATTTTTTTTAACGTCCTATAAACAGCTAACATCAGATACCCTGCCTTCCTCACTTGGGCAAAAGTTCACCATCTTAACAACGGCAGAAGGAAAATTCAGGTCAATCAAAGTAAAATGATCCAAAGAAGGCAGAAGATTTATTTTTGCAGGGGGGGGGGGGTCATTTCATTACAATTGTTTTACTAGATAAACGCCAGAAATCAATATTTTTATGAATTCTACAAATCTTTGAGGAAATATTGTCAATCATAACAAATTTGAACGCACCATTTTTTTTCAATCGAAAAAGTATGAAATATTAACGTTTTGTTGATAGATGAAGGCTTTATAAGTTGTCATAATTTCATTTTGTAATACACGATTTGAAATTATACAGACCTAGTAAAATTTTACTTTACTTACTTTAAGGATTCCCGCCTTTTGGTCCCTAGAATCACTGAAGAGTTCTAGGATGACGAAACAGCTGTATGATGCAGTTTTCATTCATTTTTTTCGACAAACTGTATCTTTTACTAACAGTGCAGCACATGTATGTGTTACATCATCTTTTGAGGTACATACGTTGTACAGTACCAATTTTGAACTATGAAATATGTTTTATGTCAAAGTGGTAAACGGACTGAAGCTTTAACTGATCATCGTACTTATTTACGCAATACCAAATACAGAATCCATAATTTGTTTAATGTCAGCATTCCATTTCCATATCATGTACTCATAATTTGATATATCGATTTGGACTAATATATCTTTTTCCTTCTTCCAATAATGCGCAGGTCTCTATGTAGAACCTCTTTGCAGCACATGATATAACATGGAACTTCAGTTTATTCTAGTTTAATGCCTGTCAGTGAGATGCTTGGCATTTTCAGAGTACCTGTAAAATAACGCACGTGCTCTGACCGGTGACACGATACCCTTTCCAAGTCCCTTTTAGGGTGTCGAGCCTCGGTTGCTTTATCTTATGAAAGTTTTATGTGCTATCCAGCCCGTCCATCGATCCAGTGATGTCAGTGTTTTCTACCCCAAGAATATGATATAAATACATGTCCACATTGTTATATTGTGCCCCAACTCCGTTGTGTATGCAGTTATCTCCCTTTTCTGGTAGGTATGTATATAGCCATTTTCACTGTGACGTCATTATCTTACAAGTGTATATTCTATTTTTAGACCAGAAACGTGCAGATGACGTGATAAAGACAAAATGCATGGATATGAGATTTGGCTGGCAGACTTGTGATGAAATGAGGAAACTTTACGAGGGGGACGATGAAAGATTCTGTACTCACTACACGTACCATGGCGAGTGTTGTCGCACCTGTACAAATATCAACTATTAAAAAGTGTAAACAATGTTATTGTTGTTGATTCGTTTGTTTATTGATTTTTCGGGAAATTGTTTACAGTATAAGGTCTTTTCGTAAATTAGAGTTTCCTCCCTTTTGTGTACAGTATATATAAGTCATTTTTTAATGTGACGTGATTATATTACTAAGAAACCGTTGTTAATATGCGAGAAACTGTATGCTGAAAACGTCGTTTCCTTAGCGATAAAGTGACGTCATGATGAAAATTACGTGTTTACATGTTCATACACTACCCACACGGGACATATTGTTTACGAAAAGATGCAATATTTTATGTAGGGAATTAGGACAACTTGTTATTTATTTATTTAGATCACAGTCTTATTGATGGCTGATGACTGATGCATGTACTGTACCTATTGTATATCAACATAAGCATGGGCTGGTAGGCTCATCAATTTTGTTAGAGGAGAAAGAGAATGAATTTGTAGCGACAAGAGCGGAATTTGAGCCCAGAAGCTTTCAAACTGCGAATAATTTAACATCTGAGCTCCCTAGTTGCAGTGTATGTGGAAGGCCATGGGTTCTGTACCCAAGCTGAGATATACCAAAGTATCAAAAAATGGTAGTTACCACTCCTTGTTTGAAGCTCGGCATTATGAAGATGGCAGTGTACTACAGTTTAGTAGCACTTCTTAAAAGGCATCAGTTTCACACTATTTCAAGGAAGCTTACAAGTACATACTACTCCAAAACACACCACGCTCACACGCACGCACAGGCACACGCACGCACGTACAAACACAAACCACGCGCCCTCAGAGGCCGTCTCTAAATGTTTCCGCTGTTAATCATACGTTACTTTACATCACTTCATTTTTTGTGTATTTCATTAAATGATCAGTGGCAAACTACAGCATAACTGCATAAGGCATATTAACAAACCGGCATCCAAGCAGAAAACACTTAATATTTAAGGTAATTACCCGGAAAGGTAGACATTTGGCGTCATGCAACAAACTTTAGATGTGAAAGACACTGCCTTCAGTTTATCACCAAAACTGTCTTTTTCCATACATGTATTATAGAAATTCAAAACAATTTTGCAGGTGATATTTTACTCATTTTCTCTCACATCTTGCCATGTTGGATATATTTTGCCCATTGAAGAAACTTTTGTAAGAAAATTCTATCTTACATAGCATATCACGCGACGAGACCTCGCAATGTTTTGAGCTCATTCAGGTAGTTACTATAATAGAAAAATACTTTCGTGACCCAAAGTTTAAGAAAGGGAAATTCCACCCTCGGGGTTTTCAAATTTGGCAAAACCCTCGGCAAAGCCTCGGGGTTTACTAAAATGGAAAACCCCGTGACAGGAATTTGCCTATCTTACATCCCTTGTCATGAAAGAGTCTTATATTCTTAACGCAATGGCAAAGAATGGCAAATAACCATGTTTAGTAAATTTCAGTTATCTTATGTAAGATACAGTTGAAAGTAGATAAACATGTATGCTGTATACTACAATGGAGATGATAGCCCTGTTGACTGAGGTTGTAGAAATCATTATCGATCTATTGGTAAACTTAGAAAAAGTACGCAATGTACTACAATATTTGTCTAAATTTGTTTAATAGAAAAAAAATTAAAAAACCCACGTGGAACATGTTTTCATTAATAATTGTCGCTTGATGTACACGCATTCACACACTGCTCTGGTAGTGACTTGGTTGGACGTTGCCAATTAAAAGCCGCCATTGTTTGCTTTATTGTCAAAAAAATCGAGAATTTCTATCAATGAAATAAGAAACTTTCCAGCATTGATTAAATGCATACTAGTCATAATAAATCTAAAATATGTCCCATGTCTCAAGATGATAAAGGGAAAAAACACTAGGTGTCAGCGGAAAGTTATCGCACTAAAGCGTGATCGGACCCTTGCTTGAAACTGATATAAATCCGCCGAGCCCATTACCGGTGCAGGAAGAGATGTAAAGTACATATATATTCAACCGTTACACTACACTTTTCAAGGCTTATTTGGATATATTTCAGTTGTGAGTTAATAATATTTTATTTCTATGCGCATGCGTATTAACACTGAAGAAATATTCCAAGTGGTTGCTAAAAGTTTCGTTTTAAAACTTCCCTGTTATAATTTCTTTATTTTCTTTACTGATTCATATAAATGCTTCTTGTGTCTAGAGATAATTTAAAGCTCTATGAGGCCAGATACCATCTAAAATATAAAGGCAATTTGGTCTAGTGGTAGGACGCCGGACTCGTGACCAAAAGGTTGGAGTTCCGAGTCCGGGTCATGGCATTTGTGTTGTATCCTTGAGCAAGATACTTTACTCTGCTTGTTCCAGGATAGTCAGCTGTAAATGATGAGTACGTGGTTGGATAGTTCTAGAAATCGAAGAATGCTAGCTGTGAGCGCCGAAATGGTAGCACCGGTTGTATGCTCCCAAGGGAGTTGAGATCGATATTAACTGGTTGCTAAGGCCATATAACCACGGATACTACTTTCTTAACCGCTTAAAGACGGCCTTCAAGGTATAAAGCAGGATGATATACGAACCTCGAATTATTATTGTTATCATTTTTATTATAGAGTGATATACACGGCTTTATATATGTCTCCGATCAAAAACTAAATATGTTGGGGGTTATCAATAGATACCTACAACATTCAATGTTGTATATATAAGTATACAATCGGATTTCACGAGCTTGCAATACCAATGTGAGAATTATTGTATTGTGTTATCAGATATTGTGTATCCCAGCTACAAGTACCCGGAGAAAATATTATTATTTTTTTTTTTATAAATATATATCGCCAAATCCTATCGTCGTAGTCCATACGAATACCCACTCGATATGTGTATGCAATATTTTGGAAAAAAAATATGAAAAAACGCTACTTTTCGCGGGATGCCCTTTAAAGGACATCACTGTCACCTGATGCGAAGCCTTTCGAGAGTGAGATGATTTAGGATTAATATGTAACACGGAACGTCAATATGGCGGCTCAAACTAACCGTGTGCATGTTTTATTTTCGTAGTCACTTTTTGTCACACACACTCGCTGTCATACGTTGTTAAGTGGCTTGGTGGCAATATCCCATTGACTCAATGTTAAAACGAAAACGACTTTGTGACATGACCAATTCGTCTCCATCATTCAGGTTATTGGAAGTTCACTGTTTAACTGTTCTTTGCTATAACATATATATCTATCTCACGTGATATAAGTGGTGTCTCAGTTAAGCACCACTACAAGTATAGTAACCGTGTAAGGTTCTTACATGGTACAGTAGCAGTCACGTGACCTAGGGGCCCTTAAACAGGATATATTTGAAGAAGTTTAGGAAATCAACTTAAAATCAGCTGGATGTACCGAGCGAAACTAAGGCGGGCTACGGGGATCAAATACTGGCGGCTCTATCTCTACAGTCCTTTAGCGAAGGTTTGATGCTGTTACAAGGTAGGCTGCTTTCTTAAATTCCAAAGATGAAGACTGTTTGCATTTATATGGGAACACACTGTGCCATTCTCATAATTGACTTGCATTTGTTGTCATACCAGGCTGAATTTGTCCAAGAGCTCGTTAGGACAGGCAACAGCAACCTTGCCAAATATTTTATTTTCAGTTTATATTCAGGTATATGGACAATGAGTTGCCCATAAGTAACAAGATGTTTGCTGACCTAGTCAACCATATATAAGTGTCTAAACTTAGGACAATAAACTCCTTTAACATCGGTTGTCTCAATCGTTGGAACAAACTGTGCCACACTCTTAGCTACATGTAACCTGTTTTTGTTATCATACGAGGCTGAATTTGCGGAAGGGCTTATCAGGACAGTTAACACAATCCGTGCCAATTTTTTTAAGGTCACTTTCAGATATATCGACAATGTGCTGTCTATGAACAACACATCAGACTCTTTTACATCAGCTTCTTACCTCGATCTCTACTTAAACTATGACCATCGTTGGGCAG
Source organism: Mimachlamys varia (assembly GCA_947623455.1). Taxonomy (NCBI): domain Eukaryota; kingdom Metazoa; phylum Mollusca; class Bivalvia; order Pectinida; family Pectinidae; genus Mimachlamys; species Mimachlamys varia. The sequence continues at coordinate 36,490,757 of OX392539.1, forward strand.
CTTACTACTAAGCTATACGATAAACGTGACGATTTCAATTTTTCCGATCGTGAACTTTCCCTTTTTTGATAGTAACAACCCTGCTTTTCTAACTTATGTTGTTTACATGTCGCAGTTGATTCGTTATTATAGGGCTTATTCTAAATATCGTGATGTTCATGATTGATGTCGACTGCTGACAAACAAAGTAACAACACAGGGATTCGGGAGAGGCAGGTTGATCAATCCTATGGGCAAATTAAATGGTCGCCATCTTTGTCTCATTGAAAAATATTCTGTATCTTTGTGTGATATGAAAATGGGCGTTTTTGAGTATGCTCATTAGTATGCTTACTTGTTGTGATTGGCAATGACTCGGTTCTCATTTCGAACTCTTGATGTTTACTTCGCTGTGACCAAAATTTACATGTCAGGCTGTCGTCGATGAAGCAAACGACGCTTACTCTTCCGGAACACATAGTCTTATTATATTGTACTTTTACAAGGGTCTCCATGTTTATCTTTCTTTTGTTCATAATTTTGAGTTCTGATTATGATTTTGTTAACAGCTCAATAGTCTCTATTACAATGAAGGTGACGAGTTTGATTTTCCGATCATGAATCTTCCATATCGTTATTCTAATTCTTGTTCTAAAAATCGAGATTTTTATGATAAATGCTTGCTTATGATACAGGAATTCGAGAGGTGCATGTTGACTATGAACACCATCTACATGTATACATCTTGTTTCATTGCGAAATATTCTGTATTCTTGTTAGAAAGGTTGATGCTTAAAATATGCTCATAAGTATACATATTTATTGTGGTTGAAAATGAAACCCCAGTCATCACTGTTAGGACGTTGAACTTTCTTGCATATTACCTAGAGTAACATGGCAGGTGTCGTCGATGAAGCAGACGACGCTTACTCTTCCGCAACACCCGGTCTTATTATCGTGTTTATCCCAATGGTCTCCGTGTAAATTTACCCTTTGTTCATATGTAGCTTGTAGTTAAGAGGGCCCCGTTTTGGAGATACATGTACAAGTGCCCTATATTAACCACTTTGTCTATTCGTGTTTGTGGGTGTGTGTGTGTGTCTGTGTGTGTGTGTCCACAAATTTAGCTCATAGCTTATAACTTATGTAACTAAAGACCAATTCACTTGAAACTTGGTCAAGATGTTCAGTTTACAAAAAATACCTACTGAGAAGATCAAGGGTCAAGGTTATAAGGTTCAAAGGTCTAGGTCAAATTTGTACTTTTTCACTGATGATAATTTTGTTATAACATTAGTAAGCGAAGTTGGTCAGAATTTAACAGAAGAGTCAACTGACTAAAACTCAAGGTCACTGAAGTAAATAGCAAATCACAAGGTCAAGATCAATTGTTTCGAACGTTTAGTAATGTACAGTTTTTTTTAATTTTGTTTCATATCACTTTCATGAAGTTGAACATCCCTAAACTTCTACAGCGAAAGAAGAAATAGCTACAATTCAAATATGGCGAATCACAAAGATTAAAATTATCATAGCAGTGTTAAAACTGGTTTAATATTGACCTTATGTGAAGCGTACGAAATAACCATTTCATAACATCTACTGAGCTTGTAATTTAAAAAAAAATCTTAAGAGAAAATATGTTACCAACAAAAGGTCTTTTTTGGTTTTGTTTTTAATTTCTTTATTGAAATAAAAGCATTTCAAAGCGAAAACAAAACCATAATGCGAACTAAAAATATGAACTTTAAGTAGTGGCAAAACACAGAGAATACCAAAGCATCAACAAAACCATATCCGAACTCAAAATCGATTAAACTAGAGACAAAATAGGAACAAAGTAAAGATTTACATGGAGACCCTCGTAAAAGTACAAGATAATAAGACCAGGTGTTCCGGAAGAGTAAGCGTCTTCTGCGTAATCGACAACAAAATAGGAACAAAGAAAAGATTAACACGGACCCTTAACAAAGTATAAGAGACCAGGTGTTCCACTTTTAGCTGCGTCTTAGCTTTTGAAATATACCGTAAATTGCTAAATAATAAAAAAAAATATATACGAAAACAATAATGATAATCATATTAATAATAAAAAAACCCAACAAGAGAACAAAACCTGAACTTTATTTCGACTTCAAAAACCTTCATCCTTCACATTGGCAGATTCCAGAAAGAAGATACCGTTGTTAAAGTAAGATTGATATTACAATTAATCGGACATACACATATATATGTACACTTAATCTGATTCATTCGAAAAGTGTTGTTTCTTTTTTGTAGATTACGTTCCAAAGATAGCCATGATGGATGCTAGAGAGACCGAGAGGATGTCTAGGCTGTTGTCAAGATATATGGAAAGGGAGTTTACAGGAACAAAAGAGGTAGTGGAATTCATTAGGAGGGCAATTTCCTTACGAGAACATTTCGAACCAGAAATTGTCATATGTGGAAGTCGAGGAGAGGGGATTTATGTAATGGGTTCAGATATTGACGTAATGTACCACGAAAGCAGCGTTTCAGTGTTGAACCCTAATCAGTCTATTCCTCGCAATATGGCCAGCAAAACAATTTTTTACATAAGCGAGGCAGACTGCCGCCCTGGCTATGTCCACTTAGAGTTAAAACAGGTCGGACAGGATCCTTCACAAGAATTATGTGAGTCACTTATTAAATTTGGAAATTCAATGTTTCTTTCAAGTGATATCTACAGAGAGAAATTCGTCATTAAATTCAGTGAGCTTATATGTCAAAATGTGGAATCCAATGGGCCTAGTTGTACTGTATTGGCGCCCCCAGATAAAAGCGCAGACTTCGTTGTGTGTTTTCATTGCAACAGTTGGCCAAAGGAGGCTAATGAATGGCGGTCGCGTGCACGTCTTCATGGATGGCCAAGTCAAACCTTGATTGATGGTATCGTGGACAGTGGATGCTATCTCGTGCCAGTTGGCGATAAATGTTCTGCGGTTACACTTTTACAATGGAGAATCTCTTTTACAACAGCAGAAAGATCTTTGGTTCACTCCTTTGCTCACATTCAACTAAAAGTTTATACCTTGCTGAAATATTTCTTAAAAAAAATAAAAGACACGTTGGCAGACACCATTGGGGATGATGACATTCTGTGTTCCTATTTTTTGAAAACATTAATGTTTCATGCCATAGAGAATACCAGCCAAAAGCTATGGCATGAGAAAAACGTTTTTTACTGCTTTTGCTTTTGCGTTCATATACTGATTGCTTGGGTCAGGGCTGGATTCTGTCCAAATTACTTCATCCCAGCCAACAACTTATTCAAAAGGAAAGTCCATGGACAGCATCAGCAAATTCTTTTAGACGTTTTGATTAACTATTGTCAGATGAAATGGTTGTGTCTTTCGGTAGGAACTCGTTTCAAACCAATATGGAGTTACCTTGGCAAAACTGCAAATCAAGCTGAACTTTCATGTCCCCAAACCGTCCAGGATATTGTTTTAGGACAGGATATAGGAATTGTGCAATCCTTAATTGAGAATGATTGCTTTGCCAATCCTCTTTCCCTGAGGAAAGCAATCAATATACTATCAACATCACACTCAGATTATGATCAAGTTATCGCATACCACCACATAACAGGATACCTATATAGAAATGCAGCGAATCAGGCCTATGTAGATCAAACATTTGCTCCAGACAACAAGACAAGGTACATGCTCGTTAGGAAATGTAAACGCTGGATGAGTCCCAGAGCGTCGATGGGAACAGAAGTGTTGTATTTAGCAACGTTGTATTTACTTCTTGGTCTGACTGGTAAAGCTCTGAGCTTGTGCAAACAAGTAACGAATCTAGCGTCATGTTACGAACTACTAATTAGTAGTTATCAGCAAAAACAAGCTCTAGAACACGCCGGAGTAATGGACGCCTATTGGTTTCTTCAATCTGGACATATGTTGGGTAGACTTCAGACAATTTACGTAAGTCCGCTACAGTTTGCTCATCTTAGATTTTATCTTCCCCATCTTTGTCTGGAAAACAAGGTAGACATATTGTTCCCACCACTGCCGTATGCCGTGTTCCTGACCTTTTTGTGTTGCCATGACATTGGAGACGCTACAGGACGTGATGCAGCCTTACGCCACCTGGTAGAGGTTCAGGGTGACCACAATCAAGGAGGACACAGATTTTGGATAGTCCACAATCTCCTGGGGATCTGTTATCAGATGCTCGGGAATAATCATAGGGCCCTCAGGGCTTTTTGGGATTCAGCTCGATCAACCAATTTTCCCTATGAGAAGAATCCCGCCACCAAGAGAATAGCTTTAGTTTATCTCTGTATGTATGCCTCAACAAGATCTGTACATGTGTAGTAGGAAGGAGAGATGAACAAGGATGTAGGTGTGTCTATTTAAGTATGTCGCACAGATGATAGATGTTGTGTATCTATATATCTTTTCTGGAGCCACACTTATATCATTTGAGTAGTGGCGCGGTACATAATATACTCATTTTCGTAGTACACGATTTGAAATTATACATAACTAGTTTTATTTCTTCTAAATTTCATACATTATAGGGGTTTCACGCACCTGATCCTGCTGCTTCTATATTAGTTTAGAAATTTTGGATTCCAATCTTTTGGCTCCTAGTATCACTGTCGAGTCCAAGAAGGACGAAACAGCTGTATGATACAGTTTCATTCATATGTATGTTTGTCTCACAGATGTCTGACAGAGGATAGCTTTGGTGTATCTATGTATGTATGTCTCACAAAGGTCTGACAGAGGATGGCTGTGGTGTATCTTTGTATGTATTTCTCACGGAGGTCTGATAGAGGATTGCTGTGGTGTATCTATGTATATATTTCTCACTGAGGTCTGATAGAGGATAGATGTGGTGTGTCTATCTATGTATGTCTCACAGGGGTCTGATAGAGGATAACTGTGGTGTATATATGTATGTATGTCTCACAGGGGTCTGACAGAGGATAACTCTGGTGTGTTTATGTATGTATGTCTCACAGAGGTCTGACAGAGGATAACTTTGCTGTGTCTATGTATGTATGTCTCACAGAGGTCTGACAGAGGATAGCTGTGGTGAATCTATGTATGTATGTCTCACAGAGGTCTGACAAAGGATAGCTGTGGTGTATCTCTGACTGTATGTCTCACAGAGGTCTGACAGACAATAGCTGTGGTGTATCTATGTATGTATGTCTCACAGGGGTCTGACAGAGGACAGCTGTGTTGTATCTATGTATACATGTCTCACAGAGGTCTGACAGAGGATAACTCTGCTGTGTCTTTGTATGTATGTCTCACAGAGGTCTGACAGAGGATAGCTGTGGTGAATCTATGTATGTATGTCTCACAGAGGTCTGACAAAGGATAGCTGTGGTGTATCTATGTATGTAAGTAAGTCTCACAGAGGTCTGACAGAGGATAGCTGTGGTGTATCTATGTATGTATGTCTCACAGAGGTCTGACAGAGGATAGCTGTGGTGTATTTATGTATGTAAGTAAGTCTCACAGAGGTCTGACAGAGGATAGCTGTGGTGTATCTATGTATGTATGTTTCACTGAGGTCTGATAGAGGATATCTCTGGTGTATCTATGTACATGTATGTACAGTACAAAAAATGTATGTCTCACAAAGGTCTGACAGGGGATAGCTACGGTGTTTCTATGTATGTATGTCTCACAGAGGTCTGACAGACGATAGCTGTGGTGTATCTTTGTATGTAAGTCACACAGAGGTCTGAGAGATGAATCTACCTTTTTTTCTGCAAAAGACAAAAAATATTTCACCAAACTGATTGCCCAAATTCTTTTAAATTAACGTGACAATCTTGATAAAAAATAATTACATTATGTGTGTATATTTAATGTTATTTTGTATTCACCTGATCAGATGGTGGTGTTGCTTTGTAAATATTGTCATTAGATAATGTCGTTACAAACACGTAGCATGCCCCTTTTTGTTTGTTTTTATATGTACATGTAATTAGGGCCTGGCTCCATTATGTTAATCCCAAAATATTTTTTAAATTATTACATAAACATTTAAAAATACTAGCATTTTTGTTCTTGTTTTAATTGATGATATAGTATGTGAGGTACGCAGAACAAAATATATTATATTGTCCCTCCCCTTCATAGGAACCTTTTCTTCTCTCCTGGAACTTTACTCGGCAAAGAACCTTTTTGCTTTGGTAGCCGTAGTCTGTCCAGTTAAAGTAGCGAATATATCTGCTTATATCCCTTACTTGTCTAGTAGGGGTGACGTGACTATTGAGCACAAATTTACCATTGCGATATTATTGTGATAGTCAGAATTATTATTACGATAGTATTGCGATACTAACAAACTATTGTGATACTATTGCGATAGTCATTGCTACCCAAAATATTTATTATATTGTACTTATAATTACACAAGTACCTGCATTTACTAAAACGAGTCCAAAATATTTATCTTTTTAGTCCATTTAAGTTTGCATAATGAGTAAATGCATATTTATAATTGTAATATTCAATAAATTATTTCATATCAACCAACGACATTAAAACTTCTTGATGGTAATTTGTTTAAATGATGTCATTTAGATAAAATACCACTGACGAAATGATCGAAACTATTGCGATTGTCTATTGCATCGCCACTTTACTATTGCGATAGAACTATTGGGTTGTAAACTATTGCGATAGAACTATTGGGTGGAACATGTAGGTAATCTATTGCGATAGATCTATTGGTTGGTAGGTAATCTATTGCGATAGAACTATGGGGTGATAGGTAATCTATTGCGATGGAACTATTGGGTGGTAGGTAATCTATCGCGATAGAACTATTGGGTGGTACAATGTAGGTAATCTATTGCGATAGAACTATTGGGTGGTAGGTAATCTATTGCGATAGAACTATTGGGTGGTACAATGTAGGTAATCTATTGCGATGGAACTATTGGGTGGTAGGTAATCTATCGCGATAGAACTATTGGGTGGTACAATGTAGGTAATCTATTGCGATGGAACTATTGGGTGGTAGGTAATCTATTGCGATAGAACTATTGGGTGGTAGGTAATCTATTGAGATAGAACTATTGGGTGATAGGTAATCTATTGCGATAGAACTATTGGGTGGTAGGTAATCTATTGCGATAGAACTATTGGGTGGTAGGTAATCTTTTGCGATAGAACTATTGGGTGGTACATGTAGGTATTATATTGCGATAAAACTATTGGGTGGTAGGTAATCTATTGCGATATAACTATTGGGTGGTAGGTAATCTATTGCGATATAACTATTTGGTGGTAGGTAATCTATTGCGATTTATCTATTGGGTGGTAGGTAATCTATTGCGTTAAAACTATTGGGTGATAGGTAATCTATTGCGATGGAACTATTGGGTGATAGGTAATCTATTGCGATGGAACTATTGGGTGGTAGGTAATCTATTGCGATGGAACTATTGGGTGATAGGTAATCTATTGCGATGGAACTATTGGGTGGTAGGTAATCTATCGCGATAGAACTATTGGGTGGTACAATGTAGGTAATCTATTGCGATAGAACTATTGGGTGGTAGGTAATCTATCGCGATAGAACTATTGGGTGGTACAATGTAGGTAATCTATTGCGATATATCTATTGGTTGGTAGGTTATCTATTGCGATGGAACTATTGGGTGGTAGGTAATCTATTGCGATAGAACTATTCGGTGGTACAATGTAGGTAATCTATTGCGATAGAACTATTGGGTGGTAGGTAATCTATTGCGATATATCTATTGGTTGGTAGGTAATCTATCGCGATATATCTATTGGTTGGTAGGTTATCTATTGCGATGGAACTATTGGGTGGTAGGTAATCTATTGCGATAGAACTATTCGGTGGTACAATGTAGGTAATCTATTGCGATAGAACTATTGGGTGGTAGGTTATCTATTGCGATGGAACTATTGGGTGGTAGGTAATCTATTGCGATAGAACTATTCGGTGGTACAATGTAGGTAATCTATTGCGATAGAACTATTGGGTGGTAGGTAATCTATTGCGATAGAACTATTGGGTGGTAGGTAATCTATTGAGATAGAGCTATTGGTGGGTAGGTAATCTATTGCGATAGAACTATTGGGTGGTAGGTAATCTATTGAGATAGAACTATTGGGTGGTAGGTAATCTATCGCGATAGAACTATTGGGTGGTAGGTAATCTATCGCGATAGAACTATTGGGTGGTACAATGTAGGTAATCTATCGCGATAGAACTATTGGGTGGTAGGTTATCTATCGCGATAGAACTATTGGGTGGTAGGTAATCTTTTGAGATAGAGCTATTGGTGGGTAGGTAATCTATTGCGATAGAACTTTTGGGTGGTAGGTAATCTATCGCGATAGAACTATTGGGTGGTACAATGTAGGTAATCTATTGCGATGGAACTATTGGGTGGTAGGTAATCTATTGCGATAGAACTATTGGGTGGTAGGTAATCTATTGCGATAGAACTATTGGGTGGTAGGTAATCTATTGAGATAGAGCTATTGGTGGGTAGGTAATCTATTGCGATATAACTATTGGGTGGTAGGTAATCTATTGCGATAGAACTATTGGGTGGTAGGTAATCTATTGTGATAGAACTAGTGGGTGGTAGGTAATCTATTACGATAGAACTATTTGGTGGTAGGTAATCTATTGCGATAGAACTATTGGGTGGTAGGTAATCTATTGCGATAGAACTATTGGGTGGTAGGTAATCTATTGAGATAGAGCTATTGCGTGGTAGGTAATCTATTACGATAGAACTATTTGGTGGTAGGTAATCTATTGCGATAGAACTATTGTGATAGAACTACATGTATTGGTTGATAAACTTTTGTGATAGAACTATTGGATGGTACACAATTGCGATAGAACTATTGGGTGGTACACTACTGTGATAGAACTATTGGTTGGTACACAATTGCGATAGAAGTATTGGGTGGTACACTACTGTGATAGAACTATTGGGTGGTACACAATTGCGATAGAAGTATTGGGTGGTACACTATTGCGATAGAAGTATTGGGTGTTACACTACTGTGATAGAACTAATGGGTGTTACACTACTGTGATAGAACTATTGGGTGGTACACAATTGCGATGCCTCGATAGTTCGATGCATTGTTACATCCCTACTGTCTAGTACTATAAAAAAATTAAACAATGTCTTAGGAATGCTCAGCTGGACGATCAACATTTATCGATCAACATTTATTGCAATGTTGATATTTTTAAGTTCGGTTTCAACCATTTGTAATATTAAAAAAGCTGGTATAAACTTAGACATTTGGCAGTGTTTTCCACCGGAAACTATATTTAAATAGGTGGTAGCATCCCGTGGTAGAGAGGGAAAATTAAATACTTACAAATAAATAATCTCAGTCGTAAGAAAAGAGCTTTTGTCCTGTTTCCTGAGTTACATTACCGGAAATGTCGAAAGTAATAACACTTACAAATTCTTCCTTGTAAAATGAGGGTATCCCGAGGTCATGTTTGTGTTAGGACCCATTGGCCAAAATACTCAATAGCCGAAATATTTGTTGTCCGAATGCATGAGAAATATTTGTTGTCCGAATGCATGAAAGACAGAAATCCCGATAGTCCGGAGGCCTGGTAGTCTGAAGTCCCCTGAGGCCTGAATTCTCAATAGTCCGGAGTCCTGGTAGTCTGACGTCTCCTAGGGCCTGGATTCTCAATAGTCCGGAGTCCTGGTAATCTGAAATCCCCTAGGGCCTGAATTCTCAATAGTCCGGAGTCCTGATAGCCTGAAGTTTCCTGAGGCCTGAATTCTGAATAGTCCGGCGACCCGATTGTCCAAAGTTCTAGAAAATAGAATTCTCAAAAGCTTGGTATTCTAAGGTCTTGAAGCTTGAACAAAAATCCGTCCTTATGCCACGTGATCCATAAGGGCCCTAATGACAAATATTCAGACAGCATAAGTTGGAGGCCTGGTATTTTAAGGATCGAAAACCAAAATGCCTAATAACCCGGAATCCCTTAGGCCTAAAAGTCAAAAGTATCTTTAGTCCAAATACCTGTAGTTTGAAGGTCTTATATTCAGTCTGAAGGTCTTATAGTCAAAGGTATCTTTAGTCCGGAGACCTGTAGACTGAAGGTCTTATAGTCAAAAGTCTCTTTAGTCCGGAGACCTGTAGTCTGAAGGGCGTATAGTCAAAAGTCTCTTTAGTCCGGAGACCTGTAGTCTGAAGGGCTTATAGTCAAAGGTCTCTTTAGTCCGGAGACCTGTAGTCTGAAGGGCTTATAGTCAAAAGTCTCTTTATTCCGGAGACTTGTAGTCTGAATGCATTTACAAGCCGTGTATGTTAACAGAGAGAGTTTCACCTGTCTAATTGTTGTTAATAATTCAATTCCTGATCAATAAAATTCATCAAATACATGTATTATTAATTCCTACTTAAACTCGCCGAATCAATGTTATAATAAACAATTTTAACATTAACATCATTACCTTGTCATTGCTGACCACTGTAAGAAAGATTGAGAAACTCTCTCACCAATTAGCTGTCGACCATCACTACAGACTATTGAGGTTGGTGAACATATAGGCGAACATTCAAAAATAACCTTAACGGAATATAATAAGAGACACATTTTGAATACAATTATATTGCTATTAACTAGGTCTAGCTCCTACGGTATCCTACTAGTACTTAATATCTAAAATACCTATGATACATTTATACATTTCCGCAATTTGCTTTGGTTTGGTTTATTTTGTTTTACGTCCGAATAAACCCTTGTAAAAGTACAAGAGAATAAGGCCAGGGCACGTATTCATGAAACCGTTCTCATGCTCAAGTATGGATTCTGTGCTCAAGCCAGCTTTCTTGAAACTCTCCTTAATTATGTCGAAGAGTCAAAAAGTCAATGTAAATGTTGAAAACAGTTTTTGGCTTCATGCCTCTTCAACTTTTTTCCAGAGCTGTGACAAAGTTTGATTTTTTAAATGATTTATGGCCAAAACAAGAAATAAGGCTTGAGCACGAAATCCATGCTTGAGCATGAGAACGGTTTCATGAATACAGGCCCTGATGTTTCGGATGAGTAAGCGTCTTCTGTTTCAACGACGACACTCACCATGCAAATGTTTGTCACATCCAAGTAAACTTCAAGTAAACATTAAATAAACATCAAGTAAACATCATAAACTATTTTTACGAAGTGTAAAGTTAATCTCGGGCCAATCGAAGTCCTATCATCTTTCAAGCATGGCAAATCAATGGGGAGTCGTTGTTATGTCTCTGGTGCCCTCACATTCGTAAGTTTATTTTGTCTGTATATATCACATGACTGAATCCCATTATTTTTCCTGTAAACTAACATTACACCCATGATCAAAATGGCGTCCAATTCTAAGCTGTCGGCTACCAATATAGGACCCTAGCAGAGTTTATGTCTTGAAACGTTTACCTTTCGCGAATTTAAAGTAATTTATAGATCACCGTTTGCAAAACAAAAGGTATTCGCGAATATGTCTGAAGAGTTAACTTCGCGAAACAAAATATTCACAAAAAATAAGTGATTTACAGTAATACAGTGCAGTGTTTAACGACGCCAATATGACTTTTTGAGTAAATCGTTTTGAACTTTAATTTACCGAATTCAATCAATATAGTCTTCGAATCGGCAACACTGAGTGAATGATACATTGTGTTTTATATATCTATAAGCAACATAAAGACACAAATGACGAAGGAAGACATTTGTTTTACTCGTGCCCTGTCCGAGCCTCGAGGTCAATCACATACGACATTAAATTAAATCGCCTCGCCAGAAATACCTGTGCTACCACTGCGCCAACTCGACATCCCTAAATGGAATGTTTCGATGTCAAAGTGATAGACTATCCGGTATTTTGACATGATCATTTAGTGGCAGACCGATGATGTGAATTCCTGGATTGGAATGTATGTAGATACATAAATACGAATTATACAAATATTATATATATCAAATACGGAATACTGATGTAATTTATATATTTTCCCCATCTCAATTAATTCCAGATATCCATTTGTTTATATACAAATTTGTATACAACTGTATAGCTATCATTCCCTTATAAACATGCAATGTTATTGTATAAAAGTTTATTAGCCGTAAGAAATAAAGGTATACAAAATATCCAAAAAAAAATCTTGAAATAAAGCTTTATGAAGCAGTTTTAAGTGTCCTGATATTGTTCTATAAACCAGCGTTTACCTTTTGTTGGTAAATACAGTGACAATAAATGAACATACCGTTGCTGTCATTGAAACCGACGCCTTTTAAAAAAACTAGGGTACATTGTACTAATATTGCTATTATATAAGAATATAATGATAATGTTCGGGTCATGATGCCGTAATTTCTACAGAATGCTTAGTTAATTGTATTTAAAACTTGTATGTGACAATCACATAAAAAGGGAGGAATCGGGAGACGAAAAACGGTGTGGTATTTTTTAAGGTATATGTAAGTTTGCTTGTCCAAGCAATTGTCAATTTCTTTGACCTTATTCAATAATTCGCTCTGTATTTTTGTCTTTATATTTCATAAATTTCTGACGAAGCAATTACATGATTTAAGCTATAATAGTGTTTTGAACCAAAAACAAAATATTTCTTTTTTTTTATTTTATGATCGATATTCAACTGGTAACTATTGCTATAATCTAGGAGTGAAGTCAATAACTATACAGTTTAGCAAAAAGGAGGAAAACATTGTTTACACTTTATATTTCGGAAGTGGATTTATAAGAATGTGAATTTTTAATTACTCTAAAGATCATTTGATCAATCGTGAATATCTTCTATTCATAAATCGATCAGCTCAATTTTATCATTTTCTTTATGTGTATGTATTACCGTATTGTTATGTATACGTAATAAGTATATTTTTGCAAGGAAATATTGATTGAGGTGTTCATTACAGTTCTCTAACATTTCTTAATTTTGTATAAGGGTTGGAAATACATACACATACAGAAAATGATAAAAATTGAGCTGATCGATTTATGAATAGAAGATATTCACGATTGATCAAATGATCTTTAGAGTAATTAAAAATTCACATTCTTATAAATCCACTTCCGAAATATAAATCCGATCATAAAATAAAAAAAAAAGAATAATTTAGTTTTTGGTTCAAAACACTATAGCTTAAATCATGTCATTGCTTCGTCAGAAATGAAATATAAAGACAAAAATACAGAGCGAATTATTGAATAAGGTCAAAGAAATTGACAATTGCTTGGACAAGCAAACTTACCTAAAAAAATACCACTCCGTTTTTCGTCTTCAAACTCCCGATTCCTCCCTTTTTATGTGATTGCCACATACAAGTTTTTAATACAATTAACTAAGCACTCTGTAAAAGTTACGGCATTTAATTATGTTTACGATTCAATATTGGTTTCATGACAAGAACATTACCATTATATTCTTATATAATAACAACACTAGTACAATGTACCCTAGTTTTGTTAGAAGTCGTCGGTTTCAATGACAGTAACGGTATGTTCGCTTATTGTCACTGCATTTACCAACATAAAACTTTATTTCAAGTTTTTTTTAATATTTTGTATACCTTTATGTCTTACAGCTAATAATGTTTTATACAATAGCATTGCATGTATAGGAAGAAAATGATAGCTATACAGTTGTATACAAATTTGTATATAAACAAATGGACATGTGGTATTAATGGGGGTGGGGGAAAATATATAAATAGCATAAGTATTTCCGTGTTTGCGTTACCGTCAAAGAGTTTCGAATGCACATCATTACGAATCAAAAGTTTGCTAGAAACTATTTATTGTTTAATCACAGGAAATTGATTCCATATATGTTCCATGTTACAAATCTTGTAGGAACCAAACAATGGCCGACAGGGAACACTTATTTTTCTGAAGCGTGAACGACGCCATATTTGAACAAATATCAATCCGCCGAGCCTTTTTTCACTGCGTATACGCTAATATATTCGCAGTCAGAGTATACTATGCACAAGAAGGGAGAGGTGTAAATATATGTATTTAAGGATTAACTTTCTATTTTGGTTAGGTTATCGGGGATAACTACAATGGAAACGGGTAAATTCAATAACCGGCGTAGCTAGTTATGTATAATTTACCCGTTTTCCATTGTAGTTATCCCCCGATAACCTAAACAAAATAGAAAGTTAATCCTTATATTTACAGTATCTTTCTGTGAAATGTTCGTAACTATTTTGTTCATTATAGTCAAATCTTCGGACACAGATTTCATTTCAAAACTAATAAACGTGGGAATGTTTCAATGAATGTAACAGCATGAAATTTGCAAGCTCCGCCTACGTTAATTGTTGGTGACGTCACACAATTGTGTTTCAAACTGTAGGATTTGCATAGCTCTGCCCACATGAATTGTTGTCGACGTCATAGAAATTTGTCACGTGTTTGACTACAGTTATTCAGTGATAATGATAGTCTGTTGAGTAATGGTTATCGAGTGAATGTCAGTGTAGACTGTAAATATATATACATATTGCGATCCAGGTATTCACATTATCGGTTTGCCACTATGAGCATGTCAAAATACCGGATCGTCTATCACTTTGCCTTCGAAAAATCCCATTCAGGGATGTCGATTTGCCGTAGTGGTAACGGCGCAGGTATTTCTGGCTAGGCGATTTAATTTGGTGGAGTTGGCGCAGTGGTAGCACAGGTATTTCTGGCTAGGCGATTTAATTTAATGTCGTAGATCATGACCTTGAGGCCCGGACAAGGCACGAGTAAAAACAAATTGTCTTCCTTTGTCATTTGATTTTTTACTCATTGACAAAAAACAGTTTGTTGTTAAATACTGCACTTTATTGCTGTAAATCACTTATTTCTTGCGAATACTGTGTTTCGCGAAGTTAGCTCTTCGGACATATTCGCGAATACATGATTTCGCAAACGGTGATCTAGAAATGGCTTTAAATTCGCGAAAAGTAAACATTTCAAGACATTAACCATGCAAGGCTCCTATATTTGTAGCCGACAACTTCGAATTGGACGCCATTTTGAAGCTGTCGGTGTAATGCTAGTTTATATGAAAAATAATGGGATTCAGTCATGTGATAAATACAGACAAAAGAAACTTACGAATGTGAGCGCACCATAGACATTAACACCGACTCGCCATTAATTCACAATGCCTGAAAGATGACAGGACTTCGATTGGCCCGAGATTAACTTTACACTTTGTATAAATAGTTAATGATATTTACTTGAAGTTTACTTGAAGTTTACTTCGATGTGACAAAGATTAACATGGCGAGTGTTATCGTTGAAACAGAAGACGCTTTCTCATCCGGAACACCTGGTCTTATTCTCTTGAACTTTTACAAGGGTCTCTATGTAAATCTTTCCTTTGTTCATATTTTGCCTCTAGTTTATTCGATTTTGAATTCGGATTATAGTTTTGTTGACGCTTCGGTATTCTCTGATTTATTTCATACTAATCACTTACATGTATTATAAGAATACTGTAATCGCCCCAGCGGTAATGTCTTTGGGTTTTTTTCTACTGCCTATTTTGTTATACAAATGATCTAATACTTTGCATGTTATAAACTGTTAAAAATCAAAATGGTTATTGCAAATCAACCTTTCCATCTTGTTATTATGGCACGCATGCTCGACCCACGACCCCTGACCTTTAACCTTACACATGAATGACGTTGTCTTTGATGTTCTACTTTTAGTGTTACGAGGACGCCATTTCAAAATAAAGAGTTCTAAAGGTGTCTGAATTTGAAGGAAATATATGGGTCAGACTGATTTGTCTGTGATTAATGTCATTGCATTTTAAAATAAATTGTAATGTCTATGTGGGCGGATTAGTCGAGTGGTTAACACTCCGGCCTTCCATGCAGGCGACCGGGGTTCGATCCCCGTAATCGTCATACGCATGGAACATTCAGAGAAAGTGCTTTTCTCCTGCCCACACAACTCCAACAACCCAGGTGGAGTGTAGCATTTAAGTGAGGTGGCACTATAAAAGATGCCGTTGGAAACACGGTCTCACTACAAACAGAACACAATTCATCTCCAGCACACTCGCATCCATACACACACATAGGGAGATATTAGTCAGGTGGTATACGACAAGTAGTAAGCGCCTGATAAGGCAGTTCCTGCGAACTCCTCAGAATTGTATTTGATAACACTGTATGTGTTAATTGTATTGAATGTATGATAATAGCATATCTATGTACTGTAAAGCGCTTTAGAGTGGTTCTACTATATGTACTAGCCCTCCACCTCTGGGTTGCGAGTTCGAATCCCACATGGGGCAGTTGCCAGGTACTGACCTTAAGTCGGTGTTTTTTCACCGGGTACTCCGGCTTTCCTCCACCTCCAAAACCTGGCACGTCCTTTAATGACCCTGTCTATTAATAGACTACAGGTCTCCGGACTAAAGCGACTTTTGACTATAAGACCTTCAGACTACAGGTCTCTTGACTAAAGATACATTAGACTGTAAAACATTCAGACTATAGGTCTCGGGACTAAAAAGACTGTTGACTATAAGACCTTCAGACTACAGGTTTCCGGACTAAAGTTTCTTTTGACCATAAGACCTTCAGTCTACAGGTCTCCAGACTAAGGATACTTTTGACTATAAGACCTTCAGACATCAGGTTTCCGGACTAAGGTGACTTTTGACTATAAGACCTACAGACTATAGGTATCCGGACTAAAGATACTTTAGACTATAAGACATTCAGATAACAGGTCCTCGGACTAAAGATACTTTAGACTATAAGACATTCAGATAACAGGTCCCCGGACTAAAGATAATTTAGACTATAAGACATTCAGATAACAGGTCCCCGGACTAAAGATACTTTAGACTATAAGACTTTCAGACTACAGATTTCGGACTAAAGAGACTTTTGACTATAAGACATTCAGACTACAGGTTTCAGACTAAAGATACATTTGACTATAAGACTTTCAGACTACAGGTTTCGGACTAAGGAGACTTTTGACTATAAGACATTCAGACTACAGGTTTCAGACTAAAGATACATTTGACTATAAGACTTTCAGACTACAGGTTTCGGACTAAGGAGACTTTTGACTATAAGACATTCAGACTACAGGTTTCAGACTAAAGATATATTTGACTATAAGACTTTCAGACTACAGGTTTCGGACTAAAGAGACTTTTGACTATAAGACATTCAGACTACAGGTCCCCAGACTAGGGACTTTTGACTACAATACTTTCAGACAACAGGTCTCCGGAATAAAGAGACCTTTTGACTATAAGACCTACAGACTACAGGTATCCGGACTAAAACGACTTTTGACTATAAGACATTCAGACTACCGGTCTCCGGACTAAAGACGCTTTTGACTATAAGACCTTCAGACTACAGGTATCCGGACTAAGGAGACTTTTGACTATAAAACCTTCAGACTACAGGTCTCCGGACTAAGAGACTTTTGACTATAAGACCTTCCGACTACAGGTCTCCGGACTAAAGATACTTTTGACTATAATACCTTCAGACTACAGGTCTCCGGATTAAAGATACTTTAGACTATAAGACCTTTGGACTACAGGTCTCCGGTTAAAAACGACTTTTGACTATAAGACCTTCAGTCTACAGGTCTCCGGACTAAAGAGAATGCTGACTATAAGACCTTCAGACTACAGGTCTCCGGAGTAATGTGACTTTTGACTATAAGACTTTCAGACTACAGGTCTCCGGACTGAAGAGACCTATGACTATAAGACCTACAGACTACAGGTATCCGGACTAAAGATACTTTTGACTATAAGACCTTCGGACTACATGTCTCCGGACTGGAGACTTTTGACTATAAGACCTTCAGACTACAGGTCTCCGGACTAAAGAGACTTCTGACTATAAGCCCTTCAGACTATAGGTCTCCGGACTAAAGAGACTTTTGACTATAAGCCCTTTAGATTACAGGTCTCCGGACGAAAGAGACTTCTGACTTTTTGGCCTAAGAGACTTTGGGTTATTAGGCATTTTCGTAATCGATCCTTAAAATACCAGGCCTACAACTAATGCTGTCTGAATATTTGTCATTTGGGCCCTTATGGATCAAGTGGCATTAGGAAGGATTTTTTTCAAGCTTCAAGACCTTAGACTACCAAGCTTTTGAGAATTCTTTTTTTTGGAACTTTGGACAACCGGGCCTCGGACTATTGACAAGCCAGGCCTCAGGGGACTTGAGGTTAACAGGCCTGCAGACTATGACTCCGGACTATTTAGAATTCAGGCCTCAGGGGACTTCAGACTACCAGGACTGCGGACTATTGAGAATTCAGGTCTCAGGGGACGTCAGACTACCAGGACTCCGGATTATGGAAAATTCAGGCCTCAGGGGACTTCAGACAACCAGGACTCCGGACTATTGAGAATTCTGTCCTTTTAGGACTTCAGATTACCAGGACTCCGAACTATTGAGAATTCCGTTCTCAGGGACTTCAGACTACCGGGACTCCGGACTATGGAGAATCCAGGCCTTAGGGGACTTCAGAATACCAGGACTCCGGACTATTGAGAATTCAGGCCTAAGGGGACTTCAGAATACCAGGTCTCCGGACTATTGATAATCCAGGCCTCAGGGGACTTCAGGCTAAAAGGCTTTCAGACTATGATTCCGGACTATTGAGAATTCAGGCCCCAGGGGACTTCAGATTACTAGGACTCCGGACTATTGATAATTCCGTTATCAGGGACTTCAGACTATCAGGCCTCCGAACTATTGATATTCTGACCTGAAGGGACTTCATATTACCAGGACTCCGGACTATTGAGAATTCAGGCCTTAGGGGACTTCAGACTACCAGGACTCCGGACTATTGAGAATTCAGGCCTCAGGGGACGTCAGACTACCAGTACTCCGGACTATTGAGAATTTAGGCCTTAGGGGACTTCAGACAACCAGGACTCCGGACTATTGAGAATTCAGGCCTCAGGGGACGTCAGACTACCAGGACTCCTGATCATGGAGAATTCAGGCCTAAGGGGACTTCAGACTACCAGGACTCCGGACTATTGAGAATTCTGGCCTTATGGGACTTCAGATTACCAGGACTCCGGACTATTGAGAATTCAGACCTGAGGGGACTTCAGAATACCAGGTCTCCGGACTATTGATAATCCAGGCTTCAGGGGACTTCAGGCTAACAGGCCTTCAGACTATGATTCCGGACTATTGAGAATTCAGGCCTCAGGTGACTTCAGACTACCAGGCCTTAGGGGACTATTGAGAATTCAGGCCTCAGGTGACTTCAGACTACCAGGCCTTAGAGGACTATTGAGAATTCAGGCCTCAGGGGACTTCAGACTACCAGGACTCCGGACTATGGAGAATCCAGGCCTTAGGGGACTTCAGACTACCAGTACTCCGGACTATTGAGAATTCAAGCCTTAGGGGACTTCAGATTACCAGGACTCCGGACTATGGAGAATTCAGTTCTCAGGGTCCTCAGACTACCAGTATTTCCGGACTATTGAAAATTCAGGCCTCAGGGGACTTCAGAATACCAGGACTCCGGACTTTTGATTATTCATGCTCCGGACTATTGATAATTCATGCTCCGGACTATTGAGAATTCAGGCATTAGGGGACATCAGAACACCAGGACTCAGGACTTTTGAGAATTCAGACCTGAGGGGACTTCATAATACCAGGACCCGGACTATTGAGAATTCAGGCCTTTGGGGACTTCATAATACCAGGACTCAAGACTATTGAGAATTCAGGCCTTAGGGGATTTCATAATACCAGGACTCCGGACTATTGAGAATTCAGGCATAAGGGGACGTCAGATTACCAGGACTCCGGACTATTGATAATTCATGCTCCGGACTATTGATGATTCATGCTCCGGACTATTGTGAATTCAGGCCTTAGGGGACGTCAGACTACCAGAACTCCTGATTATGGAGAATTCAGGCCTAAGGGGACTTCAGACTACCAGGTCTCCGGACTATTGAGAATTCAGGCCTCAGGGGACTTCATAATACCAGGACTCCGGACTATTGCGAATTCTGACCTGATGGGACTTCAAATTACCAGGACTCCGGACTATTCAGAATTCAGTTCTCAGGGACTTCAGACTACCAGGTCTCCGGACAATGGAGAATCCAGGCCTTAGGGGACTTCAGAATATCAGGACTCCGGACTATTGAGAATTCAGGCCTTATGGGACTTTAGACTACCAGGACTCCGGACTATTGAGAATTCAGGCCTCAGGGGACGTCAGACTACCAGGATTCCGGACTATTGAGAATTCAGGCCTCAGGGGACGTCAGACTACCAGGACTCCGGACTATTGAGAATTCAGGCTTTAGGGGACTTCAGACTACCAGGACTCCGGACTATTGAGAATTCAGGCCCTAGGGGACGTCAGACTACCAGGACTCCGGACTATTGAGAATTCAGGCCTCAGGGGACTTCAGACTACCAGGACTCCGGACTATTGAGAATGGAGGCCTCAGGGGACGTCAGACTACCAGGACTCCGGATTTTTGAGAATTCATGCCTTATGGGACTTCAGATTACCAGGACTCCGAACTATTAATAATTCATGCTCCGGACTATTGATAATTCATGCTCCGGACTATTGTGAATTCAGGCCTTAGGGGACGTCAGACTACCAGAACTCCTGATTATGGAGAATTCAGGCCTAAGGGGACTTCAGACTACCAGGTCTCCGGACTATTGAGAATTCAGGCCTCAGGGGACTTCATAATACCAGGACTCCGGACTATTGAGAATTCTGACCTGATGGGACTTCAAATTACCAGGACTCCGGACTATTCAGAATTCAGTTCTCAGGGACTTCAGATTACCAGGACTCCGAACTATTAATAATTCATGCTCCGGACTATTGATAATTCATGCTCCGAACTATTGATAATTCATGCTCCGGACTATTGAGAATTCACGCCTTAAGGGACGTCAGACTACCAGGACTCCTGATTATGGAAAATTCAGGCCCCAGGGGACTTCAGACTACCAGGACTCCGGACTATTGAGAATTCTGGCCTGATGGGACATCAGATTACCAGGACTCCGGACTATTGAGAATTCAGTTCTCAGGGACTTCAGACTACCAGGTCTCCGGACTATGGAGAATCCAGGCCTTAGGGGACTTCAGAATACCAGGACTCCGGACTATTGAGAATTCCGGCCTCAGGGGACGTCAGAATACCAGGACTCCGGACTATTGAGAATTCAGGCCTCAGGGAACGTCAGACTACCAAGACTCCGGACTATTGAGAATTGAGGCCTCAGGGGATGTCAGACTACCAGGACTCCGGACTTTTGAGAATTCATGCCTTATGGGACTTCAGATTATCAGGACTCCGAACTATTGAGAATTTAGTTCGCAGGGACTTCAGACTACCAGGACTCCGGACTATGGAGAATCCAGGCCTTAGGGGACTTGAGAATACCAGGACTCCGGACTATTGAGAATTCAGGCCTCAGGGGACTTCAGACTACCAGGCCTTCTGACTATTGAGAATTGAGGCCTCAGGGGACGTCAGACTACCAGGACTCCGGGCTATTGAGAATTGAGGCCTCAGGGGACTTCAGACTACCAGGACTCCGGACTATTGAGAATTCACGCCTTAGGGGACTTTATAATACCAGGACTCCGGACTTTTGAGAATTCAGGCCTCATGGGACGTCCGACTACCAGGACTCCGGATTATGGGAAATTCAGGCTTAAGGAGACTTCAGGATACCAGGACTCCGGACCATTGAGAATTCAGGCCTCAGAGGACTTCAGACTTCCAGGCCTTCTGACTATTGAGAATTCAGGCCTTAGGGGGCTTTAGACTACCAGGACTCCGGACTATTGAGAATTCAGGCCTCAGGGGACGTCAGAATACCAGGACTCCGGACTATTGAGAATTCAGGCCTCAGGGAACGTCAGACTACCAGGACTCCGGACTTTTGAGAATTGAGGCCTCAGGGGATGTCAGACTACCAGGACTCCGGACTTTTGAGAATTCATGCCTTATGGGACTTCAGATTATCAGGACTCCGAACTATTGAGAATTCAGTTCGCAGGGACTTCAGACTACCAGGACTCAAGACTATGGATAATCCAGTCCTTAGGGGACTTGAGAATACCAGGACTCCGGACTATTGAGAATTCAGGCCTCAGGGGATTTCAGACTACCAGGCCTTCTGACTATTGAGAATTGAGGCCTCAGGGGACGTCAGACTACCAGGACTCCGGGCTATTGAGAATTGAGGCCTCAGGGGACTTCAGACTACCAGGACTCCGGACTATTGAGAATTCACGCCTTAGGGGACTTTATAATACCAGGACTCTGGACTTTTGAGAATTCAGACCTGAGGGGACTTCAGAATACCAGGTCTCCGGACTATTGATAATCCAGGCTTCAGGGGACTTCAGGCTAACAGGCCTTCAGACTATGATTCCGGACTATTGAGAATTCAGGCCTCAGGTGACTTCAGACTACCAGGCCTTAGGGGACTATTGAGAATTCAGGCCTCAGGTGACTTCAGACTACCAGGCCTTAGGGGACTATTGAGAATTCAGGCCTCAGGGGACTTCAGACTACCAGGACTCCGGACTATGGAGAATCCAGGCCTTAGGGGACTTCAGACTACCAGTACTCCGGACTATTGAGAATTCAAGCCTTAGGGGACTTCAGATTACCAGGACTCCGGACTATGGAGAATTCAGTTCTCAGGGTCTTCAGACTACCAGTATTTCCGGACTATTGAAAATTCAGGCCTCAGGGGACTTCAGAATACCAGGACTCCGGACTTTTGATTATTCATGCTCCGGACTATTGATAATTCATGCTCCGGACTATTGAGAATTCAGGCATTAGGGGACATCAGAACACCAGGACTCAGGACTTTTGAGAATTCAGACCTGAGGGGACTTCATAATACCAGGACCCGGACTATTGAGAATTCAGGCCTTTGGGGACTTCATAATACCAGGACTCAAGACTATTGAGAATTCAGGCCTTAGGGGATTTCATAATACCAGGACTCCGGACTATTGAGAATTCAGGCATAAGGGGACGTCAGACTACCAGAACTCCGGACTATTGATAATTCATGCTCCGGACTATTGATGATTCATGCTCCGGACTATTGTGAATTCAGGCCTTAGGGGACGTCAGACTACCAGAACTCCTGATTATGGAGAATTCAGGCCTAAGGGGACTTCAGACTACCAGGTCTCCGGACTATTGAGAATTCAGGCCTCAGGGGACTTCATAATACCAGGACTCCGGACTATTGCGAATTCTGACCTGATGGGACTTCAAATTACCAGGACTCCGGACTATTCAGAATTCAGTTCTCAGGGACTTCAGACTACCAGGTCTCCGGACAATGGAGAATCCAGGCCTTAGGGGACTTCAGAATATCAGGACTCCGGACTATTGAGAATTCAGGCCTTATGGGACTTTAGACTACCAGGACTCCGGACTATTGAGAATTCAGGCCTCAGGGGACGTCAGACTACCAGGATTCCGGACTATTGAGAATTCAGGCCTCAGGGGACGTCAGACTACCAGGACTCCGGACTATTGAGAATTCAGGCTTTAGGGGACTTCAGACTACCAGGACTCCGGACTATTGAGAATTCAGGCCCTAGGGGACGTCAGACTACCAGGACTCCGGACTATTGAGAATTCAGGCCTCAGGGGACTTCAGACTACCAGGACTCCGGACTATTGAGAATGGAGGCCTCAGGGGACGTCAGACTACCAGGACTCCGGATTTTTGAGAATTCATGCCTTATGGGACTTCAGATTACCAGGACTCCGAACTATTAATAATTCATGCTCCGGACTATTGATAATTCATGCTCCGGACTATTGATAATTCATGCTCCGGACTATTGTGAATTCAGGCCTTAGGGGACGTCAGACTACCAGAACTCCTGATTATGGAGAATTCAGGCCTAAGGGGACTTCATAATACCAGGACTCCGGACTATTGAGAATTCTGACCTGATGGGACTTCAAATTACCAGGACTCCGGACTATTCAGAATTCAGTTCTCAGGGACTTCAGACTACCAGGACTCCGGACTATGGAGAATCCAGGCCTTAGGGGACTTCAGAATATCAGGACTCCGGACTATTGAGAATTCAGGCCTTATGGGACTTTAGACTACCAGGACTCCGGACTATTGAGAATTCAGGCCTCAGGGGACGTCAGACTACCAGGATTCCGGACTATTGAGAATTCAGGCCTCAGGGGACGTCAGACTACCAGGACTCCGGACTATTGAGAATTCAGGCCTCAGGGGACTTCAGATTACCAGGACTCCGAACTATTAATAATTCATGCTCCGGACTATTGATAATTCATGCTCCGGGTTATTGATAATTCATGCTCCGGACTATTGAGAATTCAGGCCTTAAGGGACGTCAGACTACCAGGACTCCTGATTATGGAAAATTCAGGCCCCAGGGGACTTCAGACTACCAGGACTCCGGACTATTGAGAATTCTGGCCTGATGGGACATCAGATTACCAGGACTCCGGACTATTGAGAATTCAGTTCTCAGGGACTTCAGACTACCAGGACTCCGGACTATGGAGAATCCAGGCCTTAGGGGACTTCAGAATACCAGGACTCCGGACTATTGAGAATTCAGGCCTCAGGGGACGTCAGAATACCAGGACTCCGGACTATTGAGAATTCAGGCCTCAGGGAACGTCAGACTACCAGGACTCCGGACTATTGAGAATTCAGGCCTCAGGGGATGTCAGACTACCAGGACTCCGGACTTTTGAGAATTCATGCCTTATGGGACTTCAGATTATCAGGACTCCGAACTATTGAGAATTTAGTTCGCAGGGACTTCAGACTACCAGGACTCCGGACTATGGAGAATCCAGGCCTTAGGGGACTTGAGAATACCAGGACTCCGGACTATTGAGAATTCAGGCCTCAGGGGACTTCAGACTACCAGGCCTTCTGACTATTGAGAATTGAGGCCTCAGGGGACGTCAGACTACCAGGACTCCGGGCTATTGAGAATTGAGGCCTCAGGGGACTTCAGACTACCAGGACTCCGGACTATTGAGAATTCACGCCTTAGGGGACTTTATAATACCAGGACTCCGGACTTTTGAGAATTCAGGCCTCATGGGACGTCCGACTACCAGGACTCCGGATTATGGGAAATTCAGGCTTAAGGAGACTTCAGGATACCAGGACTCCGGACTATTGAGAATTCAGGCCTCAGAGGACTTCAGACTTCCAGGCCTTCTGACTATTGAGAATTCAGGCCTTAGGGGGCTTTAGACTACCAGGACTCCGGACTATTGAGAATTCAGGCCTCAGGGGACGTCAGAATACCAGGACTCCGGACTATTGAGAATTCAGGCCTCAGGGAACGTCAGACTACCAGGACTCCGGACTTTTGAGAATTGAGGCCTCAGGGGATGTCAGACTACCAGGACTCCGGACTTTTGAGAATTCATGCCTTATGGGACTTCAGATTATCAGGACTCCGAACTATTGAGAATTCAGTTCGCAGGGACTTCAGACTACCAGGACTCAAGACTATGGATAATCCAGTCCTTAGGGGACTTGAGAATACCAGGACTCCGGACTATTGAGAATTCAGGCCTCAGGGGATTTCAGACTACCAGGCCTTCTGACTATTGAGAATTGAGGCCTCAGGGGACGTCAGACTACCAGGACTCCGGGCTATTGAGAATTGAGGCCTCAGGGGACTTCAGACTACCAGGACTCCGGACTATTGAGAATTCACGCCTTAGGGGACTTTATAATACCAGGACTCTGGACTTTTGAGAATTCAGACCTGAGGGGACTTCAGAATACCAGGTCTCCGGACTATTGATAATCCAGGCTTCAGGGGACTTCAGGCTAACAGGCCTTCAGACTATGATTCCGGACTATTGAGAATTCAGGCCTCAGGTGACTTCAGACTACCAGGCCTTAGGGGACTATTGAGAATTCAGGCCTCAGGTGACTTCAGACTACCAGGCCTTAGGGGACTATTGAGAATTCAGGCCTCAGGGGACTTCAGACTACCAGGACTCCGGACTATGGAGAATCCAGGTCTTAGGGGACTTCAGACTACCAGTACTCCGGACTATTGAGAATTCAAGCCTTAGGGGACTTCAGATTACCAGGACTCCGGACTATGGAGAATTCAGTTCTCAGGGTCTTCAGACTACCAGTATTTCCGGACTATTGAAAATTCAGGCCTCAGGGGACTTCAGAATACCAGGACTCCGGACTTTTGATTATTCATGCTCCGGACTATTGATAATTCATGCTCCGGACTATTGAGAATTCAGGCATTAGGGGACATCAGAACACCAGGACTCAGGACTTTTGAGAATTCAGACCTGAGGGGACTTCATAATACCAGGACCCGGACTATTGAGAATTCAGGCCTTTGGGGACTTCATAATACCAGGACTCAAGACTATTGAGAATTCAGGCCTTAGGGGATTTCATAATACCAGGACTCCGGACTATTGAGAATTCAGGCATAAGGGGACGTCAGATTACCAGGACTCCGGACTATTGATAATTCATGCTCCGGACTATTGATGATTCATGCTCCGGACTATTGTGAATTCAGGCCTTAGGGGACGTCAGACTACCAGAACTCCTGATTATGGAGAATTCAGGCCTAAGGGGACTTCAGACTACCAGGTCTCCGGACTATTGAGAATTCAGGCCTCAGGGGACTTCATAATACCAGGACTCCGGACTATTGCGAATTCTGACCTGATGGGACTTCAAATTACCAGGACTCCGGACTATTCAGAATTCAGTTCTCAGGGACTTCAGACTACCAGGTCTCCGGACAATGGAGAATCCAGGCCTTAGGGGACTTCAGAATATCAGGACTCCGGACTATTGAGAATTCAGGCCTTATGGGACTTTAGACTACCAGGACTCCGGACTATTGAGAATTCAGGCCTCAGGGGACGTCAGACTACCAGGATTCCGGACTATTGAGAATTCAGGCCTCAGGGGACGTCAGACTACCAGGACTCCGGACTATTGAGAATTCAGGCTTTAGGGGACTTCAGACTACCAGGACTCCGGACTATTGAGAATTCAGGCCCTAGGGGACGTCAGACTACCAGGACTCCGGACTATTGAGAATTCAGGCCTCAGGGGACTTCAGACTACCAGGACTCCGGACTATTGAGAATTGAGGCCTCAGGTGACGTCAGACTACCAGGACTCCGGATTTTTGAGAATTCATGCCTTATGGGACTTCAGATTACCAGGACTCCGAACTATTAATAATTCATGCTCCGGACTATTGATAATTCATGCTCCGGACTATTGATAATTCATGCTCCGGACTATTGTGAATTCAGGCCTTAGGGGACGTCAGACTACCAGAACTCCTGATTATGGAGAATTCAGGCCTAAGGGGACTTCAGACTACCAGGTCTCCGGACTATTGAGAATTCAGGCCTCAGGGGACTTCATAATACCAGGACTCCGGACTATTGAGAATTCTGACCTGATGGGACTTCAAATTACCAGGACTCCGGACTATTCAGAATTCAGTTCTCAGGGACTTCAGACTACCAGGACTCCGAACTATGGAGAATCCAGGCCTTAGGGGACTTCAGAATATCAGGACTCCGGACTATTGAGAATTCAGGCCTTATGGGACTTTAGACTACCAGGACTCCGGACTATTGAGAATTCAGGCCTCAGGGGACGTCAGACTACCAGGATTCCGGACTATTGAGAATTCAGTTCTCAGGGGACGTCAGACTACCAGGACTCCGGACTATTGAGAATTCAGGCCTCAGGGGACTTCAGATTACCAGGACTCCGAACTATTAATAATTCATGCTCCGGACTATTGATAATTCATGCTCCGGACTATTGATAATTCATGCTCCGGACTATTGAGAATTCAGGCCTTAAGGGACGTCAGACTACCAGGACTCCGGACTATGGAGAATCCAGGCCTTAGGGGACTTCAGAATACCAGGACTCCGGACTATTGAGAATTCAGGCCTCAGGGGACGTCAGAATACCAGGACTCCGGACTATTGAGAATTCAGGCCTCAGGGAACGTCAGACTACCAGGACTCCGGACTATTGAGAATTGAGGCCTCAAGGGATGTCAGACTACCAGGACTCCGGACTTTTGAGAATTCATGCCTTATGGGACTTCAGATTATCAGGACTCCGAACTATTGATAATTTAATTCGCAGGGACTTCAGACTACCAGGACTCCGGACTATGGAGAATCCAGGCCTTAGGGGACTTGAGAATACCAGGACTCCGGACTATTGAGAATTCAGGCCTCAGGGGACTTCAGACTACCAGGCCTTCTGACTATTGAGAATTGAGGCCTCAGGGGACGTCAGACTACCAGGACTCCGGGCTATTGAGAATTGAGGCCTCAGGGGACTTCAGACTACCAGGACTCCGGACTATTGAGAATTCACGCCTTAGGGGACTTTATAATACCAGGACTCCGGACTTTTGAGAATTCAGGCCTCATGGGACGTCCGACTACCAGGACTCCGGATTATGGGAAATTCAGGCTTAAGGAGACTTCAGGATACCAGGACTCCGGACCATTGAGAATTCAGGCCTCAGAGGACTTCAGACTTCCAGGCCTTCTGACTATTGAGAATTCAGGCCTTAGGGGGCTTTAGACTACCAGGACTCCGGACTATTGAGAATTCAGGCCTCAGGGGACGTCAGAATACCAGGACTCCGGACTATTGAGAATTCAGGCCTCAGGGAACGTCAGACTACCAGGACTCCGGACTTTTGAGAATTCATGCCTTATGGGACTTCAGATTATCAGGACTCCGAACTATTGAGAATTCAGTTCGCAGGGACTTCAGACTACCAGGACTCAAGACTATGGATAATCCAGTCCTTAGGGGACTTGAGAATACCAGGACTCCGGACTATTGAGAATTCAGGCCTCAGGGGATTTCAGACTACCAGGCCTTCTGACTATTGAGAATTGAGGCCTCAGGGGACTTCAGACTACCAGGACTCCGGGCTATTGAGAATTGAGGCCTCAGGGGACTTCAGACTACCAGGACTCCGGACTATTGAGAATTCACGCCTTAGGGGACTTTATAATACCAGGACTCTGGACTTTTGAGAATTCAGGCCTCATGGGACGTCAGACTACCTGGACTCCGGATTATAGAAAATTCAGGCTTAAGGAGACTTCAGGTAACCAGGACTCCGGACCATTGAGAATTCAGGCCTCAGAGGACTTTAGACTTCCAGGACTCCGGACTATTGAGAATTCAGGCCTCAGGGGACTTCAGACTACCAGGCCTTCTGACTATTGAGAATTCAGGCCTTAGGGGGCTTTAGACTACCAGGACTCCGGACTATTGAGAATTCAGGCCTCAGGGGACTTCAGACTACCAGGACTCCGGACTTTTGAGAATTCAGGCCTCATGGGACGTCAGACTACCAGGACTCCGGACTATTGAGAATTCAGGCCTTAGGGGACTTCCGACTACCAGGCCTTCTGGACTATTGAAAATTCAGGCCTCAGGGGACGTCAGACTATCAGGACTCCGGACTATTGAGAATTCAGGCCTTAGGGGACTTCAGACTACCAGGCCTCCGGACTATTGCGATTTATGTCTTTCATGCATTCGGACTACAAATATTTCGGCTATTGAGTATTTTTGGCAATGAGTCTTAACACAAACATACCCCTCACTATCGGACCATCAGTGTGCTAGTCTGAGGCCTATTGAAACGCTTGGTTATCGGGTTTTCAAATGTGAAAATTATTCAACATTTGGGTACTTCACAGTCAAGTGTCACAAGGAAGAATTTGTAAGTATTATTACGCTCGACATTTTCGGAAACAGGAAACATGACACAAGCTCTTTTCTTACGACTGAGATTATTCATTTATAATTTTTTAATTTGCCCTCTGTACCAAGGCATGCTGCCACCTAATTAAATGGTTTGGGGTGGAAAACACTGCCAAATGTATAAGTTTATACCTGTCATTTTAATATTATAAATGGTTGTAACCCAACTTTGCCCTTGCAATAAATGTTGATCGATACATGTTGATCGTCCAGCTGAGCATTCCTAAGACATTGTTTAATCTTTTTATAGTACTAGACAGTAGGGATGTAACAATGCATCGAACTATCGAGGCATCGCAATAGTTTACCACCCAATAGTTCTATCACAGTAGTGTAACACCCAATAGTTCTATCACAGTAGTGTAACACCCAATACTTCTATCGCAATAGTGTACCAACCAATAGTTCTATCACAGTAGTGTACCACCCAATAGTTCTATCACAGTAGTGTACCACCCAATAGTTCTATCACAGTAGTGTACCACCCAATAGTTCTATCGCAATTGTGTACCAACCAATAGTTCTATCGGAATTGTGTACCAACCAATAGTTCTATCGCAATTGTGTACCACCCAATAGTTCTATCACAGTAGTGTAACACCCAATAGTTCTATCACAGTAGTGTAACACCCAATACTTCTATCGCAATAGTGTACCACCCAATACTTCTATCACAGTAGTGTACCACCCAATAGTTCTATCACAATTGTGTACCAACCAATAGTTCTATCACAGTAGTGTACCACCCAATAGTTCTATCACAATTGTGTACCACACAATAGTTCTATCACAGTAGTGTAACACCCAATAGTTCTATCACAGTAGTGTAACACCCAATAGTTCTATCACAATTGTGTACCACCCAATAGTTCTATCACAATTGTGTACCAACCAATAGTTCTATCGCAATTGTGTACCAACCAATAGTTCTATCGCAATTGTGTACCACCCAATAGTTCTATCACAGTAGTGTAACACCCAATAGTTCTATCACAGTAGTGTAACACCCAATAGTTCTATCACAGTAGTGTAACACCCAATACTTCTATCGCAATAGTGTACCACCCAATACTTCTATCGCAATTGTGTACCAACCAATAGTTCTATCGCAATTGTGTACCACCCAATAGTTCTATCACAGTAGTGTACCACCCAACAGTTCTATCACAGTAGTGTACCACCCAATAGTTCTATCACAATTGTGTACCAACCAATAGTTCTATCACAGTAGTGTACCACCCAATAGTTCTATCACAATTGTGTACCACACAATAGTTCTATCACAGTAGTGTAACACCCAGTAGTTCTATCACAGTAGTGTAACACCCAATAGTTCTATCACAATTGTGTACCACCCAATAGTTCTATCGCAATATTGTACCACCCAATAGTTCTATCACAGTAGTGTAACACCCAATAGTTCTATCACAGTAGTGTAACACCCAATAGCTCTATCGCAATTGTGTACCACCCAATAGTTCTATCGCAATTGTGTACCACCCAATAGCTCTATCGCGATTGTGTACCACCCAATAGTTCTATCACAATAGTGTACCACCCAATAGTTCTATGACAATAGTGTACCACCCAATGGTTCTATCACAATAGTGTACCACCCAATACTTCTATCACAATTGTGTACCACCCAATACTTCTATCGCAATAGATTACCTACCAACCAATAGTTCTATCGCAATAGTTTACCAACCAATAGTTCTATCGCAATAGTTTACCACCCAATAGTTCTATCACAATAGTGTACCACCCAATAGTTCTATCTCAATAGTATACCACCCAATAGCTCTATCGCAATTGTGTACCACCCAATAGTTCTATCACAATTGTGTACCACCCAATAGTTCTATCTCAATAGTGTACCACCCAATAGTTCTATCTCAATAGTGTACCACCCAATAGCTCTATCGCAATTGTGTACCACCCAATAGTTCTATCACAATTGTGTACCACCCAATAGTTCTATCACAATTGTGTACCACCCAATACTTCTTTCACAATAGTGTACCACCCAATAGCTCTATCTCAATAGTGTACCTGTCATCAAATAGTTCTATCGGAATTGTAAAGTGGCAACGCAATAGACATCGCAATAGTTTACCACCCAATCGTTCTATCTCAATAGTAAAGTGGCAATGCAAAAGACAATCACAACCGTATCAATCATTTGTCAGTGATATTTTATTTCCTGAAAGGCATCATTTAACAAATAATCATCAAGAAGTTTTAATGTTGTTGGTTGATATAAAACAATTTATTGAATATTACAATTATACGTTTAAACTGACTCATTATGCAAACTTAAATGGACTAAAAAGATAAACATTTTGGACTCGTTTTAGTAAATGAAGGTACTTGTGTAATTTTAAGTACAATATAATAAACATTTTGGTTATCGATGACTATCGCAATAGTATCACAATAGTTTGTTGGTATCGCAATACTATCGTAATAGTAATTCTGACTATCACACTAATATCGCAAATGGTAAAGGAGTGGTGCCAATTTGGACTTTTCTGCGGCGTATCAGTGATACGTCTAATATTTTGCAGGAAGATAATTTCAGGTCAGTTGCATATTGTATTATATTCAAAACATCTGATTTTGTGTGGGCTCAGAAAACATTTGGGGGTCAAAGTGGAGGGACTGTAAAATGAAAATTTTGTTTTTGAAGTTCTTACGGACTGAAAAATATAGAAAAACTTCTAGTTCATGTAGTTTCTGTTAAATATGTAGCAGACTTGAAGATTTAAGTTGAACAAAAATAGGTAAAAACTCATTAAGTAGGTCAAGGTCACATAATTGCTCACTGGTCTACTTTGACACCCTCATTTGTGCTAAATAGTCACCCCTACTAGACAAGGAATATAAGCAGCTTTCTTCGCTACATTAACTGCACAGACTATGGGTACCAATGCAAAAAGGGTCTTTGCCGAGTAAAGTTCCAGGAGAGAAGAAAAGGTTCCTATAAAGGGGAGGGACAATACGATATATTTTGTTCGGCGTACCTCACATACTATATCATCAATTAAAACAGACCTTTTTGTCCCTATCATCACTGAAGAGTCGTAGGAGGACGAAATAGCTGTATGGTGCAGTTTAATTCATTTTTCGGCATAATGTATATATTACTAAATTTTAAAAGGTACAGCACATGTGTGTGTTACGTCATCTTTGTAACGACATTATCTAATGTATGCCTGACAATATTTACAAAGCAAAACCACTATCTGATCCAGTGAATACAAAATAGCATTAAACATACACACACAATGTAATTTGTTTTGGAGATTGTCTCTTAAACTTTAAAAGAATTTGGTCAATCAGTTTGATAAATATGTTTTGTCTCTGTGAGACATACATACATAGATACACCACAGCCATCCTCTGTCAAACCTCTGTGAGACCTACATACAAAGATACACCACAGCTATCCTTTGTCAGACCTCTGTGAGACCTACATACATAGATACACCATAGCTATCCTTTGTCAGACCTCTGTGAAACATACATGCATAGATACACCGCAACTATCCTCTGCCAGACCTCTGTGAGACATACATACATAAATACACAACAGTTATCCTCTGTCAGACCTCTGTGAGACCTACATACAAAGATACACCACAACTGTCCTCTGTCAGACCTCTGTGAGACATACATACAAAGATACACCACAGCTATCCTCTGTCAGACTTCTGTGAAACATACATACATAGATACACCACAACTATCCTCTGTCAGACCTCTGTGAGACCTACATACATAGATACACCACAACTATCCTCTGTCAGACTTCTGTGAAACATACATACATAGATACATCATAACTATCCTCTGTCAGACCTCTGTGAGACCTACATACAAAGATACACCACAGCTATCCTCTGTCAGACCTCTGTGAAACATACATACATAGATATACCGCAACTATCCTCTGTCAGACTTCTGTGAAACATACATACATACATACACCACAACTATC
Source organism: Mimachlamys varia (assembly GCA_947623455.1). Lineage (NCBI taxonomy): Eukaryota > Metazoa > Mollusca > Bivalvia > Pectinida > Pectinidae > Mimachlamys > Mimachlamys varia. The sequence goes on from OX392539.1 coordinate 36,524,671, forward strand.
CTCTGTCAGACCTCTGTGAGACCTACATACAAAGACACACCACAGCTATACTCTGTCAGACAGCTGTTTCGTGCTTCTGGCACTTGTCGGTGATGCTAGGGGCCAAAAGATGGGAATCCAATTTTTTTTCAACTAATATAGAAGCAGCAGGGTCAGGTGCGTGAAACCTCTATAATTTATGAATTTAGAAGACAAATAAAACTAGTTCTGTATAATTTCAAATCGTATACTGCGAAAACGTGTATATTATGTACCGCGCCACTACTCAAATGCGATACGTGTGGCTATAGATAGATATATAGATACACAACATCTATCATCTGTGCGACATATTTAATTAGTACATCACGTGACTGTATACTGCCTTCCCATTGGCTACACATATGGGTACTATGAAGCGATAGTGCCCACTCACCCGGACACTATCAAATTTGGCGCAATGTTCAACGTGAATCTATTATGACGTCACTATTGCGTTACGTCAATATTACGTCGTGCCATTGTTCTGCTTGAAAATGGCTGACTCTGGAAACGACCTAAAGCTGGTAATGGTCTTTCACATTAAAAAGTGTTTTGCTGTATACATATATATCTAAATTAAAGGGTGATGTACTAAACCCATTATGGCCCTGTTGAGACGGCACTATTGCCTCATAGTATGGTCTCGTTATGAGATAGTTCCCTCGCCTTCGGCTCAGGCACTATCCCATCCCTCGACCATACTATGAGGCAATAGTGCCCTCTCAAGAGGGCCATAATAGATAAATAGGTACACCTACATCCTTGTTCATTTCTCCTTCCTACTACACCTGTGCAGATCTTGTTGAGGCATACATACAGAGATAAACTAAAGCTATTCTCTTGATGGCGGGATTCCTCTCGTGAGGAAAATTGTTCGATCGAGCTGAGTCCCAAAAAGCCCTGAGGGCCCTATGATTATCCCCGAGCATCTGATAACAGATCCCCAGTAGATTGTGGACTATCCAAAATCTGTGTCCTCCTTGATTGTGGTCACCCTGGACCTCTACCAGGTGGCGTAAGGCTGCATCACGTCCTGTAGCGTCTCCAATGTCATGGCAACACAAAAAGGTCAGGAACACGGCATACGGCAGTGGTGGGAACAAGATGTCTACCTTGTTTTCCAGACAAAGATGGGGAAGATAAAATATAAGATAAACAAACTGTAGCGGACTTACGTAAATTGTCCGAAGTCTATCCAACATATGTCCAGATTGATGGAACCAATAGGCGCCCATTACCCCGGTTTGTTCTAGGGCTTGTTTTTGCTCATAACTACTAATTAGTAGTTCGTAACATGACGCTAGCTTTGTTACTTGTTTGGACAAGCTCAGAGCTTTACCAGTCAGACCAAGAAGAAAATACAATGTTGCTAAATACAACACTTCTGTTCCCATCGATGCTCTGTGACCCATCCAGCGTTTACATTTCCTAATGAGCATGTACCTTGTCTTGTTGTCTGGAGCAAATGTTTGATCTACATAGGCTTGATTCGCTGCATTTCTAAATAGGTATCCTGTTATGTGGTGGTATGCGATAACTTGATCATAATCGGAGTGTGATGTTGATAGTACAGTGATTGCTTTCCTCAGGGAAAGAGGATTGGCAAGGCAATCATTCTCAATTAAGGATTGCACAATTCCTATATCCTGTCCTAAAACAATATCCTGGACGGTTTGGGGACATGAAAGTTCAGCTTGATTTGCAATGTTGCCAAGGTAACTCCATATTGGTTTGAAACGATTTCCTACCGAAAGACACAACCATTTCATCTCACAATAGTTTATCAAAACGTCTAAAGAATCTGCTGATGCTGCCCGTGGATTTTCCTTTTGAATAAGTTGTTGGCTGGGATGAAGTAATTTGGACAGAATCCAGGCCCTGACCCAAGCAATCAGTATATGAACGCAAAAGCAAAAGCAGTAAAAAACGTTTTTCTCGTGCCATAGCTTTTGGCTGGTATTCTCTATTGCATGAAACATTAATGTTTTCAAAAAATAGGAACACAGAATGTCATCATCCCCAATGGTGTCTGCCAAAGTGTCTTTTATTTGTTTTAAGAAATATTTCAGCAAGGTATAAACTTTTAGTTGAATGTGAGTAAAGGAGTGAACTAAAGATCTTTCTGCTGTTGCAAAGGAGATTCTCCATTGTAAAAGTGTAACCGCAGAACATTTATCGCCAACTGGCACGAGATAGCATCCACTGTCCACGATATCATCAATCAAGGTTTGACTTGGCCATCCATAAAGACGTGCACGCGACCTCCATTCATTAGCCTCCTTTGGCCAACTGTTGCAATGAAAACATGAAACGAAGTCTGCGCTTTTATTTGGAGGCGCAAATGCAGTACAACTAGGCCCATTGGATTCCACATTTTGACATATAAACTCACTGATTTTAATGACGAATTTCTCTCTGTAGATATCACTTGAAAGAAACATTGAATTTCCAACTTTAACAAGTGACTCACATAATTCATTTGAATGATCCTGTCCGAACTGTTTTAACTCTAAGTGGACATAGCCAGGGCGGCAGTCTGCCTCTCTTATGTAAAAAATTGTTTTGCTTGCCATATTGTGAGAGATAGACTGATTAGAGTTCAACACTGAAACACTGCTTTCGTGGTACATTACGTCAATATCTGAACCCATTACATAAATCCCCTCTCCTCGACTTCCACATATGACAATTCCTGGTTCGAAATGTTCTCTTAAGCAAATTGCCCTCCTGATGGCTTCCACTACCTCTTTTGTTCCTGTAAACTCCCTTTCCATATATTTTGACAAAAGCCTAGACATCCTCTCAGTCTCCCTAGAATCCATCATGGCTATCTTTGGAACATTATCTACAAAAAAAGGAACAACACTTTCAAATGATTCTGATTAAGTATGCATATGTATGCCCAATTAATATTAACATTAATCAATCTTACTTTAACAACGGTATCTTCTTTCTGTAATCTGCCAATGTGAACAATAATAAATTAGAGAATACCGAGGCGTCAACAAAATCATAATCCGAACTCAAAATCGATTAAACCAGGAGCATAATATGAACAAAGGAAAGATCTACATGGAAACCCTTGTAAAATTACAAGAGATTAAAACCAGGTGTCCCGGGCAAGTCCTCGAAATGAGAACAGAGTCATTGTCAATCACAACAAGTAAGCATACTAATGAGCATACTCAAATCATCTCCATATCACACAAAGATACAGAATCTTTTTCAATGACACAAAGATGGCGACCATTTTACCTTCCCATAGTTCTGATCAACCTGCCTCTCTCGAATCCCTTTTTTATTACTTTGTTTGCCAGCAGTCGACATCGATCACGAAAATCATGATATTTAGAGCAAGCCCTAGAATAGAACTGCGACATGTAAACACCATAAGTTGGAAAAGCAGAAATGTTACTAAAAAGAAAAGGAAAGTTCACGGTCGGAAAATTCAAACTGTCACGTTTATCGTATAGCTAATAGTAAGCAGTCCATGTTGGTCATAGTTTAAGGACAGATCGAGGTGAGCGGATGATGTACAAGAGTATGTTGTGGTGTTCATAAACAACACATCGTCGATATATCTGAAAGTGATATTAAAACAGTTGGCAAGGTTTTTGTTACCTGTCCTAATTAGCCCTTCAACACCTTCAGCCTCGTATGAAAATAAAAACAGGTCAGCTAAGAGTGGAGCACAGTGTGTTTCCATGGGAATGCAAACAGTCTGATGGAAAATAATCTTCCTCCGAACTCAACAAAAATATTGTCGACTAGGAATTCAGTCATCCTTACTATATATTTTTCAGTAATTTTCCCCTTAGCTTTTGTTGTGTTTTTCACAATGTGCGTTTGTATCGCATGTATTGTATTTCTGAAAAGGAAACTTAACGAGAGACGTTCCTTCAGTTTTGTATGAAGTATGGTAGTGTACAGGATAATGATTTGATCAACAAATAATTTCTTGGAGAGGGTGCTCAAGATTGATCAAAAGATCTTTCGAGTTTTTCAAAATCAACATTCAGTTAATTCCTAAGCTGGAGTAAACAGTGTCACAATAATTCGTAGTTAACTGTCAATGTTGGTAATGGTTTATGTTACAGGAGTGTATTGTCCTATATTTTGAGTTCAGAGAGTTATATACTAGGTCAACAAACCTCTTGTTACTTATGAACAACTCATTGTCGAAAGGTACCTGAAGGTTTGTGTTGCCTGTCTTGACGAGCTCCGGACAAATTCAGCCTGGTATGACAACAATTGCAAGTCAATTATGAGAATGGCATGTGTGTTCCCATATACATGCAATCAGTCTTCATCTTCGGAATTAAAGAAAGCTGCTTACCTTGTAACAGTATCAAGCCTTCGCTATAGGACGGTAGAGATAAAGTCAGTATTTGGTCCCAGTAGCCTGCCTCAGTCGGCTCGGTACATCCAGCTACTAAGGACAGCATGCAGAACAAGTTGATTTCCTCAACCTCTCATCAAATATTTCCTGTTTGCGCCCATAGGTCACGTTACTTTTACAGCACCTTGTACGTACCTTACACGGTTCCTGTACTTGTAGTGGTGCGTCACTGAGCACCACTCATATCACGTGAGATAGAAATAGATGTTAGTTAAGAACAGTTAAACAGTGATATAACCTGAATGATGGAGACGAATTGTTCATGTCACAAAATCGTTTTCGTTTTAACATTGAGTCAATGGGATATTGCCACCAAGACACTTAACGTATGACAGCGAGTGTGTGTGACAAAAAGTGACATGCACACGGTTAGTTTGAGCCGCCATATTGACGTTCCGTGTTATATATTAATCCTAAATTATCTCACTCTCGATAGGCTCCGCCTCAGGTGACAGTGATATCATTTAAATGGGCATCCCGCGAAAGGTAGCTTTTTTCATCATTTTTTTTTTCAAAATATTACATACACATATCGAGTGGGTATTCTCATTGACGACGACGATCGGATTTTGGTAATATGCATTTATAAAATAATTTATAATTATAAAATCTGATGACACAATACAATAATTCTTACATTGGTATTGCTAGCTCATGAAATCCGATTGTATACTCGTAAATGAAGAGGCACACACTCCCATTACAGGTTGTCATGGTGATTTTAAAAACTGATACTTATAAAATATACAACATTGAATGGTGTAGAAATCTATTGATTACGCCCCAACATAATTAGTTTTTGATCGGAGACATAGATAAAGCCGTGTATATCACTCTATAATAATAATGATAACAACAATAATTCGAGGTTCTTATATCATACTGCTTTATCACGACCTTGAAGGCCGTCTTTAAGCGGTTAAGAAAGTATTATCCGTGATTATAGGGCCTTAACAACCAGCCAATATCGATCTCAACTCCCTTGGGATCATACAACCGGTGCTGCCATTTCGGCGCTCACAGCTACATGTAGCATTCTATGATTTGTAGAACTACCCAACCACGTACTCATTTACAGCTGACTAGCCTGGAACAAGCAGAGTAAAGTATCTTGCTCAAAGATACAACACAAATGCCATGACCAGGACTTTTAACTCCAACCTTTCGGTCACGAGCCCGGCGTCCTACACTAGACCAAATTGCCTCTATATTTTAGATGGTATCTGGCCTCAAAGAGCTATAAATTATCTCTAGAAATAAGAAGGATTTATATGAATCAGTACAAAAAATAAGGAAATTATAAAAGGGAAGTTTTAAAACGAAACTTTTAGCTTGAGCACTTAGGCAACTCTTCAAAGTACCACTTGGAATATTTTTTAAGTGTGTATACGCATGCGCATAGAAATAAAATATCAATGACTCACAACTAAAATATATCCAAATAGGCCTTGCAAAGTGTAGTGTTTAATATATATGTACTTAACATCTCTTCTCGCATCGGTAATGGGCTCGGCGGATTTATATCAGTTTCAAACAAGGGTCCGATCACGCTTTAGTGCGATAACTTTCCGCTGACACCTAGCGTTTGTTTCCTTTATCATCTTGAGACATGGAACATATTTTGGATTTATTATGACTATTATACATGTAATCAATGCTGGAAAACGCCTTATTCCATTGATAAACATTCTCGATTTTTTTGTCGATAAAGCAAACAATGGCGGCTTCTTGTAATTGGCAACGTCCAACCGAGTCACTACCAGAGAAGTGTGTCAATGCGTGTACATTAAGCGACCATTATAAATGAAAACATGTTCAAAGTCCTATTTATAGTTTTCTTTTCAAGAAACCTAGACAAATATTGTAGTACATTGCGTATTTTTTCTAAGTTTACAAATAGAACGATAATGATTCTACAACATCAGCCAACAGGGCTATCACAGGTACCATTGTAGTATACCGCATCAATGTTAATCTTCTACAGACTGTATCTTACATAAGATAACTGAAATTTACTGAACATAGTCATTTGCCATTCGTTGCCAATACTGTAGGAAAATAAGATTATTTCATGGCCAGGGATGTAAGACATACAAATTCCTGCCTCGGGGTTTTCCAATTTAGTAAACCCCGAGGCTTTGCCGAGGGTTTTGCCAAATTTGAAAACGCCGAGGGTGGAATTTCCCTATCTTACACTTTGGGTCACGAAAGTATTTTTCTCTTATAGCAACTACATGAATTAGCTCAAAACCATGAGAATACATTTTGACTGGCTACCATTTTGATTTAAACTTTTTTCTTGGGCTTTTCTGGCAGAAACTAATCTGACAGCGAGATTAAACATACCCCATATATACAAGCAAAGATTTTACAGAAATTGTGAGGTCACGTCGCGTGATATGCTATGTAGGACAGATTTGTCTTACAAAGGTTTCTACAATGTGCAAAATCTATCCAACGTGGCGAGATATGAGAGAAAATGAGTAAAATATCACCTGCAAAATTGTTTTGAATTTCTATACTACATGTATGGAAAAAGACAGTTTTGGGGATAAACTGAATGTAGTGTCTTTCACATCTAAAGTTTGTTGCATGACGCCAAATGTCTACCTTTCCGCGTAATTGCCTTAAATATTAAGTGTTTTCTGCTTGGATGCCGGTTCGTTAATATGCCTTATGCAGTTGTGCTGTAGTTTGCCACTGATCATTTAAGTGATATAAAGTATTATATATATTATGTTTTTTTGTTTTGTTGTACTTTATTAACATGTAGCGTACGATTAACAGCGGAAATAATTTAGAGACAGCCTTTGAGTGCGCGTGGTTTGTGTGTGGGTGTGTGTTTCTGCGTGCGTGCGTGTGTTCGCGTGTGCGTTCTTGCCTGTGCGTGCGTGTGCGTGGTGTGTTTGGGAGTAGTATGTACTTGTAAGCCTCCTCGCGAAACTGATGGCTTCTTAGAAGTGATACTTCACTGAAGTACACTGCCGTCGTCATAATGCCGAGCTTCAAACAAGGAGTGGTAACTACCATTTTTGGATACTTTGGTATGTCTCAGCTTTGGTACAGAATCCATGGCCTTTCACATACACTGCAACTAGGGAGCTCAGATGTGAAAGTGTTCGCTTACAGTTTGAAAGCTCCTAGGCTCAAATTCCGGTCTTCATGCGGTACCTCTGTCGCTGTGAAATACATTTATGTGTTTGTTTTGTTTATCCTATTGGATAAATTTAAAGGAGAACTACCATTTTTGGATACTTTGGTATGTATCAGCTTTGGTACAGAACCCATGGCCTTTCACATACACTGCAACTAGGAAGATCAAATGTTAATTTGTTCACTTACAGTTTGAAAGCTCCTGGGCTCAAATTCCGCTCTTGTCGCTACAAATTCATTCTCTTTGTCTCTGTAACAAAATTGGTGAGCCTACCAGCCCATGCTTATGTTGATATACAATAGGTACAGTACATGCATCAGCCATCAGCCATAAATAAGACTTTGGTCTAAATAAATAAATAACAAGTTGTCCTAATTCCCTATATAAATTATTGCGTCTTTTCTTAAACAATATGATATATCCCGTGTTGGTATTGTATGTATGAACATGTATACACGTCCTTTTTATTATGACGTCACTTTATCGCTATGGAAACGACGTTTTCAGCATACAGTTTCTCGCATATTTAAGACGGTTTCTTAGTAATATAATCACGTCACATTAAAAAATGACGTATATATACTGTACACAAAAGGGAGGAAACTCTAATTCACGAAAATACCTTATACTGTAAACAGTTTCCCCAACATCAATAAACAAACGAATCAACAACAATAACATTGTTTACACTTTTTAATAGTTGATATTTGTACAGGTGAGACAACACTCGCCATGGTACGTGTAGTGAGTACAGAATCTTTCATCGTCTCCTTCGTAAAGTTTCCTCATTTCATCACAAGTCTGCCAGCCAAATCTCATATCCATGCATTTTGTCTTTATCACGTCATCTGCACGTTTCTGGTCTAAAATTAGAATACACATTGTAAGATAATGACGTTTCGATGAAAATGGCTATATACAAAATGTACATTACTACCAAAAAGGGGAGATAACTACATACACAACGGAGTTAGGACACAATATAACAATGTAGACATGTATTCACATCATATTCTTGGCGTAGAAAACACGAACATCATTTGATCGGTATATGGGCTGGATAGCACAAACTTTTGATAAAGCAACCGGGGTTCGACACCCTAAAAGGGACGTGGAAAGGGTATCGGGTCACCGGTCAGAGCACGTGCGTTATTTTACAGGTACTCTGAAAATATCACACATCTCACTGACAGGCATTAAACTAGAATAAACTGAAATCCCATGTTATATCGTGTACAAAGACGTTCTACATAGAGCCCTGCACATAACTGGAAGAAGAAAAAGATACATTAGTCCAAATCGATATATCACATTATGAGTACATGATATGGAAATGGCATGTCGACATTGAACAAAATAGGTTTTCTGTATGCTGTGCTGCGTAAATGTGTACGATCATCAGAGCTTCGGGCCGTTTACCACTTCGACAAATTGTATTGTTCAAAATTGGTACAAAGTATTTTTCACAAATTATGACAACTTAAACGCAGTCACCTTTCAACAAAACATTTGTATTTCACACTTTTCGAAAAAAGAACAACTGTTTGTTTTTCTCTCCTCTGTAGAACTAGTTTCATTTTACTCCTAAATACATAAAATGAAGGTCTTTTACGCGCCTGAACCTTCAGCTTCTACATTAGGTGAGGAGTTTTGGATTCCCACCTTTTGGCCCCTAGCATCATGCACGGAGGAGTCCTAGAAGGACGAAATAGCTGTATGACGCAGTTTACATAATTTGTTCGGCTGACGGTATCTATTACTTAATTTAAAAGTGTAATATATGTTTATATTTCGTCATTTTACATAGACTATATTGTTTCTTAATTCGTATGTCCGTTGTTATACTTATGAACCTTTTACGTTTATGCTTATTTCCGTTCAGCATTCATTATACATATTAAGTCGAACGGTGTTATTTCGAAATTGGCGAGACTACGGTAAAACATCGAGTTTTCCGAGTTTTCTAGTTAACAAGTTTGAATACTGAGTGTGAAGCCTGGCCGAGATTGACGAAATCCTTCGAATTATAGGGGGCATTTCAGTTAAACGACTTCGAGAAAAACGTGTTCGGCAAACAAATGTGGCTTTAAACAGTATAACCCAACCTTTAAACCTCTCTGAACTTTTATACATGTATCGACCGCTCTACATAAAATGTGTCATACTACTGATAAATAAAGTTAAGTAAAGATGAAAAATGACCTCGCTTTTGTTCCTCGTTAAGCCGATGGTAAACCTATTTTATATGTATGTCGGTAGATTCTAAGCCCCTTGAGAGACAAAATGAAAGCCAAATCCACAGTAGATGCTCATAAATAGGGGTTGTCTTTATAATAATATTGCTGGAAAAGCCACTGAAGATTCTGGTATAGGTAATATTGTACGAGGCTTGTCTCTTTTGTATGTTACTCGGTACAGATACACAATTACATACGTACAATTTGTGTACCTATTTAGAAATGAGGGAAAGGGGAAGGGCGATTTAATTTACAAGTTTCATTGATGAAAACATATCATCCCTTAATCCAAAAAACAGGGGGGGTCCTGTATTTACTGTACATAAAAGTAAGAAAGTAAAATTATAGACCAGGGGCGAGGCATCCTTAACAAATTTGTTGTTTTTTTTCATATTTGTAAAAGTGTATAAGGATGTAAATATACATATTTATATTTGTGTATCTCAGTGTCACATACTTTATGCTGACTTTGTAAGGTAAAAATGTTAGCTATTTCAAATTGTCATAACAATAATATATAAAAAACATATGTTTTCAAGATTTCTACATTTTAGCTGAAATGTTTTGGGTTGCAATTGTATTCCTTAAGGGGGGAGGGGGGTGAAATGGCACATGGTAATGAATATTTTATTCCAATTTGTAGATAACATGCAAATTCTTTGACCGGAAGTTTTAACGGAAGGCAACATGAGAAGATCAAAGGTAAAGTTATGTATAGATGACTAAAAGGAAAGGCAAAAATATATTTGCATCTTAATATCAAATTTTCTTTTGCATTACGGTATATACTGATACAATCAAACTTCATTATCTCGAACTCGTTATATTGAAGACTGTTCAATTTGAAGCATTTTGTCCCATTCTCAGCACAGACCTAGATAGTAATTCTGTGATCTAGGTCATTCTTTGCACAAAACATTTGAACTCATTTAATTCGAATACTGTGATAACTGGAAGTTTTCCACGGTCGCGCTGATTTCGAGATAACAAGGTTCTACTATGTTTACAAACACCATTAAACAACATATATTTTAAAGATGTGTGCATGTTTATACGCACTTACGTGAATTTTACTTACTTACCTAAATGTCTACCCGTGCTCCCGACAATGAACATCAAAAAGAAGAGCATGCGCAGTGTCACTCCCATCGCCAGCAGCTGCTGAATCCACCGTCAATTGCGGCCTGGTGGAGTTAGCGATATATATAGTGACGGCTATTACGTGATCAGGCTAGGGGCAACAGCTGATGGGTATCGTAGATATAGGTCACCCTAGATATTTCAGATAGCTACCATCTGTTCTGCTGAGCAATCGTCGCGACAATAATGATGATGACGACGACGACGACGATAATGATGATGATGGTGGTTGTGGTGTTCATAACGACGAAGACGACGACGACGATGATGATGATGATGATGATGATGATGATGATGAAGATGATGACGACGACGACGACGACAATGATGAGAATAATTCATTGAATGACAATAGATGATTCTTGGTGGACACCGGCAATTATGTTAAAACATTGCTTTTCCATCATAGACCCTCTAACAACTTTCGACTGTGTCGTATAAATAAATTTAAAAGTCGATTTTGCTGATACCAAAAGACCTAAAGCCATGATACAAACAGTATTTGGCCAATAGTTTCATAAGAATTTCAAAATACACAAAAAATAAACAAACAAATAATGATCCGACATCAATTCATGATTTTGTTTTTGGAATCCAAGCTGTTCATCTTATTTGAAATGAATATAATGAAATATTTGAAATGTGTTTATAGATCTTTTCGTTGGTTATCCATATCATCGTGACAGTATACAGATTCCGTAGATATCGGCGCCGCCAATATTTACCACCTGTCGTCTGCGCGGTCATTTTCATTGTCCTCTGTGTATACATTAATTAGTCGTTATCAATTTGTATCTCGCCTCAAATCAAACGCCTTAATGAGAAGATGTAAATTTCAATCACAACTCCTTTGATTAAAATGTCGATCTGACACAGCCCGTAGGTGCTTGCTAGCTCTACAAGAGAGAATAATTTTGACAAAACAAAAAGAAACCAAGCTAACCATTAAGAGACTTATTTAAATGAAGTCACGAACCCAACGGATGTCATGTAGTTCTGACCCAATCCTTTGGTGCTAGCTACAATTTGTTCTAACTAAGATTAGAAATTTTTACAAAAAAAAATAAAAACGAAGGAAATTCTATATGTAGTTTTCTGTCACTACTGAATGTTACAATGAACAATTGTTATTTCCTTCTGGTCTGGCCCCTGGGTACTGACAAGCTCCGTTTGAGTTAGTCATTTCACTAGTTTCTTTTTTTCTTCTCTATTTCGTTTTAAAAGCCTAAAAATCTATTTCTGCCCGTATTCTCAATTTCCCTGCTCTCTAATACTCGCACACTGTTATAATTTAAAACCTGAATTTAGCGAATATTCCTGTTTTCCCCTGATGAAATGACTGATGTCTGCCAAATTGGGTCGATTGCTTGGGGAGAATATCGATTTGATATTTAATATAGAGGTGTTATTATAGTCGTACATTTGTATTAACATCTCTTCTGATATCGCCTACTTAATATTTTTGAAGGATTTTTAAATATATTTTCTGTTGACGCTTGAAGTCGCTTTTTAGTGAGACTGCTTGAGTTCCGTATTTTGGATTTTTGATCAAGAGATCTTGGAACGATTAACCATCTATTGCAGTATTTTGCTATACATTATGTTGACAAGTTTATGTAGTAACCAACACGATAAAAAAGTCATTATTGACACATTTCCAGTTTTTTTTCAAAAGTGAAAAGGCCTCGTCGCGCATTTCCCTCATGTTGGTGCCGAAAAAAACGCTTGAAATACCATTTTACCTTCGTTTTAAACATTCAAATGATCCGGAATAGCGCTTTCTAAGTTTGCAACCATTGTAAAATATATCAAGATTCGTCATTTTTCATAGACGATAAAATTGGAGCGGTAATATTTTACTTTTACTTTTATTTTATTTTTCAAAAACAGGAGCGGTAAATCCGACGAACAATAAATCAAATTGGCATGGCCTAAGGTTTTTCTTTTTTTTCAATTCAGTCATGGGTGTACGCCAGGGTGAAAAAATGGTTCATCTCTTTTTTCCGATACATTTTATGTTGCTAAAACGAGTAGGAAATACTTCTTTTTCTTGGAAAGTTGAGGGTTAACATTCATGTAACAGCTATTGTGATTGCTTTCCAGATTATTAATAGGCATACAAAATATTCTATAAGAGGTGCGCATGCGTAACAGATGTATTTTCGATCAGTTTTAACACGTTCCATCGTTTCCTCTAATCGATTGACATATTTATGAGTGTCTTTCAAGATGGTGTCAATGTTCTATCCCACAGTATATGAGAGATTATTTAAAAGATTTATGAATTTTCTTGTGTATTTGAAGTAGTCGAAGTTGACCATTTCATGCCATCGCCATTGAATGACCAGGGCAAACCAAGGTACAGTTGTTGTTGGCCGTCCGTCCGTCCGTCCGTCCGTCCGTCATAGATTTGTTTCCGCTCATTTACTCCAAAATCGGATAAACAGATTGAGCTGAAATATGTTAAACGTTATATGATAACCAAGATTCAGAACAAGAAAAACCATAGAATACAGATGCGCCAACAAAATAATAATCCAAACTGAAAATCGGTTAAATACGGGGTAAAAAATAAGCAAAAATATTTACATGGAGACCGTTGTAAGAGAATAGGACCAGGTGTTCCGTAAGAGAAAGTGTCTGCTCCTTTTTCGACGCCAGGTCAATCTTGATCACATCCAAGCAATGAAAATCTTGGTCACATCCAAATATGCGTCCTCAAAATGAGAACAGAGTCATCATTCTCAATCACAACAGGTAAGCACACTATTGGGCATTCTCAAAATCTTCCGATGACGAAATCCATGTCAGGTTTTGATTTTTTTACGACGGCCTCCCAGTACATACGAGATGTGAGTAGTATTTGTATAGTACATTTGGCTGGCAGTGAAATGTTCGTGTAAGTCTCCTCGCGGATATCTGAAGCTTGTGCCGATTAATCTAAGTGCTTCCTTACCTAAGTATACTACTCCAGCAGAAAATCCCACCCAGTCACATAGTACTGACAACGGCTGAACCAGTCACCCAACATCATAATGCTGAGAATAACTCCCATTTTTATTCGATATTCTAAGGCCTGCTCTAGATATTGTGATTTTCGTGATCAATGTCAACTGCCAAAAACAAACTAACAACACAAGGATTCGAGAGCTGCAGGTTGATCAGTGTTATGGTCGTCATCTTTGTCTAATTAAGAAATAATCTGTATCTTTAAGTGCTAAGAAGATTGACGTTTTTTGGGTATGCTCATTAGTGTATATACTTGTTGTGATTGACATGCAATGATACTCTCTTCTCATTTTGAGAACTTGATGTTTACTTGGATGTAAACAAGATTTACATGGCGATTGTCGTCGATGAAGCAGAAAACGCTTACTCTTCCGGAACACCTGGTCAACTCTTGTACTTTTACAAGGATCTCCATTTAAATATTTGTTTTGTTGATATTTTGCCCCAATTATAATTTTGTTAACGCTTCGGTACTCTTTAATTTATTTTAATACTCTGGTATGTCTTGGCGAGTGGAACAGAACAAAACGCCTTCCTTACAAGGGTTTAACTAATGGCCATAAGAGAAGCAGTATCAAAGGAAACATAATGAAGGAAAAAATTGTAAAGATAGAAGAGAAAAGATATTCCAAAATTTAGTCGCCTCCTACGAATCATACGGTTGGGCAGCAGGTACAATTTCTACGGCCTCCATACACTTACATGTACTACAGTGCTATGCTTCAAAATCATTGCTTTCAAGTGAGTGTTTTATATAATTTTTATATCTTACAGAGATCGGGACACACACAATTCACGATCAAATATTTGTAATATGTTGTATCTTTGAAAAGCGAAACAGCCTTAGATCTGTTTAAATGTTTCTATCTCGCCCACACCAACGTCACTTATTGACCCTTGAAAGGTTATATCCGATAAATTTGTAAAAGTTGTCAACTTCATGGAAATTCGCTACGTTCTTAGGTCAGGTTATTATGAGACCATAAGTGCTTTTCCAGGGATAATTCTGACTCTTTAAACCTTTGGGAGAATTTGAGAGATTTTATTGGATGTGCAAAATATCTATGAGATTTTTTTCTATCTAAAGTAATACATTTTGAATTTTCAATGTGATTTTCAGGAAAAATATGGGTAAAAATCCCAAAATCTCGCCCCGATTTGATTCCTTGTTTTTCATGTGAATGATAGCTATTACTATCGTTTTACACTGCGAAGTCGAAATGACTTCGTTATAAACATATTGAATCATATTGAAAAAAACCTAACTCATTAAAATGTTCTTACCGTGTGCGTAGTGCAATCAATCAATTAATCATCCATTAAAACAGAACAAATAAATACAAAAAAATTCACATCCACATACAGGTTTTGTTTAATTATTTCATGTTCACATATTTCACATCGATCTAATTCTGAACTCACTATATAAATGCTTACATTTTCAAAATGTCATAATAGGAATGATAATAAACAATAATTGAGTTTGGATCCGCAACTTACCAAGTTCATTTAAATCAATATTTTCTTTCTCAGTTTTGAATTCATATTAATTCTTTACTACCTGTTCGTCAACACTTTCGGAACAAGCTGTTGTTTCCGTTGCAATACAAGGTACATCCCCAAGGGGGCTTGAACGACTGACCCTTCTTCATATGCTTCCCCATGTACGTACATCCCTTATCCTCGTCCTCCTCTGGTTTGTTGGTTTTGGCAGATCGAGGTTCCTCTGTGGGCTCAGGATTCGGTATCGGAGGATTGGTTACCTTTGGCTTCGGTTTTACTTCCGGTTTAGGCGGAAGTTCTTCTTTCGGTTTTGTTGTTGTAAGAAGCGTCGAACTGCTCCACATGGTTGATTCCTTTTTAACTGAAGAGTCAGAGTCTACGGAAGACGCAGAATAATCGTATTGGCCATAAGAACCGGAACCGGAAGCAGATTTATGGTAATTATCAACACTATCGGAAGCTATGGGTTCAGGAAGACTTACTGGTGTCGTTGGCGTTGTGACTGGAAAGGTTGAAGAAGAAGTTGATGATGACGTTGTGTCCGTGTTGTCATATCCATTCGAGTTTGATGCCGAATTTGAGTTTTCATATCTGACGTCTGGTAAGTGCTCAGCTCCAGACGTGCTTCTCCATGATCCTTGAGGATGCGCAATGTCGACAGTGTGTTTTATCTGGTACGCATACGTTTCCCTTGGCGACCATGGCCTTGCGCCGCCATTATTTGATCCTGCTCGCGACAAGAACTCAAGTTGGTTGTAACCATTACACACAAGAGCAAACTGTGGAAACCGGAACAGAACGTAAACCTTCTGTGCCTCCGGACATTTGCATTGCCACGTCATATCCGGCATAACAAAACAGTAAAATCCGGTTGGTCTTGCATCGCTCATACCCGAAATCGGGAAACAGTTACCATATTGTGTAGTAAAAAGTAACAGAATCAATCCAATCAAGACTGACGTCATCGCCTTCATGCTTCCCGAGCTTTCTGGCCGGCCCTTCCAAACTACCACTCGAAGTCTGAAAATAATCTTTATACAAATTTATAGATATACATAGTTTTTAATATTGGAAGGATATGGAGCGAAACTGTATTGGTCATTTTGTCGGGTTTGTGTATGGTCTTTATTATCCTTATCTCAGATTAAACCGTAAAAGAATATAATTCGACCAGCTGTGCGAAGAAAAAGACTGTATCGACACTCCTGTACTGTACACTGGTTTATAGAAACATTGATCAAACGACTTATTTTACTTGTCATAAACAATAAAAATGGGAATTTAAGTACTCAATGTTTCTACTCTCGTGATATATCGCATTACGGGAAGATTAGAATAACAATCGATTTGTAGTCAAGTTTGAGTAAGTATAAGATAAATGATAGGCCAGTGCTTTTTCGTGAGTCTATATGATCACGGTTCGGTTAATCAATCGAGTTTTTTTTTCATATTAAATACCGCTACGCAACAGAACCTGTATCCTCGATATCCATGGGTTACGCTCACCTACGCTCTCTTCATCCCTGGTACCACCCTCGATATCCAGGGGTTACGCTCAAATACGCTCTCTACACTCCTGGAATCATCGTCGATATCCAGGGGTTTCCCTCACTTACACTCTCTACACCCCTGGAATCATCCTCGATAGCCAGGGGTTACGCTCACCTACGCTTTCAACACCCCTGGAATATGTCTTAGCAAAAATGAAGGCCCCGTGTACGACACATTCTGGATGATGCAACAAGAATGGTTTGACCCTTTGATGTACACAAAAAGAATCTCGTGGACTCATAACGGTAAAAATTGACAAGTTTTGAGGTCGGTTGCGACTTTTTGTAATCTTCAAGGGACAGGCATGCAGCCTAGCGATTGGTTAGGATTTTTACGTGCATGCCTTCTGTTTTGCCATGACATATTACAAGGATGTAGGGAGTGTAGGTGAGCGTAATCCCTGGATATCGAGGATGCAGAACCTATTGTATACATATCTTTATTTCAAACAAATACCAGTCATATTCGTATATGTATCGACACCTGTCTGTTAGGCTAATTACGATGTTAACATTGCAGTTAATTATAATGACATGTCTCCATGATTCTGGCTTGTTTGTCACTATTATGATGTTGACCATATTTTGTTATCGTACAAATGGTGGTGCGTCTAAGTTTATAGAGTTATCACCTATCGACCGTGACGTATTTTATCGATCTAAGTTATTTGTTCACTCCTACTTTCGGACTGTGTTTCGGCCCTTTTTCGAGAATGACAAAATAATAACATTCCTGATTAAGAAACGTAATAAACACGTACGAAAAACAGCGAATCAAAGCGCGATTTAGCAAGTCACTCGATGAAGCGGAGCAATCTGTTGTATAGCGCCACCGCTATATGGATATTTTCGCTTAATTAAGGGGAGGCAATCATGATCATAGAAGTTATTCAAAGAAATGAAACACACGCACGGAATCCACGAAATATAATCCCCACGAAAATATTTCTTGTCTCTAGTAATGTATTCGTTAGGGGAGATGATTGTAACCTCCAATATACAAAAATACATTTTATGTTTGTCTATTTCAAATTCAGGAGAAAATGTCTTTAGGAGAACAACTACGAATATAAATATTTTTGCCAATATCACCTCTTTTACAGATAAAGAAACCAAGAAAACTTGATTATCGTGATAAAATATATTTACTTTCAAAACTAATGGCAATGTGCTGTCTTACAAAGTATAAGTGTGTAAGAATAATTCCATTTCAATTAGCAATCTATGTAGGTAATTGTTATAATTATAATGAGAAATGCCTGTGACTTGATGTCAAAAGACATATCGTTCAATGGGAGGTAACTCTTATCATACCAGCCCTATTACATTATCTTATCATATAAACCAATATTTCAGTATTTAAAAGAAGTAGCAATGGAATATACATGTAATTCTTTAATGACTTAAGTCGGAATTTAAAACTCATCTTCGTTAACGAATCAATAATAAAGGGAATAATCATCGATTTACTTTCACATTTTTTGAATAAACAGAATAGACATTTGGGGTTGGGTGTGGGCATGGGGATAAATAGACGTTTGAACCTATAAATGTAGTCGTCTCTGCAAAAAAGACAGAGTATTACACATTACACGTAATAGATTATATTTTACACTGTACAATGTATCAGATATGTTTAAATCGAAAATCTATGATGCAGATTGTCAATTTCAAAATTCCTCAAGATGCAAAGGGAAACAGTAAGATCGGACTAGAAGGAGAATTTTAGCATGGGGTTTATGCATACATAACGTGTTATATCTCCATAAAATGTACGAGAATACTATAGGTTCAATCGCCACTGTGTGAAATAGACCGGACCTTAAGATTTCTGATGTTTTAGCACAAAGCTTTTTCAAGTGATAAAACTTAAATAAAAACAAAAAAAAACTTACATAAACCGATTCGCTGATTGGTCAGTTTAAATGAAAGAAACCCAATCAGCACCACGATCACAAAAAAATAAAAACAATCTGGTAAGATTTCCGTCTGCCAATCTGACCCACAGGGACCTGAGAATTTGTTACAGCTAGTTTTGGACCTAAAATAGGGCGTTTAGAGTAATTTTACACATTTGGGGGGGGGGGGGGTTAATGTGTAAAATTACTGTAAACGCCCTTTTTTAGGTCCAAAACTACATGTAACAAATTCTCAGGTCCCTGTGGTCTGACCAGCTTGAAAACTTTCCGACATGACAATATAAGGACACGGTCAATAATACAAGTACGTTTGTTTTTTTAATTTGTGGCAGTAACAAGTATTGAGGCTGAACTATATGCAGCATTGCTGTGAGTAAGCAGACAAACACTAGGAATTTAGCGTGTTTTCTGTGACTTGACTTTAAACATATTCTATTAACCATAATTTGGAGAAAAGGAGTTGGCACAAGTTATAACAACTTATGAAGCCATCTGCTTACAACATTTTGTCAAAACAACAGACACAGTTGCTTGAGTTTCTGTCAGTAAATAATAAATATATGTGTGTGAAATGACCCTCCCATTACAGTAATTTCTGTAATGGGCCGCGGCTCCATATATATATAAATATTTTTTTTATATACTGACAGAAACTCAAGCAACTGTGCAACAGAAGACGATATCGACTGTTAGTTTCAATTGCTACGCCAACTGAAAGACAGTTTTCTGATGTTTCATGACGTCTAAAGTACATTTTGCGGTATGATGTATAGTAAATTATATACCAAATTAAAGGGAAAGTTTTTTCAAGATCAAGACCACTTCCGGCAAGATATCTCGAACTGTTATGTCAAAATCACATGTTTCTCGGAATTGTTTGTGTCACCGGGTCGATGGAGTTCCTGACCTTGTTAATAGTATAGGTGTTTGACAGACGAAGAAGTATGACTAAGACTACAGTAAAAAGGGCAACAGTTAACAAAAACAAAAACAAAAACAGAAAATACAACAACAACAAAAATAAATACAACAGCAGTAAAGTTTTCCAAGTCATCGTCGTACTTGTATGTAAGAGTTGTCTCTCTTTAGTTTCTCGGACGGAATGTAAATTATGTCTTGTCAGGTTTGAAACTGACAGTGCTGCGAAGAGAAGTTTACGGAACGGCGCAGACTTCAATAAATCATTTTAATCCAATTGTGCTGCAGAAAGAAGTTTACGAAACGGCGCGGAGTTCAAGGTGTGATTTTAATCAGATTGTACTGCAGAGAGAACTTAACAGAACGACGCAGACTTCAATATATTATTTTAATCAAATTGTACTGCAGAAAGAAGTTTACGAAACAGCGCGGAGTTCAAGATATGATTTTAATAAGATTGTGACAATACTTTATTTACAAGAAATAGTATGTCTGAACTATTTGCACGTATAGTCTAACATCATCCCTCAGTCTAAACATGACCTCGTCTAATCGATTAAGATATAAATTTTGCTATGGAAATAATA
This sequence comes from Mimachlamys varia, assembly GCA_947623455.1. Lineage (NCBI taxonomy): Eukaryota > Metazoa > Mollusca > Bivalvia > Pectinida > Pectinidae > Mimachlamys > Mimachlamys varia. The sequence continues at coordinate 36,545,108 of OX392539.1, forward strand.
TCATTTTTTTCTAATTACAATTAGTAGCATGAACATATTATCTGATGGTCAGTAGTGATATTTTTCCTTACTTGTCTTTTTCAACGTTTGCTGTAAAGTTTGTAAGCAGGTACTGCAAACGTAGAATTTTTCGCGGTGCGGAAATTTACGCTTATTTCGCTGACATTAAATCTCCGCGAATATATCCATACCAAAACATATTCTGAATCAACAATACTCCTAACTCTTCAATGTATAATAGTAGTATATGTACACAATGTAAACCAACATGACTGCAGGGCGAAAATTTCCACGCGCGAAAATATTGGCTTTTACAGTTACCGAGACCTACATGTACGTGGGGGAACTTTCAGGTACTGACCTCTGGCGTTCCTCCACCACTAAAACTTAACACGTCCTTATATGACCTTAGCTGTTGATCTAAAATAAAACACAAACAAACTGAACACATCTTGGCAATTCATTTGTTACATTGGGGGTTAAGCTATTTTCTTTCCACTTTAGAATTATCCCTTCTATATATTGAAAAAAAGAGCAAGAAAAAAAAAAGGATTTTGATCTGGTTTAAAGTACATATATATATATATGTAACTTTCGAATGCATGTAACCGCTCAAATTCTCAAACCCAGACTTCATGCTGAATTATTGATTCTTATTCACGGAATAAAATATACAGCCAGTTGCGTAGCAATCATATATGCTTTTTATGCTCAAGCATACACTCTAATTCTACCAACATATTATTCTCCGTCTTGTATTGGTATTTACCTTTATGTAACCTAAATCACTAATAATATGTAGCAGTATCTCTTAAAGCAGGTAAAAATCATGGTATCTTTTTCATTAATTTCAAATTCAGCGGAAGAAGATGGAATTGCTCTCGCGTGTTAGTTGGTGTAATGTATTAATGCACGAAATCTCCTTTTTGATCACTTAAAACCTATGATACCTTGAGGGGGGAGGTTTCGCCCCTGTACCCCCCACAAGTCTGGTCCGCCCATGAAGCCCCCTTCCCTAGCCCAAAACTTTCAAAATAGATTTGCTACGTCACTGTCAACAACTGACATTTTGTCAAAGATTGGAAAGTATTGGGAGATATTTATAAATTATATCAAGCATCAAACGCCTTTTACAACGTATGAACTTGACATTTAAACTATGTCAAATAATTTTTGCACGTTACATGAACATACGGTTCTTCCTTAGGTGGAAGCAATGTTCGCAGTTGAGAATTGGATCTTGTAACTTTAATTTATTTTCTTGAATTTGTAAATTAAAACATCACTTAACGAACAACCACGATTCTGTACAATGCTTTCGCTACAGCCGCGTTTGTTGAGTTTTTCCTGATTACCACGAGTTGTCTTCCTTTGGTCATTATATGAATCTCGGAATGTTTTGCATCCATATTGGAACAGTCGGCCCTTTCTGTAAACGAAAATAATCTCGTTTACGGAAAGTGCCGACGGTTCCAGATTCCGTTGCTCTTTATGTATACAATAACATCCCCCCTTGATTTCGTTTGAAAGCTCAGTCAAATGTACATGTTTTGAAACCTGCCCTGATATAGCATCGCAGTGGATGTGTAGTGTTTGCCGCACTTACCTTTCACAAAGGCGACCGTGGTTCGATTCCCCGACCGGACGTGAAAAATTATTGGGGTCACCTCACCGACCACATGAGTTTTCTCTAGGTTCTCCGTTTTCCTCCCACAATAAGACCCCATGCGCGCTAACGTCAAGGCCAGCAAGAGTGATTAATATAATGTGGATAACTTGTTTAATATGTTGTAAAATAAAAAAATAAAGTTATATAAAGCATCTCCCACTAAATGATCACATTTTGTTGAAATATTTTTTCGTCAAATTAAAGCTATAACTTTACTTGAAATGATAAAAAGTGAAGTTACAAGAAGCGATTGTACAATTTTGTATTATACATAAAAGTATAATTCGTATTGTTGCCTAATCAAATATCACGACTTGAAACAAATGGTTTTTAAAAATACATTTAAATTTGAAGATATCACATCAGATGTGATAAAAAACAATTCTTTTCCAATAAAAGTATTTGGAATACAATTAACCGCATCTAGATGATGAAAATATTAGAGCAACAACAAGATAAAAAATATTTATTTTGTTGAGAAATTTGAGAGAGACAAATTAAACATTTCACCAAATCACGGCTTCTCTATCAGAGAAATTAACAGTACCCAGGGAAATTTGGAGTTTGTCACTGTGACCTTGTTTCAATATCTGATCTTTCATTATCTACCATCGTTACCACTGCCAACCATGACCTAGATCGGCGGTGACCTACTTGGTGACTTTGATATGATGTAAAACACGATACCGGGGGCCATATCTTATCAGGTAAACACTTTTACGCGACACATTGAACTGCTTTCTTTCAGTCTGAGTTCGTCATATACCGAATACCATACTGTAACTTCTGCAATTCTACTTCAACATCAGTGTTTCTGGTTAACTCTTTCTTTAGAAGTAGTTTTGCAACTGAATCGCTTATTACATGTTCTCTTTTAACAATTCAGAACTTGTTCGGAACAAATATATGTTTTTACATTTTTGTCTCTACGTCACAAACGCAGGTGTTACTATTTCTATGTCACAAAATATATTGTTACTATTGTTACTAATTCTACGTCACAAACGCTGGTGTTACTATTTCTACGTCACAAACGCTATTGTTACAATTTCTACGTCACACACGCTATTGTTACTATTTTTTCGTCACAAACGCTATTGTTACAAATTTCTACGTCACAAACGCTATTGCTACTATTTCTACATCACAAATAATATTGTAACTATTTCTACGTCACAAAACCTATTGTTACTATTTCTACGTCACAAAAGCTATTTTTGCTATTTCTACTTGAAAACTTTTTACTGAACTAATATTCCAATGTTTACTTATCAACACTTTAATATATGATTTTTTTTACTATTGTTTTACTATTTCAACACGGTTTTTTGTTCCACATTTTATCATACATGTAATTCTCGATACGAGTGTTTCCGTTTTCATAACTGATTTTACTGCATTTTTTGTTTTTCGTTATCTTTCAAATAACTCGTCTTTAATTCTGTATATTTGTATGATATTAAGGTGCACGTTTTTGAATATCCTCATTAGTAAGCCTGCCTGTAATTGATAATGCCTCAGCTCTCGCTTTGAGGCCATGACATTCAGATGAATTTTACCTAGATTTACATGGCGGGATTCGTCCATGACACTTATAACGCTTCCTCTTCCATAATACCTGGTCTTATTCTCTTGTGCTTTTACAAGTGTCTCGTTGTAAATCTTTCCTTTGTTCAAATTTTCCCCCCGGTTAATCAATTTTGAGTTCGGATTATGGTTTTGTTGAGGCTTTTGTATTGTCTGATTTCCCTCCTCGTTTGTGACTACATTTTCCCGGCTTGATACTGTCTAACTTTTGGCCTATAGTTGAGCCCTCCACTTGTGAAAAGGGTTTTGGGTTCTATCCCTAGGAAGAGTCATACTTGAGTTATAAAACACCAAACAAACAAACAAAACGTACCTGACACTCAACAATATGGAAATAGAACGATCTGTTCTTAAGGCGATTTGCTGGTCCTTCGTCAGTATACTTCAGTTTGGTAACACTTCAAAAGTCACGACAACAGTCTGTTTAACAATATCGCAAAGAGGCTTAGACGAGTATACCGCACCCTTCCAAATATACACACCCTTTACACATAACGCACATCACATACAACGAAAGGCTGTCGTTTTGAAAATGCCGTTTCTCATCCTCGATATCCAGTGAATAAGCTCACCTACGCTCTCTACAACCCTCGAATATGAATATGAAAAAACTTATGGCTCCATGTGCAACCTTGTTGATGGGACAAGAAAACTGGTTCGATCCTTTGATGTACATCAAAAGAATCTCGTTGTTTCATAACGGTAAAAATTGACAGGCTTTGAAGTCGGCCGCGGCTCCTTTGTAATCTTCAAAGGACATGCATGCAGCCAAGCGATTGGTCAGTATTTTTTACCTGAGTGTGCCTTCAGTTTTGCCATGACTTATCCAAGTGATGAAGAGAGCGTATGTGATCGCACAATTGTAACCCCTTGATATCCAGGATTGCTGTTTCTATGCACAGTATTCTTCCCTTTAAAAGATATCCAAAGGAAAGTATTACAGAAGTTCCTTAACTTAAGATTTCCCCCTGAATTGGATATTTTTATGATAAGGAACGTTACTAAAACAGGGGCCAGTTGTCAAAGTTAAATCTAAATACTTCAAACAATGACGTTTTTTGTAAAATTATTTAAATGAACATGACAAACATGTGCCAGCAGCACCGTTCAATAATCTCTTGTTACCTGACTAACTCAGTTATATTTAGTTCGCGCGTTGGTTGTTAATAATTACAAATACTCGGTTTGTAATTATCATGTTTATCACAAGAAACCACATCAATAAGCTTTTGTTCATCTGATATGTTGTCTAACAGACATTTTCTAATAACGCGGATGTTGACTTCAACGCCTACATAGACGGTAGGGGTCGTCTCAAAATATTCCTATACAATGCCTACGCCGGACAGCGAATGAAACTGAGGGGCCTTCTCAAAAAGATATCAGAATGTGTCTGTGAGGCTTGCTGCCATCGAAGGCGAATGAGGGATTCCTCTCAAAAATATACCATCATCCAAGGTCATCTTCGTGTCGAATACGAAAGTCGACTGAGGGGGTTGTCTCAAAAATATACTATCATACGTCGAGTACCGAAGGTGAGTATTAAAGGGTCATTTTCAAATATACCATTCCTGTGTTCATATTGCAAATAAAGAGGTATTGGGAAGCTCCATATAGTGTACCATCTTGTGTCCATAAGCCTTTTACAGACAATATATTGATAGATACTGCCGGGGATTTAGGGTGGGTGGGTTAGGGGGGTATAGAGAAGGGTGCCAACCGGACAATAATATGACGTCATTTTGGCGCCATGTTGACTTACTTCACGCCACCGCTTTATACGTCGCCTAAGATAACACACATTTTAGCTTTGCGTCAATCATTTAGCTGTTCAATATTTTCCAAAAGATCTACCAGTTTGGTAAAACAAACAAAAAAACTTTAATTACATGAAATCATGAGATGATAATATATGATATTATATCTGATTACCATTGAACGTCCGTCAAATTATATTTATTGTCGATATGAATGCTATTTGTTTGCAAGATTGATAACAAAAACCTCCTTATGGACGTCATTTTATTTATCTAGCACCAATGTATAGAAAACACTATGGGAGGGAACAAATACGTTTAAATAATGTTAAAGGCAGTTAATGAATACATCAGTTGAATAGATCATCGGTTTCGCCATTAAGGTGACATATTGCATCAATTAAATAAGCCTTAGACATCATATTGAAGAAAATCTTCAATCTAATACAATATATTTACATTTTCTCTTAAACTTTCCATTGAAACGTATACAGTAGTGAAAGCAAATGAGATAATACAACTATAACAACATTTGCAATTGTGACGTCATCAATCTCTATTGTGACGTCAATAATTCCATTGTTGTTTTCACTTAATTTGCTAACGTTTTAACAAATACAACTTATTAAAGATAAATACATTTATGTGGCTACATCTAATGTGACCTAGGTATTGTTTTGGGGAATTCAAAACACATTCATCTTTCATTAAAAATTTGGTAAACGTTAAAAACTTACTTCAACTTGATAAAATAAAAAACAAAAAAAAACCTGAAAATAGCAAAAGTATACAATACAAAAAAAGTACAATTGTAAAAAATAGTTCTTTAGCAGTAATATGGCTGTTTTCTCTGTTTTGATATGAAAGTGGTACTTAACGTTCCTATACAACAAACGGCTTACTTCACTGTTACATGACTCACCGACATTGGTTTACAGTTAAGTCGTATTCTAAAAGTCAGCGTTTTTGGTAGACCGCATTTGTACACTTAAATGTACCTAGCTTTATCATAATTGACAACGCTACTGTTCTTACTGGATATAATTATTTAATTATTTCTAACCAGAAATTGTCCTCTTTGGAAGTGAAATTCCCCTCTGATTCATATTTATATGACATGTAAACACACCTAGTAGTAATACACATATTCAAACTATTTTAAATCTAGAGAATTTCGCATCAAGACCACAGATTGGAAGATGAAAATGTTAGTTCCCCGGCGTAGGTTTGTCCCATTCCGCTTTGTTTAAGGATTGTGTGGTTTTATTCTGCAGTAAAATGGAAAAGTGTGTCTCTGTTATCGATATTTATCTTTTGATGGTATTTCTTAACAGTTTTGTCTGGACTGTGTTGTTATGGGAGGTTTAATGCCCATTCAACTCGTCATTTAACTGATGATGGCGTGTCGGTTCTGTAGCGGTGTTTTAATGTCATCAGGCTTCCAAAGCCACACCGACAGTCGTACGCTGTAAGTCGTGTGTTTCAATTGATTGTAGCATATGGATGTTCTCTGTAAAGACTGATAGACTTGCCTTGGACTTTTACTTGCTCGTAGTTTTGTTGTAATCTACGAGTGGAATTAATGTGTAAAACTGTACTTTAACTGTTTTAATCCACCATTTAATAATCTGTATTTTGTTTGCTTAAATCTTTAACATCATGCTTTGAATTTTTGTTATTTTTTATTTATCTATTTGTTTATTTTTGTATTTCTTTATTAATGATACACTTTAGATTAATGGATGAAAGTAAGTTTGGTTTTTCCTTTTTATTTGTTTTAATATTTAAGTATTAATTAATTTATCATTAAATAAAAATTGGTTTGCCTACATGTATCACCGATTATAAGTGAATGTTGAAGTGTCGTTAAAATATCTTCAAATGAATATAAGATAACTTTTATTTTGATACACAACCCATGTAGAATTCCCTGTGTTGTCCCTTGCAATTAACCGAGTCTATTTATATAGAATTGCCATTGTCTTTTGTCATTGTGTCTATTTGTTCATTTTCTCTCATTAACTATGTCCTACTATGTACACATATAATCACTTCCGGTAGGGGGAGGCTACTCTAAAAAGCGTGTTAACGTAAAACAAGCATTTCGTGTTTTTAAGCTTAAGCATAATTTGTTTCATTTCCATTTTAATTGCACGTTTATCTCGGGAATGAATACAGAAAATTCTTTGAAGTTTTTTTAACGGGATATTTCATGACAGTTTTTCCTCGCTTATTCAGCTGTTATTTTCGTATCCAGGAAAGATAAACTGTTTATCTCTGTTCAAGTCATGGAAAAAAGAAAGCGAATATTGATTCATATTATACTTTCTAATCAATACTAACAGCAATTAAGGTGTGTAATCTTTACCTTTAGTTCTAACGAACCTTACAACAGTTTTTATCAAAGGTTACAAATCGTGTTTTCAATGAGTTTTTTATCCTCAGATCTCCGGTTACATTTATAGAGAATGAAAACAAACAATAAATACAATACGTAATCAGCACAAAAAAAACGCGATATCAAATTATGTTTGATCTTAAATTCATTTACAAAAGACACAGTTTAAAATGTCATGTACAATTAAATGTGAAATGATGTTTTATTTCACATTGTGTTGTTTAGTGGCGCATGAACATCTACGGATTTTCTTTTTGAATTCCTGTTTCCCAGAATCCTTTCGCTGACAGGAACCAATTAACCGTCGGTCCCAGGTCGCAATGTGGAGCTACAGTATATGAGTTTCCATTTATGTTTTGATTTGTACAAGAGTGACCTTATCCTTGCTGTTTCATCAAAGCCAAAATTTAAATACTGGTCTTTTATCACTAAGCTTAATAATTCAATTAATGTATATTATCATTTTATAATGCAATTTCACTTTTAGAAATACAGCACATATACTGTAACAAACCTCATTTAGTTTATACGTTTTGTGTTAAAAGAATACTATCATCATCTTCTTCATCATACAATAATCATACTCACTTACACCATCATCATCAAACACTCCTCCTCATCATCATACAGCTATCATCAACACCATCTTTATCTTAACCATCAACCAACAATCTGAATTATTGTCATATACAATGGTAGCGGTCATCATCATTATTATCATCATCATCATCATCATCATCATCATCATCAAACAAACAACAATTTTCATAATCATAGTACAAAAGTCATTTTCATCTTCCATTTTACAATACAATAATACCATCCATATTCAGCGACCATTGTTTTATTGCATGCCTTACACAACATTTCAAAAACAAAGATCGAATGATACTCATGCATTCACTCAATATTTCATTCACTCACACACTATAACACATAAAAGACAAATGATTCATTAGATTTAAAAAATATGGAAAAAGAAAGAAAGAATAGAGAGCGAGAATAAAAATATATATATTCTGAAAGAGGAGGAGAATTAGAGTTCAAATTATAATTTTGTTGACGCTGCGGTATTCTCTTGGGTTTTTTTGTATCAAAAGTAAATTTTACGACAAGCTCGAGGATGAAAAATCCAAACACATCCTCCCTCCCCCAACCCCCAGCTCCATCTTACCCCCCCCCCCCCCCCCCCCCCGACCGCCTGCGTAAATTACAAAGCGTTATTGTCCTGCCTTCATTCCAAAATCACACAATAGCTCGTCTGTGTAGTTGTGACACTTAACCAGACATCTGAAAATGCGTTTTTACAAACATGTTTACCTTTGAGAACCAGCTCTTTCGTAATTTCATTCATTGAGGGATGGAGAGATAAGCTGGAAAAGGAAATAGTTGATATGTTTAATGGGGCTTTTAGGCTTTACTGCATTCAAAGAATGTGTTATATACTATGTATGTTCTGTGGTACCATTTATGGCACAAACTTGCCTGATAAAAATCAACCAATCAGTAAGAGACAAGAAATATAATAACTATAATTTCAATTAACATTTACATATTTATTTTTGAATTATGACGTAATCACTTAACCTCGGGAACATCTATAACGCGTTTCTATCAACGTAATCACTGTTGACATTTTTAAAGAGCATTGTTACATTGTGCGATTAAGGTTATGTGAGGATGGTGCCGTCTGCCATATTATCATAGCAATTGATCAGCATTGTTCTAATTTCGTAGGTATATGTTACACTTTAAAACAAAGATTCTAGATACCACACAGTCTATGCAAATGTAATCATGTCTCTTTATGCTGGTCTGCTGAAATTGTCCATTCTCTTGTGCTTTATGGGGTCCATTGTCCGCCATTTTGATTGTTTCTTGTACTGCCTGAGTTGTTTTATTTTGCATTACTTTAATTATGTAAAGCTGAGAATCAGCTCCTTCATTATTTCATTTATAGAGGGTTCGAAAAAATAAGCTGGGAATGGAGTGCGGGGTTGTAGGTTTGGGGTTGGGGGTGTGTGTGTAAAGTAAAAGCAAGTTGAAAGATATAATTTTTGCTAAGTACACAATGTGAAATTATATAAAACTAGTGTAATTTTACTTGTGAATTCTTGAATTAAAGGGAATTAACGCACCTGGCCCTTCTGCTTCTACACTTTGGATTCCCACCTTTTGGCCCCTAGCATCACTGAAAACTGAATGCCGAAGTTTATTTCATTTTTTTTTTTTGCATACTTTATATATTACTAAATTAAAAGGTGCAACATATATGTGTGTTATGTAATCTTGTTCACAACTTGCATTGTCTATTATTATTTCATTTGTAATTTCCCTTGTGTCGGCAATTGTTTGCTTTAAATTTTTGTGTTGGTCATTTCTAATTTTGTCTTTTCCGGTATGGTCTGCTTTTAATTTCGCCTGTGAGTTATGCCGTATCTGGCTATATCTTTTTGTATTATTATTTTCTCGTATTTTATGTCTTCCGTTTTGCCTGTCAAACGTATCGTCTGTATATTTTTTTCTGATAACTAACCACGTTGTCTGCTTTTACCTTTGTATATCAATTTTATCGGTTACTTTTTCTCCCCATCTCATGGTATCTTTTCTATTTATTGTCAATTACATTGTTTGATTTTTGCTTTGTATATCAATTTTATCGGTTGCTTTTTCTCTCCATCTCATGGTATCTTTTCTATTTATTGTCAATTACATTGTTTGATTTTTGCTTTGTATATCAATTTTATCGGTTGCTTTTTCTCTCCATCTCATGGTATCTTTACTATTGACTGTCAATCACATTGTTTGATTTTTGCTTTGTATATTAAGTTTATCGGTTTCTTTTTCTCTCTCCATCTCATGGTCTTTTTTCTTTTTACTGTCAATCACATTGTTTGATTTTTGCTTTGCAAGTAAATTTGATCGGTTTCTTTTTCTCTTTCCATCGTATGGTCTCTTTTGTATTAACTGTCAATCACATTGACTGATATAGTTTTGTATATTAATTTATCGGTTGCCTTTTCACTCCATCGCATAGCCTCTTTTGTATTAACTGTCAATCACATTGACTGGTATAGTTTTGTATATTAATTTTATCGGTTGTTTTTTCTCTCCATCGCATGGTCTCTTTTGTATCTACTTTTCATATTTAAGTTTAATTGTGTTTACCTTTCAAACATTTATCAACTTGATATTTACGTTGTCTTTAAACTACAGGAATTACGTTTTAATAAGATGTCAATTTTACTATCGTTTCTTATAGGAGTCTGCACGTCTAATTAAACCGTTGTTTAATAGAATCCATAAACAAGTTCATGATCTGCTAAATAATTGAGCAATTCATTTATTTACGTACGATGAACATAAACGCATTATTTCCACAGTAGATCACACGGATGTAAAGGATAAGCTGTCTTGTATTTCTACATGTATGCGTTTTACTTTGATTCAGTGAATCTGTATACATGTAATGCTCTGCAGCAATTAGTGTGAGTCAACCAAGTCATATTTGTGCTTTGGTTGTTCGTAAATATTTGAACGCGCAAATATAATTTGTATATGTTTCCTGTCAAAAGTTCAAACCATGCGTTACTTTCGATAATGCCTTCTTTAATGTACAAATTATTGTATGTAATGTTTCTGTATAACTTTCTGATTCCAAGTAATCATTTTTGACTGTCTTTAGTGTTAAAGTTATTTTGGTTTTTTTTATGAGGAGATAATGGGAAATAGCATTTGCTTGCACTTTCAATATATCAAAATAGTTGTAATCAAACGGCCTCTATCAATTTCTAGACAAAGAGTCATAGAATTGTTGACATTCCTTTCATTCTGAAATCGATATGGTTGATGTCGGGCATGATGGAATGTATTCTAATCCATCTCGTTTCCATACTTCATCCGTCTTAGTGCCTAAAGAGAACGCAGATGACAAGATACGTCTCGTAAACCCTAAGAGTGGACATGCGGGATGACCAGTGGTCAAATATTGCCATCTTTTTTTCTGATCACTACATTGTAGAAATAGGGTTTTGAATGTCCTCATTTAGTAGAAAACAAAAGGCTGAAAACAAATGTATTTTACCAATCCTTTTAATTAATGGGTATGAAAAACTTGTTAATACTAATGAAAAATCATTTTAGAAAGATAAAAGAATCGTATGTGCTTACAAAAGCAATAGAAAAATGACGAAAAAAAAAGAACTTATGACAGTTTTGAGCTCAGAATGCTCTATTTGATAAAGTTAAAATTCTTTTTTTTTTTACCGGCAATTAATGCACTTTTAAACAGTTTGTTTTGATTTATTTTGTTTTAGGTCCAATCAACAGCTAAGGTTATTTAAGCACGTGCCAGGTTTTGGAGGGAAGCCGGAGTACCCGGAGAATAACCACCGACATACGGTCAGTACCTGGCAACTGCCCGGAGAGCAACCCAGAGAGGTAGGTCTAGTAGTAGATTATTGGATCACCTCCACCATCGATCACCATGGCCCCTTTAAAACAGTGTGGATTGACATTTTTCACTATTTCACTTTTCAATTGATGCCTTTTATATCAGTTAAACTACTGGGATTTAAAGGGAGTTTGATCTAGAAAATGCCACAGCGCCTGTCGCAGTGCCTGTCATGCTGATGTCTGAGATAGTCATTCCGTGGCCAGCTATCGGCTGTCTCTGATAGCGCTACAGCTTTATGCAGGCCTGGCAATGTCAAATCAATGTCCTTTGGCACACGCTCTCCACGTGGTATAACTCGCACGCTTTGACGCGCAACTTATGCAATAAATTGGTGATAAAGCCTGGACATGGGAGATACTGTAGCAATAATTATCACACGTTTGGCTTATTTACGACATTTCTATGTTAAAAAAAGTTGTCCGGTGCTCTCATGAATATTGCGGGATGGTCAACATTTGTAAGTAACTTTCCAGCACAAGAAAAGGTTAAATGGTTAATATGCATTCCCTTGCTGCTAATAGGAAAACCAGAATCTCATTTGTCACCAATTTGACTAGCGAATGTCAATTTTGATTAGACATTTGTTTCTTGTCAGAAGAACATGATTGAAGTATATTATTACGTCACACAATAGACATTTTGAATATCTGATATCGGATCGTCTACTCCGACAGAAAAAAAACAACTAATTATTCGTTCTATCTCCTTTTTTTCTTAATTTTACAACGATTAAGACCTTTGCAGCTTAACAATCTGGGCCCAGTTGTTCAATGGGTGATTAACTTAATCACTATTAAGCGTCACTTAATATACTTTCTTATTTATTCAATGCTCTATTCATCATTTGTTACATTTTGGATCAAGTCGTCATTTGTCTCAACTATAATAACAGTTAAAAAAAGTGAAGTACCTATTTCTTGGGTTTGATTTTAAGTAGGTCAAAATTATAAATTTTATGAATTGGGTTAGATTATATTGAAAATGTAATATTGATTCATTTTGTTTTACCATTGGTCCTATAGACGTTTAAGCTTTATATAAAGAGGTTTACTCATCTGCCTGTCTGTTACATTGTCACATGTGTTTGGTTCCTAGCATCACCGCTAAATTCCGAAAAGACAAAATGGCTTTCTGATGAATTTTCTTTTATCTTTGACACCAGTAATTACGACAAAAATATAATCTCATTTAAGTGTGTGAGTGTTACCTTCTTGTGTCATTCGTACGTACACTGATAAGATGACCTTGTCAGTGATATATATTAATATTTATATTAATAAAAATGAAATAATGAATGATAGCAATAAAAAATACAATTGTAAAAGATATTGATGATCATCTTGTCCGTACTAGATGACAAATTTGAGTCAGTGACGCTGGATCAAGCAGTAAACTAATTTAAAATTATTTACAAACACATCATTTTCCTACTGAATATTTTTTTTTAACTTTAATATGACTAGATAAAACTTAAAAGATAAAATAAGAGAGAATAGAAATACAAACATGATACAAACTGATGAATATTTCAGCAAACCTTTAAAACCCAAAAACACTGCGTAAAATTAAGGTATTATATGAATATTGGGCATTCCTTTCAATTTACTTTGCGATTTACAGTATTTAAGATGTTTTGTTTCAATTTATACTGAACAGTTTCAAAACGATAATACTTTTACAACTTCAAGCGAAAGGCTATGGTATATAGTGTTTGATCCGCTGTAAAAGCGAGGTGAAGCCTTATAACGATTTTGATAGAAAGATACACTTGTGAAAGCACACAAAATAACAGGGAGAATATTCGTTGGTTATTCTAATTATAATGTTCCCCATCGAAGCCAAATCAAATAGTTCGCATAAACTACAGCTGTATCGCAATCATTTATGATAAGGATAACATTAATAAATAGGAGTAGCAACAGATGGGTTCGCTGACATGTATAAATGTATGCCTTAAAACATTCTAAAATTTACCTTAATATGACAATACCAAAGTCGAAGAAGAAAGCAAATATCGAAAAGCAAACTTCCATACTTCTGTATTTAACATATCACCCAAGGGAAGGCTAAAACTGTGTCTTTAACCAGAATGTCCCTTTTATAGCGTATAAAGGTATTTTTACGACTCCATACATGGAAAATATGAGCTCCAGGGAGACATGGTTATTTCATAGGACTGGTGTTGAGAGAAGCTTCATTCAATATAGGATGCGGTAGACTATGCTGGTAGTTTTTGACAGTCATTGTTTGCATTAGTAATGCCTTTGTGAAAAGGTGCATTTCATAATACACGACTACTTAATTCACTTAATTTTTATTTTACCTAATTCGTTATCAATTTGAAATCTGTCAGTTAAGTGAACCTATAAGTTTATAAAGTTTGTTAATCAAAAGTTTCTACGCATCTTCTCTTCTGCTTCAGCAATCGGTAAGTTCAATTTGAATGAGAAGCAGAAGGGCAAATGGGCTTTAAGAAGCAGGGGTAATCTAGTGGTAGGACACCGGACTTGTGTCCAAAGGGTTGCGGGTTCATGCTTAATTTCTACTTAGTATTCTATTGCATGTGTATCGCTAGGGACAAGGTATATTGGTCTCTTGCGGAGTGGCGGAAGAGGCGGAGTCTTTTCTGTGTTTCGGCATTCCTTGGGGAAAAAACATATACTGTATGTACTTTTACGAGGATCTCCATGTAAATATTTCCTTTGTTCCTATTTTGCCGCTCGTTTAATCGATTTTGAGTTTGGATTATGGTTTTGTTGACGCTTTGGGATTCTCTGATTTTTTTTCTCCACTTTTACAAGGGTCTTCATATAATTTTTTTCTTTGTTCATATATTGCCCCTGGTTTAATCGATTTTGAGTTCGGATTATGATTTTGTTGACGCTTCGGTATTCTCTAATGTATTTTCCCAATTAAAATAACTTTTTTGTTTCCTTTGGAACTCGATTTTATATATAGACAGGGTTGTGCGAGGATGGACATGAATAAGATATTTATTGCGTTAGGCTATAATTTGTTAGCATAGAGTTCTATTGAAATTTAAATAAAAATATTGATATTATGTGGGGGATGTTTTGTTTTTTTTTAGTCTAGCGGCCAGGTGACAACTATGTTGATTTATGATAAGAAAAAAATATTTTAGTTTAGGGCTACCATTTAAAACCTAACAGTGTATGAGCCACACGTGATTACAACTATATACTTTACTAGTCGATTCAGCATACCTAACATGCTTTTATCTGCTGTCCTTCTGGGACTCATCGGTGATTGTAGTGGCCAAAATATTTTGAAATTTTCATTGAAAAGCAGGGGAGGGGCATAACACCCTAAAACCATTCACATGGTAATATGACAGAGTTTGGATAGTGCAGAGGGTTACAAAAAAAACATTAAAGAATACCGAAGCGTCAAAACAAAACGTAATCCGAACTCAAAATCTATTAACTTGAATATTTAGCAAGAAAGGAATCAAGAAAAGATTAACACGGAGACCCAGGTATTCCAGAAGAGTAAGCGTCTTCTACTTCGTCGACGACATCCGCCATCTTGTGAATCTTGTCCACATGCAAGTAAAATGTCATTTTAAATGAGAACCGAGTCATCATTCTCAATCACAATAAGTAAGCATACTAATGAGCATACATCTACTAACATGATCATTTCGCGTGAAAGTAGTATCGTGTTTAAAATAGAAACACATACGTATAAATATCGTTAAAAAAAACATGTAATTTAATGGGAGCCCAATTTATAAAATAAACTGTGTAATTGAATAATGCTTCCAAATCAACGAACGTGAAAAGTGTTTCCATGTTCAGGACAATGAAGTATTTGCATTGTCGCAATCAGGGCATTCTATTTAAAAGCAATACGTCGCCAATGCGTTGTATGTAGGCGGATCTTCTAAATTTATTGAGATAAACATGACGAGTGTAACCGGGAGAAATCAAGCACCTATTTGCAGCCTATCCGACTGGGCAGTCAAGGGTTACACTTTGATTGTACTTTAAAACGTTTACTGTTAGTCTCGAGTGACTATCGATGTTGCGTATCGTATTGAATGGCCGATCGTCTACTTGGTTTAAATATTATGTGATATTAGTTTGCTGAGAGTTTGACGCATTGAGGTGCTGACAGCATTTTCATTATCTTTCATTTAGACCTGACTCAGCAGCTATGTAAACGCTATTTCGCATTTCTTTTGAGATACAAAATGCATATGTATGCGAAAAAAGAGGATTTGCATGAGGGTGTTTTGGGGAGATTCTTCGCACATTTGATGACTGAAAGGGATTCATAGTTCATATATATAGCCTGGGGCTAAACCGATAGAACACGGTTCCGGCTGCGGCTCCTTTTTACCTTATTAAGAACAATCAGTGTAAACACTTCGCACTCATGAAAAGGGGATAACTGTTCTTCGGGAAATTCACTCGATTTTGCTCTTTCATACTTGTAATGCAACACCAACATCAATGTCTTGTCTAGTCAATGTTGGACCAGGTTGGATTTTGCAATGAGCTATGTTATTCAAATTTAGGCTCGGGTCATTCATGATATTGAATATTCGGATACCAGATGCTGGTGTTTAGCGTCAACATGTTAAGTTATTTTTGGTTGAAGACCGACTTAAAACAAGATTTTTGTTTTTATTATTTTATTTTATTTGAACGGATTACTGTAAAACCAGCTATACTCCATGGCCATAAAGAGTAGATAAATGACTTCAAAATGATGACTTTCTTTTGTATTATTCGAAGGCACAACGTGCTGGAGACAGCCTTTGTATATGGATAGGATCAAACATCTGCAAAGAAGACCTCTGTGTCAATTTATACACTATTGAGTTTTTATCTGATAAGTGATTTTGAAAGTTGTAGATCATTTCAACGTCTGAACCTCAACCAGTATGGGAAAGGACTCGGAGAATGTTCAGTGCATTTACTGAACACTTAACTTGCAAATGTGTTGTATCTTAAGTAACGTTTCTGTGCTCAGTGCTGGTTGAGTTAAGACATGGGCCTGGGGAAATTCCTCAAATAAACATGTAATAATCACAATCTGTTTAAAAGAATTCTGGTTCAAAGGATTTGGCATTTGCATGTCGTTATTAAGGATGCACTAGGGATGACGTAACACACACATATGCTAGAGTGAGATAGTCTAGCACTCCTATCTAAGGAATGTTTATAACTTTTCATTAAAATAAATACCGGCGAACATCGTTATCTCGTAAACGGCGGTTATCCGAATATTCGAGATAGGTGAGCTCGAATTCTCGGTGAAGTCTGACCAGGACTGACGGAATACTTAGAATTAAGTTTGGATTTCGAGTTGCTGGAGGTCGAGATAATAAAATTCGACTTTATATGAAGCTGAACAAATCTATTGTTTAAATGGCAAGATCCTTCAATCCAAAAGTAGGGGGCTATTGTGTAAAAACTCCTTGATACATGTACCAGTCGTCGTGAATTGGACGCTTTTTACGAGTCAAATTCAATGAAATAAGGATAATTGCTCACGGAATGTTCGCATCTATAACAGTATCCCATCCATCTACTAGACCATCCCTTCTCGAACACGCGTACGAAAATGCAACACTCCGTTTTATTCTGTAGAAGCATTTTGGGTGAACCCAGTTATAAATATCAGCCACAGATGATGCTACTGTAGTACAGATTTAATTTCTATACCAGTTTAATGGTCAGCGACTCACAGGTCTAAAAGCTAAAACACACCAAATGCTTAGAAACTATTGGTATATTCCGAGAAGGTTGCACAAGATATACGGATATAGGAATGGTTTTGAAAGGGCAATAGTACTCCTGGTGTGTATTTAAATACCTCAATTCAGTGTCGTATATACTTTTATATGTTTGTTAACAATGCTCATCAGTGCCAGTTTGGCATGATTTCATTCATAAAATCACTCAGTGGGGGATGTGTATATTGTTATCTAAACTTTCGTTTTCTAACTTGGTATCGGTGTTAATGTCCGTTTATTTATAATTATTGACTGGCCTTATATATTCTGTCCTTACAGGCAAATTAAAATAACAAGATTGTTTACCAAATGCATTTACCATAACCTGTTATACATACTGCTTTCTATTGCAGCCATCGTTTAACAAGCCCGAAGTGGAAAACCGCATTAATTCGAGTCCGAAATGTGAAGCTGATGTGAAATTTTGTGTCGAGTAAGACGAGAAACCAGACGCGGCTCGAAAGGACAAAACAATTGGATATTGCAGTTGGCTATTCTATTGTTTTTATACAGAACGTAAACAGGGCACGTATTCATGAAACCGTTTTTATGCTCAGGCATATTTTCTATTTCTTGTATTGGCTTTTATTTGTTTGAAAATATTATTTTTTCAAAGTTTTGAGGAACAATTGAAGCCTTATACTGTTTTTAATAATTGCAATTAACTTAGTGATACTTGACATGCTGTAGGCGAGTTTAAGAAAGCTAGCCTGAGCACAGAATCCATGCATGAACACGAGAACAGTTTCATAAATGCGGGCCAAGCTAGATCATCGTCTTTATGTTTATATATTATTTTTTTGTTTTTGTTTTGTTTTTGTTATTTTTTTATAATGTTGTTTCGGGGGTTGGCGCTGACAAAAGAGGTAGCACGCTTAGCTGAAGGGATACTTTCCAGGGCAGTCTATGACTTGTCACTACCACTAGCAACCATGAGATGATGATATTTTATTGATGAATAGATTTTAGCTATTTTAACAATTTGATTTTTTTGTGTCGCTTCAATGGGAATATAAAATGTCAATTGATATCTTCTTTTCTTCAACCTAACATCCTAGTCGCAAGCAAATGAACACCACACTAATCATTTTACAGGAAAAGATGCCAAAATATGGATTATAAAATTAAGTTTCAGCTCGCTATAGGCTCTAAATTACAAAGTTCTAAGATTTGTTCCATATATCTTATATGAAAAGGAAGATCCTATAAGTTGCACTTAATGAATTTGAAGCCAGAAATAAAGCAAGAACATAAGAGACACTCAACAGTATGGGAGTAGATGACTGGCGCAATCGTTGTCAGTATCATTTGACCCGGTGGGTGTTCTGCTGGGGAACCTTCGGCAGGATACTTCAGTGTGGTAGCACTTTAAATCGGCAAAAGATCCGGATTTTTTTTTTTACATGATTATGTCAATTTTGCTGATAAAGCAAAACGTGATACTCACGAAAAGTACTTGATATGGGATATTCCATGGCCCTATTAGTTAGAACAATTTGTTTTATGCACGATCATATTTTGCATATTAGTCAAAGTACCAAAGGAAAAAATATTCACCAGAAAATGGATCAAGATATGTATATTTGATGCGGTTGTGTTTTTTTTAACCTCCTATTAACAGCTAGGGTCATTTAATGACGTGCTAGGTTTTGGATGCGGAGAAAAGCCGGAGTAACAACCGACCTACGGTCAGAGCCTGGCAACTGTCCCACGTGGGATTCGAACTCGCAACACAGAGGTGGAGGGCTAGTGATGTAGTGTCGGGACACCTCAACCACTGGGCTACTACGTCTCCTCAAGATATGTATATACGAGGGCTTAATGAAAGACGATATCAGAACCTTACTTGAGGAAATCCTGAAACCGAAAAGAAAGACTCGAAACGTGGAAAGCAGAGCTGATATTTATGAAACAATTATCATGTTCACGCATGTTTTTTTTTTTTTTTTTGTTATTCACTTGTATCATGCCAAACGATCAAAACCTCAAAAAAAATAATACTGATAGCCTTATCAACGTAAACTGTTATTATTTTCTGCACGTTATTTACAAATTAGATGGTATAATTAATTTTAAAAGGAAACATAAGATAAGGCTTGAGCGAATAGTGTAAGCATGAATACGGGTTCAGATGTTTACTGTTGCTGCGTAGGCGTTTCTTTGACTATATTTGGTATTCCTTTTTGATGTTTCCAGTAAACATTAAATAATCTCATTTGCACCAAACAGTTTTGTATCTATATTAAAAAGAAATCTTTTATGACGTCATAAGTGGAGTACATGTAGTAGGAGGATTCTTCCGGTTTGAACATCATCCAATCAAAGTTGTGTACGTGTGCTTCTCGTGTATTTGGGATCGGTTGATACAACTAAATCTCTGTGACTTTCTTCCTATGCGAGTGTATCTCTATAAATCTAGAGTTAATACACATTCTGCTATCTGATCTGCAGTTTTCCGCTGATAATATATATATCTTTATAAGGTCATTTGTTTCTAAATTGCCTGCGTTCGATTGACGTTTGTGCGAGTAGTGAGACAAGTAATGAAGCAAGTATGAGCCTTTGTTATCTTGCATCCGATGGTGGGATTGGCTATACATAAACATTACCATAGTTCTAATCCGACCAGACGTTCAACCCCTATCGGCAAATACAAAACGTCATTACTGCGGAATGGGTCATTTTACTTCCGGTAGAGGCGCCGAATGGCACCGGTGATCCACTTTCATTCTCCGTAGGCAAAATTTTTCACTTAATGCGTTATAACCTTCAAGTTCGTTGCATCACATAGCGAACCGCTGCGGTATACAGATTTCCGGAAATGTCAATGCGATTTCACCGGATGTTAGTTAGAATGCGGTGCGCATGAGTAAATTGTGATAAATGGGTATATTGTGTTTATTTATAGACACTGAACCGTACGGCTCCTCCGGGTCCCTGGACTGAACCAGAACGACCACGTTTATAAATTGTAGCATTCTAACGGAAAGGTACCTACGCAAGTTTGATTTTATAAACAGAGACCGAAAGAATACTCAACAGAACCAAAACTGCGGTTTTTGAATCATCCTGTTTTTTTGTATCCTATTCCCATACACAAACGGAACAGAAAGTAAAAATTGATGTTATTTGCAGCAATAATAATCTGTCAATATTAAGCGAAGCTGAGAGAGCTTCGTGTTTCTCAGTTGTAATTACCCGAGAGTGGGCTTATCGGGTAGATATCGATGTTGGGTGCCACGAAAATGATTGGTTCGGCAGAAAAACGTATTTGTGTATTTATGGAAACTCTTGGCATGAACGGCAGGACATACTACAGCTATAAATATATACATCATTATAACCACTTTACTTTTTGCATATTACCGCAGAAAGAACAAGTAAAAACATGGAATTGCTCTTAATATCATGGCTATAATCTTCTTATATTAGAAATCCGATTAAAATTTATTTGATATATTTCATGAGTCTTTACTTGAAGAATTGATATAACTGTCATAGACTTTTCGATCAACTTCATTCTAAAATTAACAGGAATCAATATAATTAGTTGTGTTTCTATTGCAGTTGCTCTAAATCTGTGTGTTAGTGAAACTTGTATATGTCGCAGCAATCTTCAACAGCTGATCGAGAAAGCAAGATCCCTGATATTGATATTGAGAGCGAATAAACGAATTTCCCCCTCCCCCCAAACAACAACAAAAGAAATGTTAAAAAATAATACATTTATTAGATTGAATATGATTGATAATACATTGTATATATATTATAAATATTGAATTTGAAGAAAAAAGCTGGATCCGACGCCAGATTTCTTGTGTTTACCATTCGATATTTATTTCCATGTTCTTTTTTTTTAATTTAAGCTTGTTTTCTTAATGGTGGAAATATACCACATGGTATACATTGTTGTCAACGGAACCAGTCCAAAGGGTAACCTACCAAAACAATATCCTATAATTTTCGCACATATCCTATTATGATTAATTACAAATACACGTATTTGGCTTATATACACTACTACTCAACAACATTTCTAATGTGAAGTTTAATCTAATAAGGTAAAGCATATCGACATTAATAGATTTTTCCTTTCTGAACCATTTGTGTGTGTGCAAGTTCATCCTTATAAAAAATTACGTTATACGCATTGCATTAATCATTTTATCAAAATTGAGGAGGAGAGAGGCGATCAATTTTTTAAATCACTTTTTACAAGATTTCCCTGATTTACCATAATTCTGACCACGTGGTATCACTGTATGTCTTCCCGTGTTATTTTGGGTTGATGCAGCATAATTTTAATGCAATTAACCAAACAGACATTTGTTTTAATTAAAGAACACCGAAGCATCAACAAAACCATAATCAGAACTCAAAATCAATTAAACTAGGGGTAAAATACTAACACAAGGAAAGATCTACATGGAGACACTAGTAAAAGTACAAGAGAATAAACGCAGAATAAGAATAATTTTGCACTACAGTTATTGCACAATATGATTATGTCAGTTCTATATTGAAAAATGACAACATTTTCCTGGTTCAGAAATGGACGGACCCGATACATATATGGATTTGTATTTACATAAAGTATTGAGTCGTAAACTAAATCTAGGTAGCAAATCCAACACGTATACATGTAATGCCATGGTGAACAACATAATTGCGTTTATCATTATTACGTTATTGTGTGCGTACCTTGAAAACCTCGGGGACTTCTGTAATAACCAGTAACATCTTTTAGTGGATCTCCCATCTTGGTCGTTTTGACGCTTTACTATAACGGATTCGTACATCACATGATAGTATCTAGGATGGCGATTGGATAATATCTCTTTTCTTTTTGATATAGGTATATTCCTTCTTTGGTTCCGGGAACTATACTTAGCGACGGGCACTTCACATTTTTTTCGGCCCGCGAAAACAGTAGCCTGATGTCAAGAGTTACGCCCCTTTTAGTAGGTGGCGCTGTGCAAATCAACTTTTGTTTCATTGTTGACTGCTGTCGTCTGCCAAATTGGACGCGGTTTAGTACACGAATTGTACATTATTTTACAGAGAATCCGCCAGGTTTGACAATCAAACTGAAAACACACAGTGACCTCCATCAATTAATATCTCGAGGAAAGGAGAATAGAGAAAGAATACATCGTAGCTTGGTAAACGGCAACCAGCCATAAAAATAATTAATTATTAATTAATATATATTACCAAAGAAGTTCATATTAGTTGTGTTTTATTTGGCAAAAGAAAGTCATGCGTTCCCTTAGGAACAACTCTCTTAAAAATTTGTCTGGGGAGGTATGGTGCCGGGGCCGTCATACCTTCCTAGAACAACACTATAAGATAACTGTTCCCGAGTGGAAGGGGCATAATAGAGTACTATAACAGTTTACCTTCGTATTGAGATTTCTCAGGATACATGTATAATCCACATGGTTGATATTTTTTATTAGTATCAAATTGATTTAACCAATACCATATTGAAATTGGTATGTCATTATGGTTAAAAATTGATAACATTGATAGAATAATCTTCGATACTAAATCCATGAAGGCTTTCAATTCAATATGGCTATTATTTTCTTAATTTGTCAAAATTAATGTATCAAGGCTACAATAAAACGACAAAAATGAATAATATAAAATTAGATTGGAATACAAATAAATACATATATCATGAAATAAGTTACTCTTAACCAGAAATGTTCAATGTTCATGAACCTGTAATTGAATCCGTAAAGCACATCATTAGCTTTGACAAACAACATTCGAAATGCGTTGTTCTCGTTCTAACATTATGCGGAGACATTCATTTTGTGACGACAAAAAATGATGATAGAAAAAAACCTAGACCTTTCGATATTTTGTAACGCTAAACTAATAAAGAAAATGGATTTGATTTGTGAATTTACGGAACTACGCATCTAAACGATTTTCTTGATTTAAGTATTAGTTTTGTTTTTTGACTTTTTTTAATGTGCAGGTAGCTATGAAATGAGTGAAAAGGGGGTCGTAAACATTTAACAGATAGGGTCAAAACCTTTTCGCTACATAGAAGTACATTTGGTTTGGGTATAATATATTTCTTGTAATAGGTTGAGTATCAGATTACTGCATACAGCGACATTTTCGCCCAATCTAATTTTTGCATTTATTTCCTACAATACCAATCTTAAATGCATTCACCATATAAAGACTCATCTGAACTTTTTTAACTCTGGTTACCTGTACCATATTTCGGTACCACTTCCCTTTTGATTTCGATTACCATTCTTCGAAACTTTTGTCATTTCACTTTTACTCTGGTCCTTTTTTTCAAATGCTAGGATGAGAATGTTTTTTTTTTTTTTTGGGGGGGGGGGTGTCTTAATACCTATATGCCGCTTAAGTTGGGGAAGTTCATGTTGCATTTCCTTTGATTTTTTTTTTTTTTTTTTCGTTTTTGGCTTCTGATATTCTCCTTTTCGAATTAAAATATTTCTCAAATATATGAGGAAAGAAATGATACCAAAAATGGTCATTTGTCGAAGATGAGGGAACGATTTTTGCAGGAAATTTGAAAGATATTTTTTGTTCAATTTTCTTATTTTTTTAGCTTGCTGTGTCTTCTCAGAAATAACATTTTCTTTACGACCCTGCGTCAACTAATATTAGCCATTAATCTCTTAAATGTCAGTACATAAACGATTATAAATGTTAAGACTGGCTTTTAAATGTGAAAGTTTGATATTTATATTTTTAGAATGATTATATTAACTTCATTGGTATCTCGGCGGAGAAGGAAAATTCTTTTTTTCTTAGCATGCATATTGGAGGGGGTTTTTTTGTATCAAAGCCGAAAGCAAAAAAAAAAATTCAAAATCGAATTATGTAAAGGGCAGCCATGATATATTATGCTACAAAGTGACTTTGAACAGAATCGACTGTAAAACCTGGCATTTAATGAGACGGTACGTGCCAAGGCTATCCATACACAAGTAAACATTCAGTGATATTTACGAATAATCTTCGATAATGTATGACCAAAACCTACACTTTCTTTCAGCACTTCGCTTACACACGTATTTCTTGGACTTTAGAAAAATAAATCAGAGAATAGAGTAACGTCAACAAAAACCATAATAAGCAAAAGATATGTACACTGAGACATTTAGAAAGGTCCAAAAAATATAACCAGGTGTTCCGGAAGGGCAAGCGGCAACTGTTGATTCATTGACGACACCTGTCATGTGAATCTAGGTCATATCCAAATGCCACATCAACAATTACATACAAATTTCCGTGTTTATTTCACAAAGATAAAGACGAAGAGAGCTTAAATAGATCATCGTGGCAAGGCGTAGTCCTAAGCACAAAACTATAATTGTTCTGACGTGGCTGAAAATTGTGGGGTTTGCTCTTGTCAACAATTTTAATGTTTCAATAACCACTACGTTATTTGGCAAAGGGTTTAATTGTATTCAATATACTAAAAGCAACATCTAAGATCATATGAAAAACGTTATCAGAGAATACAAAAACTAAACATAATCCGAACATAAATTGGATTAAACAAGGAACAAAACAAGAACAAATCGGAAGATTTACAAGGAAATCATTTGGCCCCACCCATCGCATCTACACACAGGGGGTTCAGAGCCACCATTTATGCAACATTCGTTTTCCTTCCCAAAACAATGTTTCTGAATAAATTTGGTTCAAATGCATTCATAACTTTATGACAAGTAGCTATCTATAAGAGTTACCCTTATTTCCCCTTTTGGGTCCCGCCTTTGAACCTGAACAGATCTACAAAGGGAGACAATCGTTTGTTTTAAGAAGATCGTTTGATCTTTTTATTTTTTTTTTTTTTTTTCTCTTACAAGACTGTAACAACATTTGTAACAACAGTTGCTATTGTGACGCCATCGATCTCCATTGTGACGTCATCATATCTATTGTTGTCTACACTTAATTTGTTGTTCAAATCGTTTCAAAAGAACTAAATAAAGCACAATAATTCTATAAAAATGTTAATATAAGTGATGCACGTTTTAGCAAATGTTGTTACAGTTCTAAACACACATGGTTTTTTTTGCAGACTAGCTTACATAAAGCCCTAATAATTTTCTCATCAATAGCAAATGTGTGTTATAGAACTGTTACATCATTTGCTAAAATATCCATTGCTTAATCATAATTTAATATGTGTTTTTATAGGAACAAACATACATTTTTGGTTTCGAACAGATGTACATGTATACTTGGAAACAGCGGTCTTTGCAAGGACCTCCAAATATGCTGCTTGCTACGACAGATTAGCATACAAATGTGTTTTATCGACGATAAAACATCTTCTAGTACTACAGCTGCTACATAATAAACAGTGTAATACAAGATATTTTGGTAATATAATCAGAAGTGTATCAGGCTCCGTAGTATCATCCTAGGGTCATACGGATTATATCACAAATTTGTGAAATGTATCAACAACATGACGTCTGCAGCTTGCGTTGTTAGCCTAACATGTTTAACAGAATTCTCGATTACAAAATGTTATGACGAAAGTGGTATTGTTTTCGTTTTATAATGTATGGGGATCTGTCACGTAAAAAAAACCAGAATTGTAAATTTGTAAATACTACTTTCGTATATCGTGTATTAAAGTTGGTATCTGATTATTGTAGTTCATATGCATTTTTACACTTTTGTCTATTAAAAATCATCTTTATTTACCGAGAGTGTTTTTAATTTATCATTAATTACTGTAAACGCACTTAATTTGGCACAATCACATTTTGAATGAATGAATGTGTAAATCATTTATATGCAAAGAAAATTTAATTCCGTTGATGTATAAATATAACTTTGCGCATAGAAATAATAAAACAATTACAGTTGTTTTGAAATCGTGAATGGTTTCTTGCTTTGTTATTGAAAATGCAAGAGGTTCGGGCTTTTACCGGAGCGTAAGTGCCATACATGAAAATATTCCATAACTGATGTGTTTGTTTGTTTTTTTGTTTTGTTTTTTTGTCGATCTCATATCACCAGACTTCCATTTTTACTTTTTTCTACAAAAAAAATCCAACACAAATCGTTGTTAGATCATGGTATTATAGGATACCTATTTTTGGAACACTTAAACGGTGTTAATATCCACATACTTATATTTTCTATTGTTCGAACCCGCCATTCAATTTAACGTTTATTACAAATGTTCACAATATAATTGCATATCATTTTCCCTTACTTCCTGTCTTCAAGCGAATATGAAATGGGCAATTATGACATAACGTTTGATGATCAATTTCACTCGACCTCCCACCACGAGAACATTTTTAAATTAGAAAACTTTTGACTTGTTAAACATTAAATTGCTTTGAATCTATTTAAAATCACCAAACTACCCTATTTGTATTTGCTTTGTGCCAGTGAAGAAGGCACAACACTAGCGTCAGTTTTAGTTGTGTTTTTCGTTTTTACCATATAAGGATCCAACCTTTATCGTCACAGAAGTAATTGCAGTTTCATCTGGGTTATTATAATCTCCGAAAGGGAACTGGTCCGGATATTATGGTCTTTCACAGCCTTCCTTGTATTGCTGTTAGATCAATTAAGTGGCAGAAGCTAAGTTGGAAATGCCATTACACACCATTGAAATGACGACTCGACTGCCCTCTACCGGGTATGTGGCGATTTGTGTGTATTATCTCAGGTAGAGCGAGCCCTACTCGATAAGCTCTTGTTTTCAATATGCTATCACAAACTTTGGAGTCGTGGGGAGAGAGTTCCGCTGCCGCCCGCCACCTAGCGAGAGGGCTAAGACAATTGTCCCTATCATTGGCATTTAATTACCATTAGATGTGGGCCGTTAACCGTCGTTCTTGACGTTACATTTCCAACATATAATTGGCCTTGTATCGAGGGCCCTAGATTCGATTGAAGTTGTATCGATTCTACATTTAGTAATAGCAATAATGCGAGGGGATCAATTGTGTGCTTAGTTTGAGGAATGTCCCACTTACCTGGTACATTAACGTCACACAGGTGTGGTCCACATCCCCAATCAGGTGTTGTCTACATCCCCAACAAAGTGTTGTCTACATGCACAAGTCATACTCACATATTATTCCTAAACGTCGCACTCTACTTATTGTTGTTGATTTAACCAATATTCCAGTTCTATTTTTTTTAATATCATTAATAAATGTAATTTAACTTTAAAACTGTTAAGTAAAATACAGCACAATTCATCTCCAGCACACACGCATACACACTTAACGAGATATTAGCCAGGTGGTATGGGACAAGTAATTAGCGTCTGATATGGCAGCTCCTGCGAACTCCTCAGAATTGTATATGATAGAATTGTATGTGTTAATTGTATTGATTGTATTAGAATTGAATATATATGTACTGTAAAGCGCTTTAGAGTTTTTTTTGGTTTGGTTTATTTAGTTGTATGTCCTGTTTACAGCCAGGGTCATTTAAGGACGTGCCAGGTTTTGAAGGTGAAGGAAAGTCGGAGTACCAGGAGTAAAACCACCGACCTACGGTCAGTACCTGGCAACTGCCCCACGTGGGATTCGCATTCGCAACCAAGAGGTAGAAGGCTAGTGGTAGAATGTCGGGACACCTTAACCACTCGGCCATCGCGGCATCAGACAAGTTTCCGTTCCAATGTAACTATTTAGACACACTGTCAGTTATGTTGCTAGAATGTCTTATGTTAGCTAGATAGGGCGCTATATCAAATGTGTTATATCATTAATATTATCAGAAAATTAAAAAGGATCCGTCGGTGCACACAGCAAAAGAAAAGACAATGCACTATGTCACCTCGTTTCTCTTGACGAAAGTTGTTGCGGTGCAATATCTGGTACCAGCAACGTTGCATCATGGGTAATTTCGGGTATTATACAGAGTGGTGAAGAACAAATTTCACGTTTTAAAGAATTAAAACTAACACAGGGAACATTTTGTGACATGATTACGATGTTAGCATTAATCGTTCAAAAAGTCTACTGAATTATCCTTTGTCACGTTTTTTTGCGTTTTTTTCCTGGGTTAGTTGCTGGTTATACGAATGTGTAAACCAAAAATGATAATTTTAACAATTTATGAAATTGTGATTTTAGAAACAGACGTGTATTCTGTATAGCTTTAATCGTCTATGCCAAACACGATTGGTAAACGAAAATATAGTGAGGTTTCGACAGGGATATTATTGATTATGGCACCATAAACAGCAATCACGTGATTGCGAAGTTTCGGAGTGAATGTACGCATACCATATATAATTGCTGTTACACATGTGTAATATGACCTTTCAAGCCCGTGAATGGTTGTACGTTTCAATTATTATTATTTGCAGTGTAGTCAAACTGGCGCCGTTTTACATTTCTATGGTTTCTGGAAATTGTCGCTTCACTCGAATAAATGCTACAACTTTTGATAATGTGATAAAAAGATCTTACCCCAGTTTTCGTTTCGTTACATTTTAGTTTCGTCAGTGGCTCTACAATTCTTAGATTCTTAACATAAATCTCATTAACTTTTCAAAATAAAAGAATGAAATGAATGAATAGAAACTCATGTGAAGTCCTATATATATTACCTTGAAATATGTTAAAGAACACTAACAGTCTAACATAAGCATTATCATAGTTTAGTTCACATTATTTTGAACGTCTGTCTTGTTTTTAATATTAGATAAGAACAAAAATGCAAATTCTTAAAAAAAATCATTATTGTAGGAAACTTATTCGTTAAGACTGGTACTGTCGCAAAAATCTTTATTTCTTTAATGACTGATTCTAGTTCCTACGTTCTTAAGTAGGGGGATACGCTAGAAGTAAAATTCAGCAGAGAATGTATTGAAGCGAATCGGTAGCCAGTCTACTTTTCAAACTTCATGATGCACTACGTCTCAAGCCGAGACTTCTTCGAGATGATGGAGGATCTACTGTAAATGTGGAAATTTTCGCTTTTTTTTTTCGCTTCCATTAAATCTCCGCGAATATATATGCACAGTATTATAAGCACACTGTACAAACCAGCTCGAGTGACAGCGCGAACATTTCCACACTGCGAACAGTAGAGGGGTTGTCTAAGTATGAAGAAGAACTAATGTGGTTCTACCAAGCTAGCTTTATCCATAGCTTTAACAGTCATGTGATATAACCCTAAGATCTGCTTACTAGCTCAGCAATGTCGAGCTTTGCCAGTAGTTCGATGGAAACCGCCCCCACGTTACATCTGGTGACAGCGGTGGGATAGCATAACAGCTACATTTTTAGGTATATTGGCTAGTGTTACCAGTCATGTGATCTAACCCGATGACTCGCTCACTAGTTCAGCAATGTCGCGCGCGATCAATAGTTTGATGGATGACCAACTACACATTAAAACAATTTTTCAAAGTATTCAAAAATATATTTGGATCAAAAACGTTCTTGTTCTAACAGAACGTTACATCACACTTAAATGTAAACAAAATCTAGATTAAACGTCTGTAGTCATTTTCCCGCAGAATGCTCTGGAAATAGGATTTGTTCCCACTGATTATACATTTGAAACGTGTTACATGTAGTATGTAACCCTTAGGACCCCAAACCGTGACGTTAATTTCATATTATATATGCATCTATCGGACACTTAATGCTGCAACAGAAAACACTTGATAGCATTATTTCCATTTATCACCACCTTACATTGGCTTAGCAGTTAGTTTTGGTGTATGTGTTTCTTCGCACAATCGCATTTATGTCTTTAGCAAAAGTCATTTTGAAAAAGAATAGCACATCGAAAATGCTCTATGGCAACAGCATTTTACACAAGAACTGAAATTTTATAAAACAAAACAAAACCCACAACAAACAAACAAATAAATAAGACGTAACGAACTTAAGTGTGCATTCACATTACACATCATCTTAGTGTTA
This sequence comes from Mimachlamys varia, assembly GCA_947623455.1. Taxonomy (NCBI): domain Eukaryota; kingdom Metazoa; phylum Mollusca; class Bivalvia; order Pectinida; family Pectinidae; genus Mimachlamys; species Mimachlamys varia. The sequence continues at coordinate 36,575,671 of OX392539.1, forward strand.
TGCTTTGTATGTGCATGAAAAATGTGTCGAACCGAACATTAAAAGGGTAAAGCTTTAACATTTAACGCAATATCTGTACCATCTTATCGAAAAGGTCTGAGAATACGCAGTGTTAACAAAACCAAAATCCGAACTCAAAAGATTTCCAGGGATACCCTTGAAAAAATACTAGAGAATAAAACAAGGTACCCTGTGCCCAACAATCATCTGACTATGAAAACCTGAATGATATTTGTTGGTTATTGCGAAAATGTTTGATTATTTTAACATATTTGACACTTACTCCATAATAAAGGCCAAATATAAGTACTTTAAGTTTGACCAATGTGATCTTGAAAAAGGGTCAAGGACATGTATTGCTACAGACCAAATAGCAGTGAACCAATGCTTTTCTGTTATTGGGATGAAGTCGTTTGAAGATTTTAACACATTTGAATCGCATTACCTTGAAAGTGAGTCAATGTAATACCAAATATGGTAACCCTTTATCTTAGCACGCTTAATGACAAATATGAGTACCCTGGCCTTTTAAGGTATAACGAAATTGACCCCCTGCGATCGACCATGAAAGTAGGTCAAAGACATTCATATTAACAAGCTTGTGAAAGCCCTTTATTTCACCATGTAATGTCTAAATCAAATATTTGAAAAGATTTGTTGAAAGAAACGGTTTTAAAAAGGTGTATGTTACTTACTATAACCATAAAGTATACAAAGAAAGTAATTATACGATTGTCAATTTTATGTCAATAATATGAAATCACATGTTGCTCTAATGTGACGCAAAAAGGAACGAATATATTTGTCACCTGTATCAATACTAAAGATGTTTTAACTCTGCACAGATTGTTCAAAATGTTAAGATATTTTATTTGTGCCTTTCAAATTATATAAATAAATTAGTATTCAATGTGTAACTGTTTCTAAAATGGGAATTGTTTTTAATTCAATTTTGGCTGGACGATCTGTACAAACTCTATACGGTTATGCTTGTAACGTCACACTGTACAATTTGTATATGACATCTATGGATTAGGTATTTTGATAAAGTGATAAATTGTTCTTCTCCTAAGGGAACTTCTTAGTCAGTTTAAATGAAACTAATACAATGCTTAAGCATGGTTGCTGCTGTAAGACAATCCTTTTTATTATTAGCTGAATTAAAGCATCATTGTCAAAATGTAAAAATCTTGGCATCAAATACAGTCTGAAGTTCAGCGTCTCCTCCAATATTTCACAAATCGCTGAAAAAAGTTGAAACTTAATTGTTAAATTGGATAAGAAAATAAGTTTGAGTGTAGAATATAAGGTTTAATTAGGAAAATGGATTCAATAATTTCAAGATTGGGCCGATTTCCACGAAACCGTTCTCACGTTAAAACAAGAATTCTGTTTTTCCTTATTGCCCGCGTAAATCATGTCAGATGATCAAAAAATTAAGTCGTAATATCAAGAACAGCATTTTGCCAAAGTCCCTTCAATTAAAGGCCCACTATGTGTAACTTTCGGCAAATCTTGATGCGAGAATCAAGCCTCATAAGTTTTTATATTTATATATTTAGTTAAGATTAATATTCAAGATTAATTCTTATTCAGACTTTTACAGAATCACGAAATATTCCTGAAGTTACGTATATTGGGCCTTTAATTGTTTTCAAAAAAGGGAATACCGAAGCATCAACCAAACTGTAATCTGAACCAAAAATCGATTTCTTCAAGGACAAAGTATGAACAAAGGAAAGATTCACACACAGATCCAAATCTGATTAAAATCATATCTTGATCTCCGCGCCGTTTCGTAAACTTCTCTCTGCTGCGTTAAGATCTGAGAAAATCCCATAGGGGGTCATGTCCCGATGACCTTTTGCATTAGCCAATCAAATGATTACTTTCAGAATCTTGAAGGTGAATGTTTGAGGCGACAAAGCTTTCATAATCGCATTATCATAAAAATATCACGAAATGACTTGCTGCAAGATGACAGTTTATTGGAAAATTATTTTTTTGTTAAGTAAAGAGGCGACAAAGGTCATCTGAATGTGACCTCTTATGGGATGTTGCCAGATCCTTGTAAAACGGAGCGAGAACAAGGATCTGTATTTTAAATAGAGTTACACGGATCCATGAAAAGTACAAGCGAATAAAACCAGGAGTTCTGGAAGAGTTAGCGTCTTCTGCTTCATCAACGACGCCCGCCATGTAAATCTAGGTCACACCAAAATCATGACATCGTATACCTTCATAAACGGAACAAGACATTTGGTTTGAGCATAAATTATATGCTTGCGCATGGATACGTTTAAGCATTTGTTTAGAAATATTGATTCCGAACTTTGTCCCCTAGCATCACTGCCGCATCCTGGGAAGGCGGAACAAGTGAATGACGCAGTTTAATTCATTTTTCGGCATATAACAAAATTTGAAAGGTGCAGCATGTGTGTGTTTCGTCATCATTCATACATACGGACACTGGTCACTGGTTAAAAGTTCGAATTACAGTTTCCGTTGCATTGTATATATATATATCGTATCAGTACACTGTTGTAGTGTTGTGCACTATTCGCTAGAGTCATGCATGCACGCATGTACTGATTTCATTGGCTCACAGAAGCCAATATCATATAAATGCTACCCAAATTGCATCACATCACACACATTGTATTTAATAGTTTATTTATTTGTAATCTGCTCTTCTGAAGTGTTTTGTTAAGCACGTTTGGTTATCTCGTTGTTGGTATAATGCGACCAGGAGGAACGTCCTTTTAACGTGCCAAGGCTCTGACATTTCAACGAGATTGAAAAAGTGATGCTACCCTTGATAGTTCGAATTGGTGAACACCAGCATGGTGTCTAGGTATCAGTTGCTCTTTACCTTAAATGTTAGCGGGATAGGTTTTTTCCCTGGCGTTACTGTTACCGTTGATTTTATATGGGCTACTGCATTCCATTGGGTTGTTGTATATAGCAGCATTGCCTGTATAGTAATAAAGATGCAATACAGTGTTCTCGTGCTCATGTATAATTGTATCTTATGATTCACTTTGCTAATATACATGTAGGAATCAGGAGGCACTGTGGTTTAGTGTTAGGACATTCGGCTCATAATCGAAGGGTTGCGGGTTTGAGTCACCGCACAACATGAGGCTATATTGTATATTTGAGCAAGATATTGTACTCCACTTGTGCAAGTCTACACAGATAATGTATATGTTCTAACTAAAGTAAGGAAAAAAACAATAACCGTTATACAAGGATATCGAGTTGTCCACAATACCATGTATTCAAGGTTGGTAACGTATTTTTACCGCAAAATATGAACAATGTTAAGATTTACAAACAAAACTTGGTGCATAATTTATGTTCCGCGGAAGAGTAAGCGTGTATTTAAACGCATTATAATTAAATACTTGTGTTTGAACATTTAAGGATTAATCTTTTATTTTAAAAACTTCTTGAGATCATGAATTCAATGGAGCCGAAATGCTCCATTGAGTTTATGATCTCAAAAACTAAACAAAATCAAAAGTTAATTCTTATATTTACAGTATTTTTCTGTAAATGGTTCATAACTTTTTTGTTCAATATAGCCCAATATGCGGCAATTTTAAATTAAAAAAAAAACTAATAAAATGAGAAGCTGATTTGTGTTCTGATAGAATTGTTTGGATTCATAAACAAGGATATGTGTTTAAATAAGCAAAATAAAAGTAATACAGAACAACTGTTTATAGAGAGTAACCAGATGTAGGTAATGATGACCTTAAACCCTTAATTTTGCTATAGAAAGGGAGAATATAATAAAGGAATGAGATAGGTTTAAAATGTATAACAGTAACGGTAATAACAATGGATGTCGATATTTTGATAATTGATATTTATTTAATTACTTTAAACAATATAATATACACTTTATTTATCTTACAACAACTATGAAACAAGTTATACAACTAATCACTCTTGCTGGCCAGGACGTTAGAGCGCAAAGGGTGTTATTGTGAGAGGGTACCGATAATAAACCCACGTGGTTGGGCAGGTGATCCCATATCTGTTCACGTCCGATCGGGGAATCGAACCCCGGCCGCCTTATTGAAAAGCAAATGCGTTATCCACTGCACCATACGACCACTCAAATTGGTATATGTACGCATGCTTCCAGTACCTTGTATTCATTGTGTGGCATTACTTTAATTTAGGTGTTGAGTATCGTTAATGAAATAGAAGACGCATAGCCTTTTGGAACACCTAGTATTACTGTAAACCAACTTATATTCGCGGCGACTTAATTTCGCGTTTTCATATGAAACGACTATTTCGCGGCTATTTAATTTCGCGATAAATATGGTTATAAATCCTATGTACAGTAGAGTACAGTACTCCTAAAAGTGGCATTCCTATTATAAAAACTTTCGCGGCGATTAATTTTCGCGAATCTTTCTTACCCGCGAAAACATATTGGTTTACAGTACTCCCGTTTACTATTTCCCTATGCTGACTGTTTTAATCTTTAAATTGATCATATTTTTTATCTTAGAGTTTCTTCGATTTTTTTAGTTCGAATCATGGATTTGTTAATTATTCAGTCTTCTTTCGCAGTTGTTATACTTTATAACGACGAAATAAATCTGATGTTTCATGTGAAAAATTGGTATCAACAAAAAGTCGAGTCTTAGGTCTGTCATACCAGAGGAAGGGCCTAAGATTTATATTTGTTCAAACTTAAATAATGTGTACCATCAAATTCATAGACGTTTTTTTATTATAGTCTGTTTACAATTCAATTTCGAAAAAAAACACACAAGTTGTTGCGGAAGAGTAAGCGTCTTTGGCTCTTGCTATCTAAATCTCTTTTCCAAAAAAATTCGTTGGAACATGAATTCGTTGAAGGGGAATGTCTAGCCAGGCTAAGAATATCTTTATATCAAACTCGTTATTTCTTCGTGGACCTTTGAATCATAAATGCAATTATACCAACGAAGCCAACAAACGAAATAAATAAGAGAATTCCAAATCGTTAACAAAATCATAATTAAAACTTAAAATCGATTAAACAAGGGGCAAAATATGAACAAAGGAAAGATTTACATGGATACACTTGTAAAAGTACAAGATAATAAGACCAGGGCCCGTATTCATGAAACCTTTCTCATGCTCAAGCATGGATTCTGTGCTCAAGCCAGCTTTCTTGAAACTCTCCTTAATCATGTCGAAGAGTCAAAAAGTCAATGTTAATGTTGAAAACAGTTTTTGGCTTCATGTCTCTTCAACTTTTTTCGAAAACTTTGACAAAGTTAGATTTTTAAAATAATTTATAGCCAGAACAAGAAATAAGGCTTGAGCACGAAATCCATGCTTGAGCATGAGAACGGTTTCATGAATACGGACCCTTGTGTTCCGGAAGAGTAAGCGTCTTCTGCTGAAAACCACTTTCAAAATTGATCATAAATAAGACACGGAATGTTGCAAAGCGGAAGAAAACGACGCTTCACCAACGAAACCCGCCATAAAAATCTAGGTGTCTGGGTTGAATCCAGGTAAATGTCACATCATCAATTGAAATCTGAGGCACCATTCTCAAACACAGCCAGTGGATTCAAATTTGCAAGGCTCAAATTCAATAGTATTTATAGCATACAGGGAAGCATATAGTCTGCAATTATGTGTAATTTCTTTTAATTTAGAATACATTGTGCTGAAAACATTTTTCCCCTTCTATAGGGCCATAATTACCTCTAGCTAAAAGCTTTCCGTTTCGTTGTGATCAGCTGTTGGACTGTGTATATAAGTGGTCTTGTTAAGAATCTACATGAAAGAAACAGAGTCGAATTGTGTATTAGCCACACTGAAACTTTGACCAGGAAGAAGTTGGATTTTTTTACCAATGGGATATTTTGTCCAATGGATACATTTGCAAAGACCAGGTGAAGTGGCGGCAAACATACCTGTTAAAACATGTCATGGAGAAGTTCAATATCCTCACTGATTTCCTGTAAGGATACAGCACTTTCTCGTACACACACGAGTCTTATAATTATAGATAAATTATCAAAATCGAAGCTGTGACGTAACCGTGCCTAATGCCGCTCCTGTCCGTTCAAATAATTAAGTCTGGCAATTTTTTTTATCAGGAATAGCGTCAATAAACAATATAATTTTATTTTTAACTAATTGTGTTTTTGATACCAACATAAAATCATTGTCAAATTTGACGTGACCACACTTTCCCTGTTTTGTTTTAAGAAACAGGGACTCGTGTTGATGTTTTATGGACATATGACGTCAATGCTATTTCGGTTTTGTTTTCGTCTAAAATCATGATCGCTCACACACAGGGCGACAAGTATACATAACTAGATTACAACATCAATGTTACGACCTTTATTGATCTTTGTGATAGCATTTGTCAATAAACAATTAATTGCAATATTTATTATCTCATGTGCGCCCTAAAAAGATAAGATGTAAACCAATGATAATAAAACTTGTCTGAGCATAAAATCAGTTGCAATGTTTTCTAAAGACATGCGTTGATTTAATAGCCTTTTTTTCAATCTGCTTATATTAAAGTATAATAATACAGTTTTATACGTATATATATATATCATTAAAAGATATTTAAAACACTAAAAATGAATTGGGTAAGCATTTGCTATAAATATCATGAAAACAATTTGCCTATAGCTATTGTAGTATATTGATAAAAACTGTCAAGTATCATAATAAAAAAAGGAAATTTCGTAAATTAAACCAAACTATGCACTCGACTATACTGATTATAATCGATTGTCTCGCTCAAACGTCCCATGAACATATTTTCCCACTCCCTTGCTGCTTCGCCTGGCGACCTCTGGTGTCATTTTCGCCAAACACGCTGCGCCACCTTTCGGCCGATATTGATTTCTAGAGTCCCAATTTCTATTGTTATTGTCAAGTTCAATTAATTAAGCGTACGTAATTGGACTGGTACCGGTCGTCGTGACGGAGCGGTGAATAATCAATTGCTGTTAAAATGACAAGATAGTATAATCAATGCTGACAGTATAGTGGCAGGTCGAACATGATTTCTTTTGTGGTTTAAAATGATTTTTTTCATGAAATCCTATCCTGATATTTAGGTTACCAACCGTATGCATTGAAAAGAATTTTACTTATGCTGGACAAATGTGCTAAGGAAAGTATATGACCAAAAAATACACAAGTAGGTTAAAATGATGACCATTGACAACAACTATATGATAATAAGTCTATATGATAACAATAACTCGAATGTTGTTAATTGTGTTTTATCCATGGGTAAAAGTATGATATCAATCATAAGATTAGTGTAAATAAACATTATCCTTTTTTGCCTTGCATAAAAAACAAACCATGATTTCAAACTGAAATAATACTTAATGCATTAAATATATATCAACATTAGCTGCTTACGTCCGAAGGGTCAGGATGACCTATAGTCATCGTGCTTCGTCCGTCGTGCGCCGTCCGTCGTCCGCCGTCCGTAAACTTTTCACATTTTAAACTACTTTTTAAATTCCACCAGTGGGATTGAGCTGAAACTTGTCTGAAATAATCCTGAGATGGTCCCGACAAAGTGTTGTTATTTTTCGGGTCGGTCCGAAATCCAAGATGGCCGCCAAAGCCAGAAAATGGGGGAGGGGGATGTTAAGGAAGAGAAGTCCATTAAAGTGTTGTTATTTTCATGGTTCGAGTAAACTTGTATGGTCGCCACAGTGGTCACATTGAGAGATGTTCTGTATCGTTGTGTGATATTCGGGTGGACGTTTTCGAATATGCTCATTGGTATGCCTACTTGTAATGATTAAGATTGATGACTTAATTCACACTTTGAGAACGTAACATTACCAGCATTTGAATGCCAGATATCGTAGATGAAGCAGAAGACTATTGCTCTTCCCGAGCACCAGCTCGTATTCTCTTGTACTGTACTTTTTACAGAGTCTCCATGTTAACTTCTCTTTTTCATATTTTGTCCATAGTATAATCAATTATAAGTTATGATTATTTTGCCGAAGCTTTCGTATTGTCAATCTGATTAATATACAGATCCTCGTTCCCACTCCGTTTTACAAGGATCTATCAACATCCTTTGAGCGGCCATGTACGTGTGACCTTTGTCGCCTCTCTACTTAACACTAGAGTAGAGTTTTCAAATGACGCTGTCATCTGCAGCAAGTCATTTCGTCCCAACATTGCACATAAGCTTGTTGTGACAAAAAGACTGAACGACAGATAGCATATTTTGCATGTTTTTTCGCCCACCAACATTCACTCCGAAGATTCTGTAAGCGGTCATTTGATTGGCTAATGCAAAAGGTCACCAGAACGTGACCCTCTGTTTGAGGTTATCATATCTTGACACAGCAGAGAGAAATTCACGGAACGGTGCGGAGATCAAGATATGATTTTAATCAGATTGTCGTATTCTCTTATTAGAAAAACTACTAAAAACACGATACGTCATACATTGTATGTCACATGCAATACCTACATTGTACACAAACCGGTACACATAAAGCTCTACAGTCAAACCTCGTTATCTCAAACTCGCATAACTCAAAGACTTCATGTATTTCGAAGCATTTCCTTTGTCTCGGACAAACTTTGATACCAAACATTCAAATTTGCTCGGCTCGAATACGCGGATATCTCGATGAGAGGAGCGGGTTATTTGTATGACGTCATTGACTTTTATTCCCTGGTGCGTAATCACCCTGTAACAGTCATTGTTTATGTATTTAGGTTAATACGGTAACACTTATTGCATGTATATGGCTGAAGGGTGGGGTAGGTAAAGTGATTTACATCGCTTTTTAAAATATGGTATAATACACTATCCGATTAAATATTGATATCATTTATTGGTCAACTAGCGCGATCTTCTTATTATAGGTCTATCAATATTCTATATTCACTATCATGCTATAAAATGATATTTGTGGCTACGTTTTATTTATTTGATTATTTTTAGTTATACAGTGTACCCTCGTTATACCGCCACCTTTCGTCCACAGAAATTATGGCGGTATAACGAGGGTGCCAATACTAGTATCGAATTATGAATGAAAATTATGACCATAAATTTAATTGCATTTATGTATACATATTAATAAACGATGTTACCGAATTGAACAAATTCGCATGAAACAAATTCAGTTTATGTTATGTTCCGTCTAAAAGTTCTAATCCATGAACATATACATTTTGTACAGTTATTAGAGGGTTTGTCGTTTACACGAGTTCTTCACATTCCTGTGACAATAATCCCTGTCTTATCACATTCAATCTTTTCCTCGTTTCGGTGAACCCGCTTGCTATAACTTTTTTTTGAGGGTGTGATTGACTGTGCTCATTTCCTCGATTTAATCATTTATTGGCCAGCAATGTATGGCGAAGTGTTCAACCTATTATTTTTTTCATTTTGCAATGTGGCCTCCAATTTACTCCATGCTAATATGGATTGTATCCACAGGAGTATAAATGCAGTCTAAATCATCGGAAAATGAAATGACGTCATGTTTGCGCCATGTTCACTTACGTTATATAAACGCTTTGCACGTAGCCTCAGATAATACATATTATAGCTTTACGTTAAACATTCAGCTGATTAAGACTTTTCAACAGCTCTTCCAGTATATAAGCACACAAAGAGAAAACCTTCTATGACTTGGAAAAAATCCATGGCAATAATGTATTGGATAATGTTTTCAGTGTAAATATAACAATTAGGTGTCTGTTATACTGTATTTATTTGCAATATGAATGCAATATGGGTGCGTGATATATAATCGTGACGCCTGTCCGTTAGGACGTCATTCTATTTATTTGGCAGCCACATTGCATTCATTCTATTTACGTATCACCCAGATTGCAGTCATATTGCTAATAAATACAATCTGACATCCGTTCAATAGTAAACTAACCTCCCGATTCAATGTTCCAAATCTGAAATATGTTATCATTTTCAGAAAGAATGGATGACATTGAGCCACATCTGTAATTTTTTCTCGTCAAAATAATGTATTTAACTATGGTTTGCATCATATATTTTTTAATTTCAAATTCCACACACAGATCAAGCAATTAATATAGTCATAATGGCTTACATGTTTTATTTCCGCTCCTGTTCTTATATATTTCAGAATGAAATTATGCGATTGTGTTGTTATAATATTTCGGAATGATGAAAGAATTGGAAGGAATATTTAGGACAGATTACAATATCATTTTTTCTCTCAATTTGCTAGTTTCTTTACTTTTATTTTGATGTCATGAGTAATCAGTAAGTTAATTTGTGTATGAAAGCAGTAGATTGGTTAAGGTGTCATTCTACATGTAACATTCTACTACCACTAGCTTTTCACCTCTGGGCCGCGGGTTCATGACCTATGTGTCGGGCATGTTTTGCATGGTTACGGCAGTAAGTGATATGAAGAATTTCATTTTTGAGAAGGGGTGCTCAAGACTGGTCAGAAAATCTTTTGGGTTTTTCAAAATCCAAATTCCATTAATGGTGGTTTTCGACCGCGTTCTCTGTCTTCTCAAAAATGCTGACACGTCCTTAAGGGACCATAACTGTAAATAGATCGTACATGTACATTGCCAAATGTATAAACACATAAAAAATAAAACTGTTTATGATATCAAATAAAATAGCATTTTCTATGCATGTTTAATATCATTGCAATTTTCTCAATTCATCTAACAAAGGAAATAAAACTCACAAAAATCTTATCGTATTTGACGTTGCCTGGCATAAAAACCAGGAGTTTAGGAGGGGGTGAACGAAATCAGAGGTGGTATACTCTGCATGTTGATGTTTTAGTCCCTGAGGTTTGTTGGAGACATGAAAACCATAGTTATCCCATTTGAGAAGTGGTATGTTTTTTTGTTTAGAAATTATGGATTTCCATCTTTTGGCCCCTAGCATCGCTGATGATTCCGAGGAGGACGAAACAGCTGTTTGTTGTAGTTTAATTCATTTTTGTGGCATACTGTATCTATTACTAAATTTAAAAGGTGCAACATAGGTGTGTGTGACGTCATCTTTCATAATAAAAATAATACAGTATTTTTTTTTTTTTTTCTAAATTCATAAATTAGATATTTTTCGCACCTGACCCTTCTGCTAATAATAAGTTCAAAACATTTCGATTCCCTCCTTAATTGTTGGCCCCTAGCAGCACTGACGAGTCCTAGAAGGACGAAACAGCGGTATAATGCAGTTAAATTCACTGTTTCGGCATACTGTATCTATTACTAAATTTAAAATGTGCAGCATTAAAAATAGTAAATTACCATTAGAGAAGTCATCATTTTTAAGATAACAAATATTCAGCTGAGTCAAGTTGCATGAAAAATCATGGAGTTTACGTTTTATATTGACAAATAAATAAAGCTAATTACAGGGGTAAATGTCATTAAACCGTGATTAATTACATATAATCTGAATAAAATTTGATTTTCAATAGCAATATATTCCCATGAAATGACATGATTTGAACGGAAGGAGTGTACAATTAATTACACGCTCTCAAATAATGTGATAATTATTGCATGCAAGTTACAATTCGAGTTTGATAATGTCAATTAACCCGATAAATGAAAGCACTGCCTAAACTATATGCACTTCATATATATATGTACATGTATGAAAGGTGCGTATTTCCTCCGTTCGGCGTCACGAATGAAAAAAAGAAGTAATTCTAATGATTCGTTGACCAAAAGACGTGGGGGAACTGGCCGACCGCCCGTAAACACCATAAATAAAACGCCTTATAATCGGTAGAGAGACCGGTTGTCATTAGCTCCATACCGGAAGTGATCATCCAGCCTCGCTCTCAGTCTCAATCAAAAACGACCAAATCTCACGCAAATCACTTTTAATGGTATACTAAATTACAGTGATATCCTTTTTGTGCCTCTTATGAGGCAAATCAAGAAGAATTATCAGATCAATAGTTTATTATTGTCAATAAAGCTGCATTTTACAGCAAAATAATTTCGCATAAGTGTGATGCACTTTACTAAACCCTGTAATATGTACTTACTGTTTAATTATAGCAAAGATTTATTAAAATAAATTCTGCCAATTAAATGAAATAAAAGTCGATCCGGTGCTGCCGTGGATAGTTTCCTTGCCTTTCACTGAGGTGACCAGAGTTCGATTCCCTGATCAGTAGGTATGGGGTCACTTGACCTTCGAAACGGGTTCTTTCTAGGTTCTCCGGTTTCCATTTGAAAAAAAAAAACAATCATACGAAATCTCACATCCTGGCCAACAAGAGTGTTTAACGTCAGTTGAGATGAATGAAGGTTATAATGATTAAGGAAATAGCTAAGTATTTGCTTGAATTCATTCATCGTTACAGTATTTCGAGAAAATGCCGTCAAACCCAATTTTCGCCCTTTGCCGGTAAAATGATAACGTGCTTTCTGTAGGAAGCCATGTATACGTAGAGCCTTGGAAAGTAGAACTTATTTAAACTATAGATCGTCTCGCTTCAGCGTATTTAGATCAATTATGGCCGAGTGGTTAAGGTGTCCCAACATTCTACCACTAGCCCTCCACCTCTGGATTGCGAGTTTGAATTCCATGTGGGGCAGTTGCCAGGATCTTACCGTAGAACGATGGTTTTTCTCCGGGTACTCCGGCTTTCCTCCACCTCCAAAACCTGGCATGTCCTTAAATGACCCTAGCTGTTAATAGGACGTAAAACAAAATAAAACCAAACCAAAGTTCAGTTTAATTGTATCCACTGCGTAATATTTTGAAGAAAAAAAATCTGAATATAGAATGGGTTAATGTCTGGTTCTAAGGCCCGACTTTTAAATGGTTCAATGGGATTTGTTTACTTGTTTAATGCGTTTGTATAAATCAGGAGATTGTAACACGTGAGTTGTCACAATTCTAGGAACGATAGATGCTCCACGCAAACAAACGAGCCATTCACTTATAAAATAAAATAAAATATAATATAATGTCAAGTTTGCAGTACCATAAAAACAACTAGAGTATCAAATAATTAGATAAGAGCATGATTTTATTAATGATAAGAGACACGAGTTTTCTAACCAGATGAAACCTGCTCGAATTTTTATTATTTGATATTGTATTTATTCATTCGCTTATAGCACCCTGAGTCGTACGTGGTAGCATATCGTTTAATAACGATATGTAATTAATAATGGAGAATACGCATGGAAATTTATCCAATTTTGTTGAATTGATACTGACAAGTTAATGGGATTTGTATTGGTTCGCCTCCCTTGACGGATCACGTGATAACAGTGGTCCAGTAATTGTACACCCCACGCTGATTTGTTACACCAATTCTCGTCGTAAACGAGAGTTGACCCTACAAATATGTTTACTTGTGTTTGTCATAAAAACTTGTAAATTAATCACATTTGATTGATCGATACACATTCTGTTCGATATCACTGAATATAGATTTTTATGATTTTAAATTCCGTTTCTAAAAATTGAAGTGAACTTAAAATTAACTTGCTGTATAACAGGTCTTTTTTAATTATACAAGTGTGGCAGATTTTATTTGTGCATATGATATAAGTCGTCTTCTAGTGTCCTACTATAAGAACTTTGAGATCGAGGGTTCAATCGCCGTTGGCAGTACACACTTCTCTTTCCTGTTACACATTGAACGAACTTTTGTAAGATTGCCTTATATCATGACATTTAAACAGATAATCTTAAAAACAAATATTGATTTGTATCACATACATCATTTCAATTGTAATACGTGTAATTCTGTTTATATACATGTCAATCCTGCTTGTTTCACGTGTATATACACTGTCATGTACTACTATTACACTTAAGTTAACTGTAAATATATATTAAATGTGGATTTTAAACGTGAGTATCCATCGCAAATACAGGATAAAGCGCATTAATTCATTTTAAAATGAATGTGAAATATTCTAAGAATATAACTTCATTTATCAAACAATTTATCTATTTGAACCGCATTTTAACGCGCGGGGATCCTATTGTGGGAGAGAACCGGAGTACCATGAGAAAACCCACATTATCGGGTGTCCCCATACCTTTTTAGACATCTTGAATGACGTGATCAGTTTCTGCGTAGTATATCAGCTTTTTTATTATGTAACTGATAATTAGTGTATACGTTACAAGAACATCTGGTTTGGTTTGGAACGTGAAAAAAAAATGATATGTTCAATTTCAAAGTTTTTTGCTTTTGACATCTTATAAACTTAGCCCGTTTCCCGGTCTGTGTTTCCTAAAGGACTCACACATCTAGATGATATACTACAATGTATATGTTATTACTAAGCTTTCGAGCTAATAACCTTAATATTTGAAGTTCAAAATTAGTGACAACTGCCTGGATTCACAGATACACACATGGCAAAGACTTCAAATGACGTTTTATCAGGAATTTCGTGGATTCTTCCGCTCGGTAGGCTTCAGGCTGCACAACATAATTTTAAAAAAAATTAAAATGAAAAAATTATCTGTAAAATAAAATGGCATATGTCAAAATGAATTGCGATAATCCAAATACCAATAATGGTATTCTTAAGGAAAATAATTTTCATTTAGATAAAGCGATTCATATACATGAATGCTGTGGTGTAAAAATAGTTTATATCAACCATTTGAAGAAAATATGTTCAATTTGCTGTTTGAAAGTTTATTATTTGACTAATATGTATTTACCATGTGACATGCCGAACGTCTCATCTGTTTTCTAAAACAGTGACAATTTCAGTCCCCAGCTTTGTCTAGATCGTAAAAATAAATTCCGTGTAAAACTTAAATTTTAAATTTTTGCTCAAAATCGTAAACATTAAAGCCCGCGAAACAAACCCGTTAAACGCTAAGCCTAGTTTCATCTTATAGAGTACTCAATTAAAACCAATGGAATCACCATATATTTTTTATAAAAGGCATCCATGTCCTCCGAAGTATATCAGATTATCGACTTATTTACATTTTGTATATATGTATATAGACCTAAAGGTATCGCACCACGTTTCCTATACATGCCCGCACAACTATTTTCCTCCCTTGGGATTTTCCCAGACGCCTTCTGACGTCATTAAAGGATCTGGGACTTGTAATTAGGACGTATGTAATATATTATATATATACGAACTCATTTTCCTCTCCTGGTCTCATCAACTTTCTCCAGGGACATTAGGTTTATTTTCTTCACAAAAACATATCTCAATCACAGACGTTGGATGCTATGCTTATCTCAAGGATTACTTAACTGTCCTATTATTCAAATTAATCTATGTAATGTACATTGTATCGCCAGTCTAGTCTATAGCTGGTAACATCGTCTTGCTAACGTACTATTCATGTCAAAACTCAAAACATGATGTTATTCTGACACTAGCATTAGCCAGTGACGTAGTCGGTTGCGACTCTTGTGTAATCGTCAACAGACAGACATCAGCCTAGTGATTGGTCAGGATATTTTACCTGAGCGTACCTTCAGTTTTGCCATAACATATTTCAGAGGTGAAGAGAGCGTAGGTGATTTTTTTGATTTTTGATTTTTTTTTTCTGTTGCATTTTGTTTTATTAATTTTGTTTGAACGCATATCTTTCTTCAAGAAGAGGCTATCCTTGCTAAATGTGCAAAACTTAATGGAATTCACACTTAACATAAATCGATATTTGTTAGATTAATGTAAAAAAAACATGACACGCTGTTTTCAGCTTCTTTTTATCACTCGTGTTGGCCCAGATGGGCAGGTAACTCCATATATTTCACTTCCGGTCGGGGAATCCGATTCCGGACTCCAGAAGATCAGTGCACGTTGTGTAACACTGTGTAAGAAAAAATATTTTGTTTGTCTAACAGGAAAATTAGACATATATGCGAATATTTAATAATCACTAGGTGACCTTTTTTTAACTTATCATGAACAACTGTGATGTTGTTTAGATCGATTGAAATTTCTTGATAGAAACAACTGCACCAATCGAAATATCCAAATAGAAATAACTGCATAATGTTTATAAGTTAACAGGGGGCATATATTAGAAAAATACTGATATTTGGCTTCATATATTTTGGTCAAAAGAACCACTCGAAGGCTGGTTTGGTTGGCCTAGAAAACCCTGAGCGAACGGAAAGTTTATCTTAGGACCGGGGGAAGGCGCCGAGCGCACAGCGCCCAACTGATCGACCGACCCATAGCCCGACGTATACACCGGGTTCCCGGTCAACAATACACCTGGACCGGTCACAGAATGACCAACGCCAGGCAACATTTGACCGGGAAGGAAGGACAACTGTTGAACTGCCCGGACGCCAGCAGAGGGGACCTTGCTAACGAGAGGAGTACTGGTCATTATCTACCAATTACGGTTTTCGAGATATGGCTGTTTTAAGTTTGTTTTTTTTTTTTTACATATGACGACATGGCGGCCATATTAGATTTTAAGCCAAGTCAAATTTACACCTTTTAGACAGGACTACCCAAGGATCACTTCAAGCAACTTTGAGCAATTCAATTCAGCAGTTGATGTCAGTTGGAGCAGTACCTAAGCTTCTGGATGGCACGTCCTTAGACGACCCAGCAGTAGCCTTACCCTTGTCTGAAGACTTGGCCTTCCGAGCCGAGTAAGGACGCTTAGGGACTACTAATGACCTGTACTGAGGGGGACTCAGCATGTAGTTATCGAAAGGGAGCTCCCAGAAAAGGAACGGCACTGTGGGCACAATGAATGGGGGTCTGACTCACTATAAAAGTCAGAGCGCCCATCCATAGTGCCGTGCCAGTGACCAGTATTGGCCTATGGCAGTTCCCAAAACAAAACAACAAAAAACAACAATAAACATATTTTTTTATTGGTGAACAACTTGACTGGATGTTAAAATGACAAGTACGAAAATAAACACAAAAAGGAAAAACCCGCAGGTAAAACACGTTTCACAAAGGGAACTCCGCCACGTGTCTGCACACGGGCGGCAAGGTAGGCCTTATACAGATTAAACACAACATAAATTGGTCTCAAATGGCAGTGAACTGAAAGAGTGAATTTTAACGGATGAATTTCACAAGAGTGAGAATACACTGCACTGAATATGGAACCAAGGCAGGATCGGATGAACACGTCCTAACAGCACAGCGTCACGGATAAAAAGGGCGTATTTCCTGCAATACGTATGTACGTTGGTAGGTAATAGGAGCCGTCCAAGGGAGAATTTGGGATCTCTCTCTTTTATACTATATACAAATAAATGGGAATTTTGGAAACGATATGCATATTAAAGTTATGGTTAGTATTACTGAAATGAAAATAGGATTATAGGAGTATAGGTGTAGTAACGTTGCACATTAATCCTAATTACGCTGGGCGTTTACGTCATGGTCATGACACACGTTTCTGTTAATATTATATTATAAACCGCATCGGTCCCACATTGTAGATTGTTTGATAAATCATCATTACAGGCATTTTCTACATCACGTGTCGATAAAAATCAAGATCATGGTCACCCGATTTTTTATACAAGAAAGTTCATAAGTAATGTGCTCAGATTATACACGGTATCAATTATCTTTTCAGCGAATGTCAATGATTTCAACAAAGTTATTTTCAATAATCCCTCTGCAAAGGTACCTATTGGCCAAAATATGATCATAGGGACGTCACCAGTTCTTAAGATAAGGACATACATCACACCTTTTCATAAACTC
Source organism: Mimachlamys varia (assembly GCA_947623455.1). NCBI lineage: Eukaryota > Metazoa > Mollusca > Bivalvia > Pectinida > Pectinidae > Mimachlamys > Mimachlamys varia. Next base: position 36,593,395 of record OX392539.1, read on the forward strand.
GATTTGCACATTGTGCTGAATAAGTTAATACGAAACAGGCGACACAAAGGGTCTTATTCATCAAAAGTGGATGCGTAGTATTTAACAAAATAATCAGAGAATACCAAAGCGTCAACAAAACCATAATCCAAACTCAAAATCGATTAAAATAGGGGCCAAATAGGAACAAAGGAAAGATTTATATTGAGACTCTCGTAAAAGCACAAGAAAATAGGACCAGGTGTTCCGGAAGAGTAAGCGTCTTCTGCTTCATCGACGACACCCGCCATGTAAATCTTGGTCACATCCTAGTAAGCATCAATCCTCAAAATGAGAACTGAGTCATCATTGTCATCACAAAAAGTAAACACACTAACAAGCAAACTCAAAAACGTCCAAGATACAGAACATTTCCCGATGAGATCAAGATGGTGACCATAAAGCTTGCACATAGTCGTCTTCATTAACCTGCATCTTTCGAATCCCTGTGCCGTAAGTTTGTTCGTCAGCAGCTGACACCTATCACGAAAATCTCGATATTCAGAGCAAGCCCTAGAATAACGAATCAACTGCGACATGTAAACACCATAGGATGGAGAAGCAGGGGTGTTACATACATTCGACTTTGCGCTTATACTGAACTAACTTATTAAGCATTTAATACCCACAATTTTTGTCACTTTTTGTCAGCTTTTACTTACCTCAGACCATAAGTAAGACGTCTGTACTAAAATATAATAGACGTGTTTGAAAGAATTCACTTTTAAGTTGAAATGGAATCCTTTATAATACTTTTGTACATGCCCAAACACCCGGTTCATACATTCCAGGTATATTGAATTCTCTGAGTGAAAGTTTGTCTTTGTTGTAAAAATGCTTCTGTCTTGGCTGCGTAGTCATCTGCCATACGTGCAAAGCTCCCAATGACACTGAACAATAACCTTTGACTCCTGGCATTTGAAATAGTAATCATGAGTGGATTCAAATGAGTTTTTTCATGAGTGATGCTGAGGCCAAAGTTCTCTTTCTTTGCCCGTGTCGGATTTATTTTTTAAATCATCTGTCCGAAGGCCAGGTTAACCTTGAGCCATATTGTTACGGCCGATGTCATGCACCGTGCGCCGTCAGCCGTCAGTCGCGCTTAAAAGTTACTTTCAAAGACTTCTTCTCCATAAACAAATGACGCGGGGTGTATACTATAAAATTTAGGCATGCTGGGGTGAGGGGCTACCAAGCCGGTTAAAATAAATTACCTTGACCTACTTTCAGGTAACAGAGGTCAAATGTCTGAATATCTTCAAGAAACTTCTTATCACTACCCGAACGGCCCAAGGTACTGTACTGCTATTTGGCATGAAGCATGCTTATTCAAATTCACACTTTTTAGTTTTCCTCTTTATGACCACGTGATCAGAACAATCATGGTTTGTAAAGTACTGACGTAAATTGTTTTGGTTACCCATTATTCAACAAAGACATCTAATGCTTATATAGCATAGAATCAATTGACAGGAATAATGAGAATATTTAATGTCATAAGACAAACAACTTGTTGATTGGTCGAATACTGAATCATTTTTCTGTTTGCACGTCACACTCAAGCATCTTCCAAAAACGCGCGTTTGTTTTAAAAGTTAAACACAAACAGAATAATCTAAATATATTTGTACTCTTTTAAAGATATTTATATAATTTGAAAAAATACAGATGACATTACCATAAATGACAATTGCTTACATAGTGGAATAGTCGCCCAGTTGTCTTATATAATGTTATAAAATAAAATATGTTGATGAATTCCATCGCTTCACACCAGTTAAAAGGTAGGTATTATGTATTTATGTCAAACAACCAGAAATTGAATTATATGTGTAAGGTATATTATCCACATCATTTATCCTAATAAGCCTGGGCGTTTACATCATGAACTTGACATACGTGACTGTTAACTTAATATCATGAACTGCATGTGGTCCCACATTATATATTGTTATATAGGTCAACAATGACAGGCACTAATCACGCCACGTGTCGACGAAAAGCAAGATCGTGTTCATCCATATCTTTATACAAAAACATGCATGCTTGTTCAAATTCACACTTTTTAGTTTTCCTCTTTATGACCACTTGTTGAGTACTGACGTATTTGTTTGGGGTTATTCAACAAAGACCTCTAATGCGTATATAGCATAGACTTGGACAGCAATAATCTAGAAGATAGATGCTAAAAAAATAATACATATATTTTCAAGTATCAATTTGGATACATTTCTCTCTGTGTTTTACAGCAGATAGGTGGCTGGAAAAGTGACGATTTTTCGGCAGTTTATTCAACTTGTAAATTTTGGTAAGTGACACAAAGTCATAAGACCAACAACTTGTTGATTTGTTGAATACTGAGTCATTTTTCTGTTTGCACATTACACTCAAGCGTCTTCCAAAAACGCGCATTTGTTTTAAAAGTTAAACACAAACAGAATAATTCAAATATGTGTGTACTCTTTATAAGATATATATATAATTTTGAAAAAATACAGATGACATTACCATAAATGACAATTGCATTCATAGTCGAATAGTCGCCCAGTTGTCTTACATAATGTTATAAAATATGTTGATGAATTCAATCATTCCACACCAGTTTAAAGGTAGGTATTATATTGTTATGTTAAACAACCAGAAATTGGATTATAGTATTATAGGTGTAAGGTATATTATCCACATCATTTATCCTAATAAGCCTGGGCGTTTACATCATGAACTTGACATACGTGACTGTTAACATAATATCATGAACTGCATGTGGTCCCACATGAAATATTGTTATATAGGCCATCAATGACAGGCACTCTCTACACCACGTGTCGACGAAAAGCAAGATCGTGTTCATCCATATCTTTATACAAAAACATTTCAAAAGATTACCAAAGCATCAACAAAACCATAATCCGAACTTGAAAACGATTAAACTAGGGGCAAAATATGAATAAAGGAAAGATTTACATGGAGACCCTCGTAAATGTACAAGAGAATAAGACCAGGTGTTCCGGAAAAGTAAACATTTTCTGCTTCGACGACATCGACGACACCCACCATGCCCGACCACGTGGGTTTTATCCGGGTACTCTGGTTTCCTCCACAATAAGATCCCACGCATGCTATCATCCTGGCTTGCTAGAGTGATTTATCTAGGTTGGATAACTTGTGTCATAATTGTTGTATATAATAATATAAACATCAATCCTAAAAAGGGGACCGAGTCATACAACAGAGTTCAAAAGTGACTTGTTCAGGTTATATCAATTACCTGGTCATGTCCATGTCAATTATTTCACCAAGATTATATAAGCAGCCTATGTGTGTGTTACGTCATCTTTCATGAAAGGGGGTGGCAGACTCTGCTGGTGGGTTTTCTTAGTCCCCAAGGTTTTCTGGAACCTTCATAGCCATATTTATCTCATTTCAGTAGTGGCACGGTACATAATATACACATTTCCGAATTACACTATTTGAAATTATACAGCACTTGTTTGATTTTACTTTGAACCTAGTTGCCTATATATATATTTTTATCAATTTTCATATTTCCTTGCTTTGACCAAAGTACTATTAAAGTGTATTTCCTTTTAAAATAATATTGAAACGTTCATTAAAGTTGATAGGCATTCGTGTAGGTGTTAAACACAAATCAATCTAACACGAAAATGTCTAAATTTTGTTGTATATGTAAAATTATACATGTATCCCTCATGTGTTCAGGACTAGTGCAAAGCTGACGGACACGATAATTAGATTATATGTGTGTTTCAAAATCAGATTTAATCAGATATATGATACAGTATACGTAGGTCACCATAAATTATACATCACGTTTGTCAAAATAGTGCTATCAACTGTACACGTGATGTAGCAGAATTATAATACACACAAATTTATTTGCATGCGTCATGTATGTTTACATGTATGTATGAAATACAAATGATTCAAAATTAGCATCAGCACAGTTTGTTGTTTTTTAAGGCAGTCACATGGTTCACCGGAAGTAGTTCCGAGAAAATTAAGATTTTGTAACCAAGTTTTGGAAAGATGTTCCAAATCGTTCTCGGAACAAAGAGAATATACACAGAGCATCGTACTACGATGGTGAGGAAATTTTATTTTTTTTTACCGAGAACTGTAAACATGTGAAAATAAAGTGTAGGCTAGAAATGTTAATAGATTCAACTTTTTTAAAGATGAACTTAATAAACACAAGGAAAAATAAAGATTAAGTTACAATTTCGAAAAAAAATTGAGAATACCGAAGAATCAACAAAATCATAATCCAAACTCAAAATCGATTAAACTAGGGGCAAAATTTGAACAAAGGAATACTTTACATGGTTTAAGAGAACAAGACCAAGTTTTTTGGAAGAGTAAGCGTCTTCTGTATCATCGACAACACCCGCCAGGTAAATCTTTGTTACACCCAAGTAAACGTCAAGTCCTCAAAATGTAAGTAAGTGAATGAACGGTAGTGTCGTTTCTATCTACAACTCTTAAATCATTTACCAGGTACTGGTATTGAGTCTGGTCCTCAGAATTGAACTGGTTTTAGTTTGCATTCAAAGGCAATATATATGCATTTCAATTTGACAAAGACAGACTTTGTCCAGTTGGCATTCATATCGTCTATGAATGCAAACTAAAAGGGGTTAAATGCTATACATATTTTTAGATTAAAATAGTTTACAGGTAAATAGTTTATATTCGTGAGACAACGCCCATGTAAGTTTAGACTAAATCGGCAAATATCAAACCACTGGAAATAAGATTAAAACCTGGTGGGTGAGTGTTTCTTTGTTGTTTTTATGCATATTAATCCTATATAAGCTGGGTATTTACCACATAATACTGACCAACCATCCTGTTAACATGATATCATAAACCACATGTGGTTCCGCATTATGTTTGCTTTATAATCCATTAGTAACATACACGTTCTACATCACGTTTCTATACAAAATCAAGAGCGTATCCATCGATATATAGATACCAAAAATTAAAAAAAAAACATCAGAGAATACCAAACCGTCAGCAAAACCAAAATCAAAATCGATTAAATTAGAGGCAGAATTTTTCCATGGATGCCTTCGTAATCTTCGTAATCTTCGTAATGGATGCCTTCGTAACAAGAGAATAAGACCAGGTGTTCCGGAAGAGTAAACGGCTTCTGCTTCATTAACGACACCTGTCATGTTAATCTTGGTCACATCCTAGTAAACATCAAGTTCTCAAAATGATAATCGATTCATCATTGTTATTCTCAGCAAGTAAACAAAATAATGAGCAAACTCAAAAACGTCCATCTTCATATTACCCAAGGAAATTTGTGTGATAACAGATCTATTAAAAGTAACCTGTTTTTGATTTATCAATTATCTTTCGGCATAACTATTACCACAATAGATTGCTTAAAACAGATTTATTTACAACAAAAGGAAAAATTAAACATAACAAACTTAACTTTAAAACATAGTTGAAGCGTCCCAAGGCTTAAGCGACCTCAAGGTGGTGATGTAAATACCCTGTTGGGCGACTCTCGAATACTGAGCGATCGAGCCAGTAAGAATTATAGCATGCAACATTGCAACCAGTCATCGCGAGACACTTGTTCAAAGATTAACATAGTTTGCAGGACACACCAAACAACAGACAGTTATTTAGTTACACTCTTGACTAATTATGTCCCCCAAACGAAGTGGGGGGACATATTGTTTTTGCTCGGTTTCTTATTATTATTATTATTATTATTATTATTCTTATTATTATTATTATTCTTGTTTCTTCCACTTTCTTCCGCCGCGGAGGTTTCCGACCGTTTTCTCAAAAACTACTGGACGGATCTTCACGAAACTTCACACACATACTCATTAGGGGCGGGGTGTGTGAAAACGGGTTGTTTTTTGCGACCGGAAGTCCAAGATGGCCGCCAGAGCTAATTTCCGGTTTTCAAAATTTAGTCTCCGATTTCAGTAAAAATTGGTACATGGGTGTTTTAAGGGATGCTGAATAACATGGTAACATTTTCGTAAAGTTTGGTTGCCACCGAAACGAAAATGGAGGCCTCTGATTGGTCGAAATTTATATATTGTCCGATTTCAATGAAATTTAATATATATGTGTAGTATTACACCAACAACATTGTCGTCACATCCGTTTCATGATTCGTCAACATGGCCGCTATTTCCTGGCTTCTGATTGGTCGAAATTTATATATTGTCCGATTTCAATGAAATTTAATATATATGTGTAGTATTACACCAACAACATTGTCGTAACCTCCGTTTCGTGATTCGTCAACATGGCCGCTATTTCCTGGCTTCTGATTGGTCGAAATTTATATATTGTCCGATTTCAATGAAATTTTATATATAACTGTAGTAGGACACCACGGACATTGTCGTAACCTCCGTTTCGTGATTCGTCAACATGACCGCTATTTCCTGGCTTCTGATTGGTCGAAATTTATATATTGTCCGATTTCAATGAAATTTTATATATAACTGTAGTAGGACACCAAAGACATTGTCGTAACCTCCGTTTCCTAATTCGTCAACATGACCGCTGATATATGGGGTGTCAGCTATATTTCCATTGTGAGTTCATTGGGCTCATCAGTTCCGACCCATACTCATTAGGGGTGGGGTGTGTGAAAACGGGTTGTTTTTTTGCGACCGGAAGTCCAAGATGGCCGCCAGAGCTAATTTCCGGTTTTCAAAATTCAGTCTCCGATTTCAGTAAAAATTGGTACATGGGTGTTTTAAGGGATGCTGAATAACATGGTAACATTTTCGTAAAGTTTGGTTGCCACCGAAACGAAAATGGAGGCCTCTGATTGGTCGAAATTTATATATTGTCCGATTTCAATGAAATTTAATATATATGTGTAGTATTACACCAACAACATTGTCGTCACATCCGTTTCATGATTCGTCAACATGGCCGCTATTTCCTGGCTTCTGATTGGTCGAAATTTATATATTGTCCGATTTCAATGAAATTTAATATATATGTGTAGTATTACACCAACAACATTGTCGTAACCTCCGTTTCGTGATTCGTCAACATGGCCGCTATTTCCTGGCTTCTGATTGGTCGAAATTTATATATTGTCCGATTTCAATGAAATTTTATATATAACTGTAGTAGGACACCACGGACATTGTCGTAACCTCCGTTTCGTGATTCGTCAACATGACCGCTATTTCCTGGCTTCTGATTGGTCGAAATTTATATATTGTCCGATTTCAATGAAATTTTATATATAACTGTAGTAGGACACCAAAGACATTGTCGTAACCTCCGTTTCCTAATTCGTCAACATGACCGCTGATATATGGGGTGTCAGCTATATTTCCATTGTGAGTTCATTGGGCTCATCAGTTCCGACCAAAGGGGTAGTTTGGGGGACATCGGTAATGGTACCCCATTACAATTAGCACTTGTTAGACAAGCTCCTACATGTATAGTCACTTACCTTAAACACCAAACTAGATTAACATAAGTAAACTTGGAGTGAATAATGTATCTGCATCAAAGGCGTGATCATCCGTAGGCACACGAACTTGCTATGTCATCTTGATCTCATCGAGAAATATTCTGTATCTTTGTGTGATATGAAGATGGACGTCTTTGAGTTTGCTTGTTAGTGTGTTTACTTGTTGTGATGCCAATGATGACTCGGTTCTCATTTTGAGGATTGATGCTTACTTAGATGTGACCAGGATTTACATGACGGATGTCGTCGATGAAGCAAAAGACGCTTACTCTTCCGGAACACCTGTTCTTATTCTCTTGTGCTTTAACGAGAATCTCCATGTAAATCTTTCTTTTGTTCCTATTTTGCTCCTAGTTTAATCGATTTTGAGTTCGAATGATGGTTTTGTTGACGCTTTGGTATTCCCTGATTTTTTTAATTGCCAAAGAAAAAAATCTTACCATTTGGGGTACTATTCCTCAGCATTTTACGTAAGTCAATCATATAAAATAAATTTGACCATTACAGAACGACGCTTCATTTATCATTTTATATTTCTTTGTATTAGACCTTCTGGAATAGTCCTGTAACAATATAGTCTTTTGACGATCACTTGACAATTAAGTTTCCGGAATTCATTCGCAGGAGTTTATTTGTACAAGTTGTATCGAAATACCTTCGGAATATATCTAAGACTATGTTTTACCAATCTTTTCTATCAATGAACCAAGTTGCCTTACGTAGTTTTATTACATAATGGGTTTGATTTTCCTTAACTATACGTATAAGCTATATTTTGAACCATTTACTATTGAAATGAACTATTGCACGGTTAAAATGATTATTGCACAGTCACTTGCGAACTATTGAACACCGCGTGACGTTTCCCACCCTTTCAAGCGTCAACGTCAGTCAAGTGTCAATGCTGCCAGACAACAGTCATGGCGACTTATACAGGAAAGTTGAGATTTAGAGTCGCCAATGAATTCGGATTGATTCTCTTTGTGGTTATTACTCAGATAATTAAATATTTACCTATTTATTTTTCTACATAACAGAGTTCACGCGATACATTATAAAATTGGTCTCTTATTATTCAAAAACATGTTAATAAAATAAGCAATTTCAATATCATGGGTGTCTGTGCAAAAGTCCAGAATATTTGACCATCGGTACTGGTAATTGACCAATGGCCAGTCAATTCTGGACTATTGAACATGGGTCGATTACCAGTACCTCGTGTCAAATATTGTGGACTTTTGCACAGACATCCATAATATATTTGTATAATTTATATTTTTTGTCTGATATTTACATCTTTCTCTTGGACAAAACTACTAAAACAAAATATTTATTGTCCATTCTAAAAACAAAATGCATTTCCTGTAAGATTAATATATAAAACAACCAAAGGTTAATACACTTGTAGGTGCACGTGTAGGTGTTTCACACGAACCAGTGCCATGTGAAAGTATCTTAATTTAATTCGTATTTGATTTATAATGATCTCCCTTACGTGTTCAGGTCTGGTGTAACACTGACATACACGTTTTTTTACTATAATAATTCAACTTCAACCGATATAGGATGAAATGTGTCACTTTAGATGATATTGTATCACGTTTGTCAAATAGGTTTACATTATAAGCTGGTACACGTGAGGCATCAGAAATTGCTAAGAATTTATTTTCACGTGATTTGTATGTATGAAACACAGACGGATGTACGATTCAAACTTACGGGAAAAAACAGAGGTATATGTACATAAATAATTGTCATATTCTGTCATAGATAAAGGTTCGCTGTAGGTTATTTTGTTTCATTAATTTTCTACAAGCCATAATGAAGGAGAATCATGGTAACCTGTTTCGTCCTTTATTGTACAGCTGTTTCTAAAATTGTCTAAACTAATGCAGAAGCAGAAGATTCAGGTGCGTAAATCCTTTTAATTTATGAAGTTATAAAAGGAATTAAATAAATACTTTAAAATAATATACTACGAAAATGTGTATATTATGTACCATGTCACTACACAAAGTAAAGGGTTTGACACAGGCTCTTGCATCAAACATAATACTATTAATGGGATTAGCTGTGAAAATCGTGGTTAATAACCCCCCACCCCGACCGATACAGTTAAATAATGAAAAATAGCGATAATTAATTGTTGAGAGTGTAAACATTGCAATTTAATGAGATGATTGAAAATAACATAATATGTTATTATGTTATTTGTTTAAACTGTTTGGTTACACTGCATTTGGAGGAGAGAACAACTTGGATGGTCGGGTGGTGCAGTGGATAGCGCATTTGTATTTCACCAACGTAACCGGGGTTCGATTTCCAGACAGCAAGTGAAAAGGTATGAAATCAACTGCCCGACCACAAGGGTTTTCCCCGGGTACTCCGGTTTTCTCCCGCAATAACACCCCTCGCGCGCTAACATCCGAGTCAACATGAGTAATCAATATAGGTTGGATAACTTATTTCATAATTGTTGTAAAATAAATAAAGTTTATATTTATATATAAGTTGAAAGAATTTTTGCAAAACCCTTTGATTATCATATACAAATAACAAATGCTTTGACTAAGATCATAACATATATTTGTTGTCACAATTCTTTGATGAGAAAGATTATAAGAAATGAATCAAATATCGATGAATAATTCTACAAGAATGAAATATATTGACGTTATAGCGCGAGAAACCATGGATTAATTTTGTTTTATGAGCAGTTTTTCATTTCATTTCCTAACGCCATTCCGTTTTATGTAATGCATCCTCAGATCCTGTAATTATCGGCCATTTTGCTATTGTGTTTACTTTGTGGTGGTTTTTTTTTATTTTTACTTTATCTCAAGGAAACTATTTACCGATATTTCCTCATGATCTCAACGGTGTATATGGATGCAATTTTCTGTAAGATTTACAGCTCCATGACTAGCTTTTTTGGCAGATATTTTGCAATGTCTGAGAAACGAATTCAAGACGTCACGACGTGCTGTTATTGCATAACTCGTGTAATTTACACGTCTTAAAAAACATAACTACTTCCTGCGTTTAGACTGATTACGAACGGCGGATATTCTACCTTGTAAAATATAGCCATATTCTTTTAGCTATAATCGCAAGAGTGGTGTGAAATTAATATTTATCGAGAGCTATTTCAAAGACTTTTCCTCCTCGTTTTCCTGTTGTTCATCAACATCACACTTTCTATAAAAGTTGCTAAGCATCTAGTGAAACAAAAAGGCTCTGATTAAGATCGATCTGGGTTGCAAATTGGTTACAAAAACTAAAGGTTATCCAACAATTTAAGTATATAGATTATTTTACTCTTTTCTAAAAGATTGTATAAAATGAAAAGCAACGAAATTATAATACCTCTAGGATGAAGTCATGGGGTAAATTTGCAGCACTTTTACCGTCTTTTAAGGATTTCGGGGCACGCTTTTATGAGGCTTGTCAATCATTTACAGTTGTGGTAACGAACAAAGCACCAAAAAATGCGTGCGTTCATCGTGCACACATCGTTCGCCCATGGTGCACACAAGTGGGCGATCTAAAGATCGTGCGTTTATGTGTGCGATTCCCATCGCACACACGCACGATTTGGTACAATTGGTCGATAAATATTACGAAATGAAAAAAAAATATTGAACCCTCTTGTCGAAAAACTATATAAATTTGCATCATATTTATTGGGATTATGTTAATTTTACAATATACATTAAACAGTATTACAGTGACTAGGAGACAGTCAAGTGCGGGTTCAGCTCCAAGGTAACAGAACATGTAATAACCTGTCAGAGTTTTTCCTGTCCCGTGTCCGGCGATCAGCTACGACAGCCATTACCGAGCGACCGTTATTTGAACACCCCGTCCCGTCCCGTCCCCTCCCCACCACTGTACCTGTGTTTTCACACCTGGGCGAGTGTTGTTAGTGCCGCCCCGGGCAAGAGACATGTACTTATATGATCTAGAAACAGGTAAAAACTGGCAATATTTACCTGAATGAGAACTTGTCAATATGTGTTGAAAGTTTACGTGTGTCTATTTGGTTTGTTTCAAAGACTCCAAAAAGACTACTCCTAATTTTTATAAATATATAGATAGAAATATCAGCTAAAGTATGAAGTTAAAATATAGAAATAAAAATTGGAAATTTAAAACAACTAGCGTGAAACCGTATATTAGTGTTAAGCCATTTATCATTTTACAGTATTGTCATCGCACAATGTTAGTTTATCGTGCGCCCACATGTGCGTTAGAAATAATCGCCCAGTGAAGGATCGCATCGTTCTCACATCGTGCATACACCGTTCACCCATCGTGCGCCCACCGCACATCGTGTAACGTTGTGGGATTCGACAACTGTAATAGTTTTACTACAGTGCTGATTTTTTGTTTTTTGTTTTTTTGTTTTTTTTTTTTTGCAAAAAGGAATTCGAACGGGGTTTGACATCATTTTCTATGAAAAATTTGGGATAATTTTTGGGGGAAAATCATTTGTCCTA